>JAWNLU010001484.1:0-453366 GCA_035042165.1 Drosophila kuntzei
AAAGTCTTGCGGTATTTCCGCAAGCTTGTCTTTGCAAGCGCGTAGTTCTAGTTGTATTCGTCGCATCGGTTCACGCTAGAGCTTTTTGGAAAGCTCTTTTCACGCGCTAACACGTGTTTGATTTATTGTTGTTTGTTTTTAGTCGTTCGTGAGTTATAGCGTCGCAAACATGGAGCAAAATAAAGAGAATATACGGCATATTTTACAGTACTACTACGATAAAGGCAAAAATGCATTTCATGCTGCCAATAAAATTTGTGCAGTTTATGGACCCGATACAGTTTCCATTTCCACCGCACAACGATGGTTTCAACGTTTTCGTTCTGGTGCAGAGGTGATCGAAGTTGCGCCACGGTCCGGAAGGCCTGTCGTCGAAAATTGCGATAAAATCGCTGAATTGATCGAAAGAGACCGGCATAGTAGCAGCCGTAGCATCGGCCAAGAGCTGGGCATGAGTCATCAAACCGTTATAAACCATTTGAAGAAGCTTGGATTCAAAAAGAAGCTCGATGTATGGGTGCCACACGACTTGAAGCAAAAAAACATTTTTGCCCGTATGGATGCATGCGAATCGCTTCTGAATCGCAACAAAATCGACCCGTTTTTGAAGCGGATGGTGACTGGCGATGAAAAGTGGGTCACTTACGATAACGTGAAGCGCAAACGGTCGTGGTCGAAAAGCGGTGAAGCTGCCCAGACGGTGGCCAAGCCTGGATTGGGTTGGATTGGCAGAGAATCATCCACTATGAGTCGCTCCCCTAAGGCCAAACGCTCAATTCGGACCTGTACTGCCAACAACTAGACCGCTTGAATGCAGCACTCATGCAGAAGAGGCCATCTTTGATCAACAGAGGGCGAATTGTCTTCCATCAGGACAACGCCAGGCCACACACATCTTTGGTGACGCGCCAGAAGCTCCGGGAGCTCGGATGGGAGGTTCTTTTGCATCCACCGTATAGTCCGGATCTCGTGATTACCACCTTTTCTGTCCATGGCGAACGAGCTTGGTAGTCGGAAGTTGGCCACAAGAGAGTCCTGTGAAAATTGGCTCTCCGAGTTTTTTGACAATAGGGAAGCGAGCTTCTATAAGAGGGGCATTATGAAGTTGGGAACTCGCAGTCATCGAACAAAACGGCGCATATTTGACTTAAATCGCATTATTATAACCAATTTTATGAACAATTGAAAATTCAATAAAAATACCGCAAGACAACCTTATATATCTTTTTTCGGATTGGAATGATTGAGGTATCATTCGAAGCGTATTTTTGATAAGAATTTTTAAAATTTATAAAATTTAACCAAAAGGCTCCAACGGCTCCACCAGCTGCAATCATTAAAATGTTGCCCCTCCCACTTACATCCACTTATCTCATGGACCAGGTGAGTAAGTTAAAGTCATACCTTTCGATCGGTATATAACTTGATCTGATCGAACAGTCACAGCAAATTTTCCATTCTGCGTGTATACATATATTGCTAGTCGCCTTTTGCACACTTCGTGTTGCTTTCGTCACTAGCGCGGACTTCCGTCCGCAGTGATATGTATTTGTATTTGAATTTGTCTGTTTTTCTGATCTTTGTGGCCCTTATTTTCTGAGGTTCCCACGTTGCCTTCTGCCGACGTAATTTAATGCAGTGCAGTGGCATAAAAACCACGCACTTTGCTACACTTTTAACACTTGCACGGCTCAATGAAGTGCAACGACATCCAACACCGAACACCCGCAAATTACGGCTGGATGCCACCTGTCCCACACTCTACAGTTCTCCTTTATCTTTCTCTCTCTCTCTCTCTCTCTCTGTGTGTGCCACGAAAAGCCCAAGTCAAAGCAAATCGTAAAAACATCAAAGCGGAAAAATAAAAAAAATTGAAATAAAAATAAAACGGAAACGGAATTTGCAAAAGCTTTCAGCGAGCTGGCCATGCTGTTGTTGTTCTCGCTGTTGTTGTTCCTGTTAGTGGTGGTGCATTCAAACTAACACATCCGCATGATTTTGCGGTCTATGCTTCCACTCAACCCCACGCGACATTCAGCTCAATACCTGCTCTTAAGCACTCACAACTCTGCAATGCTCTCTGTGTAATCGAATCTGTCCTTTCATTGCCTGCCCCTCTGACCTCTTCCCAGTAGTGGTCCCACCACTTTAGCCCTTTTTGGCCGCCTTTATTTGCTTGGTTTTTCATTTGCAGTCCACGCTACGCTTTCGCGCGCCCATTGCCATTGGCTACGTGCTGCAGTTTTAATTGACTTTAGCTTGGAAATCTAACAACCTGCAATAGCGTTCTACTTTTGTCTCTCCCTCTTTTCTCCATCACCCTGCCTCTCTCTTATTCCGTCCACTTTGCTGTGGCACTTAGCTGACCCAGCTGACCACACGCAGTTCAAACGGCTTAAAATTGCAAAGCTCACCATAAAATCGCTACAAAGCAGCAGCAGCTACCACGCACACTCCCCACCTCAAAATCCCTCGCTCCCACCAAGCACAGTTGTCATCGAACGCCCTAACCCTAGAGACAGCAACTGTGGCATAAAGTGTTTTGTTAAAAGTGGTCATCAATTTGTCGCCCATTAAAAATGGGCATGGCAAATTATAAACTAACCAAAATTCCAATTGGAACTAATTAACACTTTTTTTTTCTACAAATAAGTGCGTGTGCGTGTAATGGTGTCTGGGGTCGAGCAACAACAGGCGACAAATCGCTGCCACATATTAACAAAACAAGAAAAACATGCACACACACAAAAACACACACAGTCAGCCAGTAAAAGGCCATCAAAGCGAGCTGACGCCTCCAAATGAATTTGTTGCAGTTGGCACCCTGCTGTTTATAGCGCAAGATAAAGTGGCAAGCAAGGGCGTTGGCAGGGGACGCTGAAGAAAGACATGAATAACGACCCCACCCCCCAATTGTAATACTATTCAGATTTTTAACTTCTCAGTCATTTTGAAATCAAAGCGCGATTGTCATTAATTCATTTCAAATATTAAGTAAATTATTACTTATTAATATATATATGGTAAGAAAAATAAATAAATTTTAAATGTATTTTGTGCCCATTTATTCAATTTAAACATTTATTTAATTGAATAATTTTGACATTTGAAAATATCTATTGTTGGTTTCGGGAACATCGACAATTGATTTTTCCTGTATAAAATGACATGGTCTTGTTTTAAAGCTGTCAAGAATTACAAGTCGGTAGTGCTCAACGTGAAGATACAGCGGAAAAGTGAAAATCAATTTTCCATAGTTAAGCAAAAGGTTAACGTTAATGACAGCAGCATATTTTATATATTAAAAGACACAGAACATGAGCTAGAGTCGTGGTACCATAAAAAAATATATACAAAATATATTGAATTTGGTTTATGCTTACTATAATGTGCCATCGAGAGTGAGTTAATAGCTACTGTGATAGTTTTTTCAAAAAAAAAAAAAGTAAGACATGATCAAACTCAACGGTTTCCCTCTATTTCGGGTCCTAGGAATCGAACTGCATCATTCCTTTTTTGAGTTACAACGATGGTTTCATAATGGTTTTTTTTTTCATACAAAATTTTTTTTTAATTTTAAGGAAATTGTTTGGGATGTTGTCTTCCATGGTATTGTTTTTTTTTTGCAAACTTGCTTCAGCAAAATTACTCGAACTTATAGAGCTATAAGCTTAATGAACAAGCCAAGCTTCTAAAATGGGGTTTGAGGCTCTGTGAGGTAAGTAACTTTTGCTGAAGCAAGTTTAAAAAACCAATACCATGGAAGATAGAGACCAAACAATTTCCTTAAACTTAAAAATGTTGTATAAAACCATCGTTGTAACTCAAAAAGTAATGATGCAGTTCGATTCCTAGGACCCAAAATAGGGGGTTGAGTTTGGTCATGTCTTTTTTTCGATTTGCACAGTGTAGTTAATCGGCCTAAGTAAGAAACCGGAAATAAATTTAATTTTCAACATAATATTCTTTTTTTGGCAATTCACTTTATTTGATGGTCCTACAGTTTCCTTATGCTTTCCAAATAAAATTATTTGTTGCTGTCTTTAAAATAGCCAACTGTTCGCAGATGTGACATTTTTTAAACGTGAATAGTGCTATACGTTGCAGGCACAAATAGATTTAGTCAAAGAATTTATAAAAAAAAGACCATTTCCCAAAGGTGTTAAAAAAACAGATAACTGGACAGACTTAAAACGTCAGGAGCTATTCACGTTCTAAAAAATGTTCACGTTCTCCCCAAATGTTTAAAAAGATTGCAAAAAAATAAATAATCAAATATTAGCCCCCCCTTATTAAAAACAAACTGCCGATGCCCTTGCTGAGTAGAAGAGATACATATAATACATACATACATACATATGTACAGTGTTTTAAGTACATTTCGACTGCTGTTTTTCGGTCGACGCACACCTCAAGCACTCATCTACTTTTCTTCATTAAATAACACACACATACACTTATATTTATATATGTATATACATATGTACATATATATACATATATGTATATGTATATATATATGTATATTAAGTCAGCAGCAACTCGGCACGACAAACACTTTAATAGTTTTTCCGTGCCTTTATGTGAATTTGAAAACATTTTGTGGCCAGGCGATGAGGGAAGTGTTAGGCAACCTGGTGTGAGAAACAAGCTGAAGCGACAGGAAAAGGTAGTAAAGTGGATGAAGTAGGAGGGGGTGGGGGGGAGGGCAGAGCAGCTTGTGTTAGGGAAGTTGGGGAAGTTCAACATTGTAAACGAGCTTTCGATTTAGAGTTTCCCCTGTCTCTCCCCACAAAGTACAGCCATCGCCTCGGATAACATTGAAAATTGCTTTTAAATAAGGTTTATGCGGCAACCACATGAAATTTGCAAAAATCCAAAAGATCTGGCCAACTAAACTAAACTAACTAACTAAGTTACAAACTAAGAAACATACATATTGTTTTCAAAATAATTACAGTTGTCATTGTTGTTGTTTGGCCATCGGCACAGAACAAAACAACAATTAAAATGACGCTGATTGTTAATTTGTTTTTATCGATATGCTCCTTTTGGTCAGCTTAAGGATTGAGAACTGAGATTCATTTGACGAAGAGTTGGTCTTAAATCGCTTCTTACAATTGCCAGACAATTGGTTAACCTCTATGCTTTGCTCCTTTGTTTTCTTTCTCTCTTTTTCTTGTGTGGATGACCAACTGCCTTGAAGTTAGTTAAATGCACTTGGTTGCAACCTAAAATGCCTTTTTATGGACCCATTGCAGCGATAGCGTCCAAAGCAATAGCAACAACGTGAACTACAGCAATTATAAGCGTGTGGCAGAAGTGTTGGAATTGAGAGGGAGGGTGGGAGAAGAGAAGAGAAGAGAAGTGAAGTGAGATGGTTTTTGCGGGTAGGGATGGACTGAAACTGGTGCACGATGACTTCAACATAAGTCAACACTAATTGCAATTTGCAGCTAAGCACACACACAACCGCATACACATCACTCTCTCTGTGTCGATCTCTCTCTCTCCCTCGCTCTCTCTCTCTCCCTGTCTCTCTCTCCCACACATGGGCACAAGGCATATGTAAAAGGATAGCGCACATTAAAGCAAAAACAACTGCAATCCGTGCGTACATACATACATACGTGTGTGTCTATAGTTGCTGTTGTTGTCGGTTGTTGGTTGTTGCTGTGCCAGGATAAATTTTAGATGCCATAAATGAAAGGAGTGGGTGCAAGTGAGTAGTATATGAGTGTATGCGAATGTAAGTATTTGTGTGAGTCGGAATGTGTACGAGCAAGACACATTTGCAATTTAATTTGCACAGCTCAATGCAAACAGGCAAGTAAAACAACAAAAAAATAAAAATAAAATAATGGAGAAAACAAAAACATGCGAGCATAAGAAGAAAAATGTAAAAGTGAATGCGAATGCGAAAATGAACGAACTTGTAATACACTAACAACACAGTGAACCGATTTATGAATGAATATGAGATCATGTGAATGCAACGAGTGAATGAATGATAACGAAAATACTTTATACTTATGAATATATAAGAAGAGAAGCGTTTAAGAATTGATGGTTACTCAAATCATCAAAATAACCATTGTAAGTGACAATATGAATTTTAGTGCATTGAAACATATGTATTATGTGGTATTATATTCATGAATAAAACTAAATATTCCTTAAATTATTTACATATGTATGTGAATGAATTTATAAGGCAAAATGCGAATATACTCACGAGTGTGAAAATACTTACACTTAAATAAATATAGTACCTTTTAAAAGGTAAACGCTTGAAAATGGAATTCACACTGTGAATACACTGAAGAATGTGATCAAACTTAAATACATACACGACCACCGTTCTTTTGAGGCGCCCCGGCAAAGACAACCAAAACAAGGAAAACAGCAAACCAACAAAAACCAAGTTGAATAGGCTACAGTCAAGCACACGCGACGTTGTTATACCCTGTACCAGCTTCTTTAGAAAAGTATTTTAAAAATAAAAAATATTTATCATTGCGGACGGCAGTTCGCGATAGTGACGAAAGCACCACGTAGTGTGCGAAAGTGACTAACAATATTATACAGGAAAAATTTTCTACGACTGTCCGAGCAGATCGAGTTATATACCGATCGAAAGGTATAGTCGTAACTTAGAAAATTGCTCACTAAGGCTTTTGGATTTCACCTGGTTCATGAGATATGAGTGTGTAAGTTGGTGGTGAATAATTTTAAATGATTGCAGTGGATGGAGTCGTTGGAGCCTTTCGGTACATTTTTGTTTTTATTATTATTATCGAAAATGCGCGTCGAATGATACCTAATCATCAAAATCCGATAACTGGTTCAAAAGATAAGCAAATTTTAAATTTTCTGTGAACTTTCCAAAATGATAACAAATTTCACCTATGTTGTCTGTTTGTCTGCGCGTATCAAAGCGTTGAAAAAGCTTAAATTTTTTAATGAGTAATTATTCCTTATCGGAAATCTAGAAATGTTTGTTTTACGACTTTTTGAAAAAGACTCTAGGTTAGCGGGAAAATTAAACACCGAAGCTACAGATATGTTCTATATATCAATGGAAAGGTACTTTTGAGGTTTTTTAAGCGTACCCTTAAACTTTCTCTGCGAACTGTACAGGCAAAACACTACAGGTGAAAACATGTTTTTTATCTCACATTCTTGCGATTTAAGAAAAATTGATACATGTGATCTTATTCAAACTTCAATATGTTATAGTCAAGAAAATTCCGCGTTTTTTGATAAATCACACAAATCTGGTAAAATTCGCTGTCGCAAGATGTTAGCTGTTATATACACATTTTACGTAGAGTTAATAAATGGCAGCAGAAATAAAGTATTGTAGCAGACAGCTTTAGGTGATAGGTTATGCGTAGCAGAAATAACCAGTATTGCCAGACAGTTATAATTTCTTGCGAATTAACATAAGAACACATAACTACCAGCTTTAGCTACGCAGATATAACCAGTGCTGCCAGACAGTTTATTTTCCGACAAGGAGAGCTTTAATTTGTTTAATAGAATTAAGCTGATGGGGTCTCCCTACAGCTTATTTTCTTTTATTGATAAGTTTAAATGAAATTAACCATGTCAGAAGCATACGAAATTCCAATAATGTCTGATATCTTCCAAAGTGAAAGTCTAGTGACGAAACCCTTTCTATGCCCCAAAATTTCTGATATCCAATTTTGTGACGAACAATATTTAATTTAATATATAAATTATTAAAAAAAGTTTGGCATTCGGCACAATGCTCAAAAATGTCACGATTCTTTTTACCTAAAAATTACTTTTATGCGCAGTGCCGAATGCCAAACTTTTTTTTTTAATAATTTATATATTAATATGAACACATACAGCACATATGTTTTATGTACATATGTACGTATATCTAATATATTTTGCATATAAATATACATTGATACATATTAGTTTTGTATTTTTTGCATTTTCATATGCTTGCATGCTGTTTCTTTATGTAAAAATACATCGAAACATCGATGAATCGATTTTCAACATATTTAAATCGATATCATTAAGAAATCGGCATCTTAGCAGTTTACGATAGTTTTTTTTTTGCCTTATATTTGTTTCTTGTACAACTTACATTGTACATACAAATTATTCCAAAACGATGCAAAGTTTTTAATAGGTCCTTAAATTACATAAAAATTATATCCGTAATGAAACCTAAATATTAATAACTACATTATAAATTGATAAAAATTTTAACATTTCATATTTCATATTTATGAGAAAAATAGGTGGATCCATTAATCTGTATAACTTTCCGATAGGAAAGGAAAAATTGATATGCGTATGGTATACACGTACATATGTATGTATGTATGTACATGCAATTTTTGGGTATCTAGTTCTCATAGTTGCTGAGATCAACGGATTCAGACATGCACAGGGTATAACGAAATACTAAAATAACAACAATAACGAAACGGAATGAACATGGAAAACGATGCAAAATAAAAACTAACAATACAAAAAAATTATGAAAGCGAAATGCTCGTAACCCAAACAAAACTAAATAAATACAAATTATTTTTTAGGAAAATTAAACATAAAGAATTGAATATTTTATATATGTATACAGAACGGGAAGTGGCACATCTATAAAAATTCTTGAGGTTGGTACAAACCATATAAAAATCATTAAATTTGGAATATACATATGTATAAAATCTCATTTTGGTCATGGAGGTAAACTAATTAGTTAGTCATAAGTAAAATAAGCAATCAGAAGACGCTCAAGTGTGGACTTTTGCCTTTGCTGTGGTAACAGCAACAAAAATATTTGGTCATAAAATTACAATTTGAATTCAACAAGAAACATTGGCAACTAATTGGAGCAACCTCAATGACGACAACAAACCCAAATGAGCCCAAAAAGGTGAAAAGCATTTAAGTTTTTTTGTTGGCCTGACTGTAACTGAAAACTGGATCAGGGGCTAACATAGCGAATGTGGATTGAGCGAGAGAGAGAGGGAGAGAAGAGGGAGAGTCTGTGCCGCAGCCGGACAAATTATAAAGCCAAGAGAGCCATAAAACAGAGTTAAGTAGTTGACTACACTAACTTCCCCATATTCCGCGTAAATATCAAGGCACAGATTCGCGTGGGGGCCACCATCAGGCGGCTTACTGTTGTTGTAGTTTTGTTGTTATTGTTAAGCGGCTTGTGGTCAGCAAACGTAGACAAGATCGAAAAGGACAAAAAAAAACACAAAAAAAAACCCAAAAAAAAAATCCAATAAAGAACAAACTGAACAACAACTGCAGAAAAGTCAAAAGACGTGTGGAGAAGCGAAAAGGTAAAACATGACCAACAATTGCTGGGCGTAAGACGAGTAGCTAATAGGGGGGAGTGGCATATGATACGTCCACTGCCACTGATGTTGCTGTTGTGATGCGCCGCAGTTGGCGTAAAATGCTTGCGCAAATTAAATAGTAATTGCTTGAGAAAGTCAGAAACAGAAATATGCTGCAGCAACATGTTTAAGGCGTGAGAGAAGAGTGAGAGGTGGAAGTGGACGTTCAAAGTTGCTGGCTAAAGGCAAAAAGTCATCAGCGCATTGTATATGTATTTGGCAATCGCAAATCAAAGTAGAAGAGTTGCAAAGTTTTAGTTGGTCAAATGGGAGTTGAATGAATGGAGGGATTCATGTGTCAGTCGGCAAAGGAAGACAATTATTTTTAAGTAATTAAATAAATTAGGCAAAGTACTTACAGCAGTTGCTTTTGACTTAAATAACAATTACGGTTGAGTTCAATGCACATTTAACAATGCTCAAAATATCAATTATTATATTTAATAATAAACTATTGGCTCAAACAATGGCCAACTAATTGACGAGTTCATTAACTTACGAATGAATACGATACACAAACGAAAACACAGCAGCATCAATAACGAAAGGACAACAATTTAATTTTAAACTGTCGCTAATAACTTTTATTGACCTGGCCGATAAACTAATGAAGGCTTAAATGATGTATTGTTGTGGCCATTTATTGACTACATGACAACTAATGAGTTCCGTCCAGCGTCAGCAGAAGCAGCAGGGGGTAGGGGGTGTGGTTATAGCAATAAAATTCATTAAAATGTGAAAAACATTTACATATACGCACACTCACACACACAAATACGGTGGCGATGGATTAAGTGTTAAATATTTAACACAAAATGTAAATGCAATTTTCATGCGTTTCAGCACTGTCCTTAATTTTTCAGCCTTATTTGTGACCACTAAGGGCTACAAAAAATATAGAGATATAGGAGAAAAATTTAATCTTCCAAAAAAAACTTCCAAACGAAGTAAAAGTCTAGTGACGAAACCCTCTCCATGCCTCAAAATTTCTGATTTCCAATTTCGTGACGAACAATATTTAATTTAATATATAAATTATAAAAAAAAGTTTGGCATTCGGCACTGCGCATACAAGTTATTTTTAGGTATAAAGAATCGTTACCTTTTTGCGCATTGTGCCGAATGCCAAACTTTTTTTTTAAAATAATTTATATGGTGTTTCAAATTTATCGAGCTTTAATTATTTCCCGCTAAACTAGCTATTTCCCGCTAAAGTCGTAGAACATAAGTTTCTAGATCTCCGATAAGGAATTATTCCTCATCAAAAATTTAAGCTTTTTCAACGCTTTGATGCAAACAAACCAACAGACAACATAACTGACTTTTTATTTAATTTTGGAAAGTTCACTGAAAATTTATAATTTGCTTATCTTTTGAACCAGTTGTCGGATTGGGATAAATGAGGTATCATTCGACTTTTGATAAGAATAATAAAGACAAACGGCTCCATCCGCTGCAATCATTTAAAATCTTGCACCAGCCACTTACACTCCCATATCTTATTAACCAGGTGAGATATCAAAGTCCTAGCAGTCAATTTTGTAAGTTAAGACTATACCTTTTGATCGGTATATAACTCGATCTGCTCGGACAGTCCATTCTTCCTGTATAATATTGTTAGTCACTTTTTCACTTTTGGCCAATTTAAATACAAATTCTGGCAAATTGTTGATCATACTAATACGTGATTTTTGACCAATCTTTCCTATATGTCGTCTATATTATATAGCGGATCGATTTGAACCAACTTTGGTCAGGATGTATATGCATTAAATGCACATTCTGTTAAATTGGTTGAGATATCTTAATAAATAGAAAAGTTTTTCATACCAAAACTTGATTATCGTCCGATCTTTCCTATGGCAGCTATATAATAAAGTGGTCCGATCTAAAAATAGAAACAAACTTAAAACTTCAAACAGATGGACAGACAGAGGGACAGACAGACGGACATATCTAAATCGACTTGGCTATTAATACTGATCAAGAATAAATACACTTTATGTGGTCTGCTACGCCTCATTCTGCCTGTTACATACCCTTTTCTGCCCATCTTTAATGGGCTCATGGTATAGCAAGAATAAGTACTAAAATTCTGAACGATAGGGCACGACTACAAGATACCCTGCGACGAGGACCTTAGATGAAAATGTAATACATTTTTATTATTTTTAATTTTGCAATATTTGCAGACAAAATCAAAAAAAAAAATGCGTAAAAATGTAATGAATATATTAAATAAGAGGATAGGCAAGAAAAAGTTCACTTTCTGTATAACCGTTCACCGTTGGACCTGTATTAAACTATAAATAACTTCATATATCAGCAGATAGTTCGACCTTTACCAAGTTTCATCAATATAGCTCCAAAACTGTGAGACTAGTTTGATAGACATGGCATTATCATCTCAACTGTTGATGCTGGGCAAGAATATTTATATTTTATAGGGTCGTCGATGGCTTCTATTGTCTGTTACATACATTACCACAAATTTATTAGCTTTTTGTGCCCTTTTGGTACCGGTACTAAATAAAACCCATAAGCAATATATATCACCAATAAACGCTTACGCATTTTCGACTTGATTAAAATGTTTTTCAGCTGATTTGCTGTTGGTTGCTGTAGCTGCAACAAATTGGACAACAAATAAAGCTCACATTTACATACACAAACACAGGAAAAATCTTGATGTACATACGTAAACATTTATAGAAATGCTTAAACGAAAACAAATTGTGTACAGTGTTTAATTGTAGGTTTCGTTGTTTTTTTTTTTGTTTTTATTGTTATTATTATTTAACTATTATTTTGGTTCGTTTTAAAACCATTTTGAATGCAATTTGTGCATTTGTTGCTGAATTTTTGGCTGGCATTTAATAGTCAACTTTGGTATTTTGCATAAAAGTGCAAGCTACTTAGTTGGCTGACGACAATGTGAGAAATGTTGACAGAAAATCGAAAGCCACAGTGTCAAAACGTGACCAGGTTTAAATTTAACGTAATTTACCTGACAGTTCATCTGAAATAGATACACATGATATCCACGAGTTGGATTTAAAAGTCTGTGCCCTTCATACCAAAAATACAACTACAATTTAAAACCATCCAAATATAAAACGAGTCAGCTTTAATGTAAGGCCTGTTGCTTTAAATATGCTTAAAGTTCTAAAACTTCTTACTATAAGAATCAAAAGAATCAAAGCGTTGCTAATTTTAATGTGAAGTATTGCTTAAAGTTTGCTAGACATTTTTAAATAGATTTTAGAATTGCTCGGTTTATTTTTGCATTTTGAATCAATCTTTGAAATTAGGTTTAATAACCATCTCACAAGAGACAAAATTAAAATTTTACCACTTTCGTCTGTGGTGGAACAAAAACGCATCTTTTAGCTGTGGTTTCAATTCAAGCTTTCTTTACTTCTTCCAAGTTACTTCTCTTTTTCCCAAAATGACAAGAATATGATTAAATTCTTAGAATTAATAAGTATTGAGAATCTTAAATATGTCGGCTTATGCATAAACAACATACGAATTCCATCAAATCGAACTAGACATTTAAATTGTGTGAAAGTTAAAATGTATGGAGATGTGCACGTGATTATGACTTCATACATTTTTTACTGATATGGTGCATATAAAGAAATAATTGCCAACTATTAAATATACGACGAAGCTTTTGTCATTAGTTGTGGAATTCTATCAATTGTTCAATGATGCCATCAATATATAAGTGCTTAACAATTGCAAAACACACTCACATTCCCATTGCTGAGAATTACATTTGAGTCTCATTTATTGGCAAAGCCACACAATTAACTGCAGCAGCAACATAAATCTACGAATTGCTGATGTTGTTGTTGGGTATGTTGTTGTTGCTGCTGATTGGCAGCTTGGGCTTGTGGCACGACTGAAATTTATACGACGCACTTTTAAGCTGCGCACAAATTTGTGTGCAATCAATTTGAGCATTAACTTAATTATGTGCACTTTTCAAACAATGCGAGCCAGTGAGCTATTTGTGTGCTGTTCACACTACGTATACGCGATTTTTTCTCTGTGCAAATGTGTGTGGCAATACAAATAGTAAATGCTATAAAACAGATCCTAGTCGAGACAGCTTCTCACCAGCCATTGGAACTGCATCAGCATCATTTCCTTCTACATCTTCAATTTTCAATCTCTAATCAGCCATTTCCATTGTACGTATAAAGGAGATATGCTCGTTATCATAGTCAGAGCCCATAATTGAAATTCATATTGTTATTGCGAGTGCGTCCGATGAATTGATGCAGAAATTCATTTACATTTGAGGAGCCAGCCAACAGATGACATCAATAGACGCGCTTTGATTACAGTTCAATTTCAATTTCCATCCGCCAGCCAAAAGAAAACAAAATAACATTTCACTTGGACACCAGAAAAAAAAAATTATAATAAAGAGAGAAAGAAATATAGAATTAAAAGCGAAAATAAGGCGACTAAAAAGAAATATAAAATCATCAACAGGGCAAAGCGTGATATTTTTCAAGTTTGGAGTCCCAGAGTCAGCCGGAAACGAATAAATTATTTTTCAAAATTAAATATTTGAAATGGCAAAGTTAACACAAAAAGCGAATTATGCGAGCGTACACCAGTATCAACAACAACGACCCAGGCGCCCAGCGGCGGTCGTGGCGACCGTTAAAACACTCGCTATGAACTGTCGGAAACGTACACAGAGAGAAAAAAGCCGTACTAAAATTAAGTTCGAGTGGACTCGAACTAAGTATTTTCGATACTTAAAAATAATACTTGATATAAGTACGAACTACTTAAAATGAGCATTAAAATTATATGACCAAGTACTAACAATCTTGATATAAGAACAAAAAATCTTGAATTAAGTAAAACTCCAAAATTACTACAAATGAGTACGAATATTCTTTATATAAGTTCGAGGCTCAAGTTCGACTCATAGATCAAGTATGTAAAATCTTAAATCAAGTACTTTAATTCTTATATCATTTTAGCGTTCGCTTGTTTCGAACTCCCAACTAGTTCTAGCGTATCTGCTATGAGGAGCAGTTCGAGGGGCTCTGAGAACATAAGACTTTATTTAACAGAATAATTTGTGTAGTCAGTCTTCACTTATTTTCACACTAACTGAAAGTTTTTTTACACCCACCCTTCTGAATTTGATCATTTTATTGGGTAGCGTCAGATGTTCCATGATGCGCGTTATACTTATTTCAAGAACATTTTATACAAACAAACCAAGTTAATACGATTTTAAGTATGCAATATGCTTAAATCAAGTATCATGTTCATATTTTAACATGATTTTGTACCCAGTACCAGAATTAAAAGGCTTGTAAAGACTAAAATACTTAAATTTCGTACTTAAAATATCGTACTTAAAGTAAGATCGAAGTACTCGACTTTAGTAATTTTTATCTTAGTGAGAAATCAAGTTCGAAATGTAGCGTTTTAAGAACGAAATACTTGATTTTTTTTCCCTCTGTGTAAAGATGAGAAGACCTAACGGAAGAGAAGGACAGTGTAGTACATTGTAGGACGAGGTAGGCGGCAGACTGTGGCTCGATATTAATTTTATGCAAAGTGTGCAGCATTCGGAAGATGTCCCGAAGTGGAAGTGAAGACGCAGCCAAGCAGCCAGCGAATTGAACATAATTCGAATCGCAGGCCAGTTCGGGTCAAACTGAAGTTTTTGGAAAGAGCAGACGTAGAGCTGTAAATAGAAATGAGAATTGACATAAACATAGGCACAGGCACAGGTAGAGACAGTTGAAGAGGAGAAGGACAAGGAAAGGGAAGTGGAAACGGAGAAAAAGACACTGCGGTAGAGACTGAAGCATAGACATGACGTCCTGCGCCGTAGGCGCAACGGCAATGTCAACAGCCAAGTTGCAGCATCCAGTAACTTTAGGCTGAGTGACAAGTACGTGCAAATGATACTCCAGCGTACGATGTACTTGACTTTGCTGGCAATGTTGTTGCTGGCTCTACAGCTGGCAATGTTGCTGCTGTGTAGTGCGGTACGTTGCGTTGTATTTATTACAAGTTCACCAATGATGGTAACAACAGCAAACGGCGCACAGTGGTTCTTTTGATTAATCTAGATCCCATTAACTAAAAACTATATTAAAAAAAAATCACTATTCTGAATTATTATTATGAAACTTTCCAAATTTCAAATTGAAAATTTGAGTTAATGGAAAAATAAAAATAATAATAAAAAGTTATTTTGAAAATAAAAATAATAATTAAAATAAACCTGAATTTGTTGCCAGCATTTAGGCAACAAATTCAGGTTTATTTTAATTATTATTATTTTATTTTTATTTTAATTATTATCATTATTTTTTTTTTAAATTACTTTTTATTAGTATTTTAATTTTTCTACTAACTCAGACTTAAAACAAACAAGGGGGCTCCGACCCCTGCTCTCTCCGCTCGCTTACCCCCGGCTCGCTTCGCTCGCGGTGAGGTGCCGTTACATATAAAAAAAACATATGCTGTCTCGCTCGCACATTGCATTGCATATGCAAATATTGAATTAAACCCAATTCTTTGATATCTTCCCTATTTATGGGTCAATCGTTTTGAATCTTTCAGGGTCATTTAATGGGTTTACTTCTCAAGTGCTTGGTCAGTTAAGAAGTGCTATCTTAAATTTTTAGCCTGTAAATCGTTTTCCAAGTTTAAAGTCTCTAGCTCTTATAGTCTTTGAGATCGACGCGTTCAAACAGACCGACGGACGGACGGACAGACGGACGGACATGGCTATATCGACTCGGCTGTTTATACCGATCAAGAATATATACACTTTATGGGGTCTGCCACGCCTCCTTCTACCTGTTACATACATTCCAATGAAACCATTATACTCTTTTTGCCCATTTTTAATGGGCACAGGGTATAAAATTAAAACAGAAACTACTCTACGTCTGAATTTCCCGATTTCTCAAAATTTGCATCCAAAAGCTGGATTTGGAACCTCACTGTTTATTTTATATATCTACTTTACACTTTATATATCTACCATATATATATATAAAATAATCTTTAGTATGAGTTTGGTTGAGATTTCTTAAGAAAGAAAAACAATTTTCATACTAATCGCTAATTTGCATTATATTGTTCCTTTTGGCAGCTATATGATATAGTAATCCGACTTTGACCAAATTTGGTCAGAATGATACAGACAGTTTCAAACATATAATCTGTAAGTTTGGTTAAGATATCTTAATTTATATAATATGATGCAAATTAACTTTAAGTATGAAAAACTTTTTTGTTTCTTAAGATATCTTAACCAAACTTACAGATTATATGTTTGGGACTGTGTCCTACATCCTGACCAAATTTGGTAAAAGTCGGATTACTATCTATATGTATATATAAAACTCTTTGTGCTGACTGACTGACTGATTTTCGACTGATCTTTCCTATGACAGCTATATGATATAGTTGACATATTTCGACATAATTTGGTCAGAATGATACAGACAGTCCCAAACATATAATCAACAAGCAATTCCATGACCTTTTGCCCTCAGGTAAACACACTTCCAGGTGGAATTTTGCAAAACGCCGTCTTATTGCACGATGAAATTGTCTCAGCTATGTTGTGTGAATTTCAGCTCTTTACCTTTAGCCGTTTGGCCTACACGTTGATGTGTCAGTCAGGACAAAGAATTTTATATATATAGATATATTTTGTTTTACTTAACTTTATTAACGTAACTTAATGTCATATATATATATATTCTTTATATAGTGAATAATATAAGGAAAAATAAAGTTTCAATAGCACTAAAAAAAGTCCAGAAATCAAATAGATATCGATAAATAAAAATGTATCGGTATTATTTAACAATGTTTAATTTGAATAAATTCGAGTTAAAGTTCCCAAAGGGACCACTGTGTCTTGAGGATGCTGCATTGGATTGTTGGGTTGGATTTTCCCCCACCTTAAAGCTGCTTTATCTCGTACCTTCAGCTGGTTTTTGGGGACAAAGGCCAAGGTAAGCGGTAACAAACAACAACCAACAATCAATAACAAACAACCAACAACTTGCAATGTATCCATCGTTCTCGAGAACGCGCGTTTTGTATTTGCCTTTGCATTTCCGGCTGTGGTTAAGACTAAAATGGAGTCAGTGAATTGAAACTGGAGGCTGAGGCTGGAGCAGATACCGCGGTTGAGGTTATAGATGACGCTACTGTCGCAGTCTCCCTGTTTTGTATCTCTGTATCGGCATGCAGATAACAACAACAATAACAACAGCAACATCAAGTATAAGGGGCGTACATTTTTTATGTGCTTTAACGAAAATCCTCTTATGTTGCTTCTGATGGGGAAATGAGAATGATGGAGATTTGCCTGAGAGTCACGAGCGAAGACAGGAAGCGATACTTATTATTTTTTTTTTTAATTTGTTACTAACAATCATAGTTCTATTTAAAGGTGAAAAATACCATTCACGTTGTCTTTGAATTGTTAAGTATGCTGTGACTGTGAGCAGCTCAGAGTCACAGTTTAGAGTCCAAGTCACCGAACCTGTTTAACAGTGTGACATGTTCAACTCTAGTCAACAGAGCTTTGTGTCAAATTTCGTTTAAAGTTTACTTGGGTTTGCATGCGGCACAAACAACAGCAGCAATGGTAACGTCAAGCATCAAGGCATTAGCCATAAACAGCAGCAACCATAAAAACAACAACAACAATAGCAACTACAATATTCAGACAACTGAAGAGTTGTCGACGCTTGACGACGTCGCATCCTTGCGGCTTTTACTGCGGCTCAGATACTGCGACTGCTACGTTGTCTATTTAACTTTGAGTTAGATAAACTCAGCGTTGAGCATCTCTACCCTGCCTGCGTGTATATTTTACTAATTTAGATTACCCTGCAGAAAAAAACGAGAGAAAAAAATTAAAATGTAGGGAAAAAGTAAAATAGAAAAAGAAAAAGAATATTTCTATCGCATTGTACACACGAGCACGTACGTGGCAAGCATCCAAGCAGGCAACCAGTTGGCTATTGCTGGCTGGCAATTTAAGATTATGAACCACACGCAGACAACGGCACAGACTGTGGGCGCGAGTCAGAGAGGAGGCCGGGGGCAGTATGCGGGGTGTGAGTCACAGTGATGTGCAAGCCTAGAGTCCAGATTCAAGTCTAGGCCTGGCCATATGCTGACTGCCGACTGCTGACAGTTGTCGGGCTTTTGGTTACCTTCGCTTCGCTTTGGCACTTGGCCAGCTATGATGGAATCCGAGCCTGTCTACAACGCAGAACATGGACTACTGCAGGTGCAGGTGCCTTAACCATTTACCTGGGAGGTCTACTCTACTCTACTCTGCTCTACTCTGCTCTACTCTGCTCTGGTCTGCTCTGGTCTGCCCTGTTCTGTCGGGTCGGGTCTTTTCTGGGCGGTCTCTTGATTGCTTGCCAGCAAATTGTAATTGTGGGAATTAGCAGTCCAGGGCAGTCGCGTTAGCTCTTCTTTTCAGGTGCCACACCTCTTCCTGACACCCTTCGAGCGTTGGGACTTGTCGCTGAGCAACTTCATTGCATTTTGTAATTGAAAAGCTTAATCAAATAATTAGTTAAAATTTCATGTAATTGCTATTGAGTTGAAAGCGCGTTTCTTCATCGCTCACATTGGTAACGCCCACAGAGCGGAGAACATACTCTTTGACGGTTAATACTTATAGATATATGTTTGTATATGTATTTATGTAAGTGCCTCGATCACAGCGTTGCCGGCTGTGGGCGTGGCAATGTCTCTTTGTTGTGTGTGGTCAATAAATATGCATGAGCAGTAACTTGAGGGGCCGCTCAGAAGCCATTAGGACTGGATGTGGTTAACTTCAAGGTTCATTAACTATTTGCTTCGGTATGTTATTTATATGTATATGCTTGATTTATTTGAAAATATTATACTTTATATCGTTATTCACAATAAACATCAACTACTTTATTGAGAACTTGCATTTAAACCTGTCATTGAGCTTTTGTCTAGTTATTCGGTCACTATAATCTGAGCTATGGATTACAGGGAAAGCAAAATAATTGCCCAAACTTGGCAAAAGTACAATTAAATGCAATATACACATATATGTGACGTAAATCCATACTGTTTATCGAGTTTAAAGTCGAATTGAATCGTCTATGAGATAATCGACTTGTTGATTCATCGATTTTTCGACTTCAAATTTCAATAAATTTAAATTTGAGTGTGATTCTTAATTCTTGAGTTTCTTTATAGATATGACGCTTTTCAAGTCAGACTCGAAGGTCTATTTTAAAGACCAAATTGCATCGCAATGACCTTCTCATTGTGTTCCCTGGATACCGATATGCATTTAAATATTCGGGAGCGAGGGTATATTGGGTATATTGCAGTCTTTTAAAGGATTGTTTTTCTGTATTTTATGTGATTAGTTTCTTGGGTCCGTAAACCAAGTTAAAAAAAAGAAATTATAAAAGAAATTATATTAAACAAGGGGGCACCGCCCCCTGCTCGCTTCGCTCGCCTACCCCCGGCTCGCTTCGCTCGCGATACAGTCGACCATACTCGACTGTCGGAGACCCCGTACTTGGTATGAAAAAAGCAAAGACTAGTGAAAATTAATTTATATTTTAGTTAAACATTGATTCGTCTTAGGGTTTTATACTTAAAAACATCAAATAATCAATGTAAAGTCGAATAGACATATGAGTTAGAGAGAGCGAGACAACAATATGTGTGTTTCCAAGATCGGTTAAGCACACGCATACATACATATGTAAGCACGAGCCAAAACAAAAGAATTTTCTAGATTAGCATTTATAAATATGAACCTGCTGGATTATAAACACGACAAATAGCTAAAATCAGCTGAATTTAAAAAAGGAGTTGACACAGCCGGGATTTGAACCCGCAACCCAATATCAAAATAGGATTAGAAAGTATGGGGACTCAACCCGTTGAGCCATTATCTAATATATTACAAAATTGCTTGTTAATCAATCTTATTGAAAAATTAATTAAGAATTGTCTAATAACATCAAATGTTAATGTATGTATATGTCAATATAACATCAATAAGACATAACAATATAACATTAATAAATAAAAAAAAAATCCATTTGCCCGAGGCAGGATTCGAACCTTCGACCTGCGTGATAGCATAAAATTAGATGAATTCAGCGACTTAGCACAGTGCGCCACGGAGCGCCCTAACATTCGTCTGCCAAATTTCAGCTTTGTTAACAGCATTTTTCTGCTATTAATTTATGATTACTGCCAACCCTCACACAATTAAACAGCTTAACTTATTATTTTAATATCTTCGCTATTTACCGTCCGATCGCAATGAAATTTTCTACACTATTTACGCTTCATCTATGCAAAATCTGCAGTTTCTAGCTTTCAAATTGTTCTTGTAATTTAGATATGAAATTTTTAATTTGGATTTTAGGGCGTTCAAGGAGGCGTGGCAAAATTCTAAAACAAACTTGATCTGCTTGCAATATAGATGAATCTACATACCAAGTTTGGTGTCTCTAGCTCTTATAGTCTCTGAGATCTCGATTTTCATACAGACGGACGGACGGACGGACGGACATGGCTATATCGACTCGGCTGTTGATGCTGATCAAGAATATATATACTTTATGGGGTCTGCCACGCCTCCTTCTGCCTGTTACGCACATTTTTTTTGAACCAAACTTAATAGACCCCTGTATTTTTTTAAGTACAGGGTCTAAAAAAAAGAAACAAATGAGTGACAGTAAATAATGTTTAATTCTATTTGAGTTAACTTTATAACTCAACTCAATAATTATTTTGGAGTTTAATGGAGTTTAAGTTTAAAATGATGAAAAATGTGAAATTACAACTTCATTTTTATTTTGGAACATAATTAATCATAACTATTAAGAAAAAAATAATATTCAGTATTTCTTGATTTTTTTTTTAATAATAACTATTGGTTTTAAAAATAACTCAAATTGACAATATGTATAATAATTACAGCTCCTGATTTTCTTCTTCGTCCAAGGAATTGCGTGACATGCTCTATGTAACTCTATGCCTAACTGAAGGACTGACAATTGAAAGTGGGATTGCAATCGCCATTTATACACCTGCCCCAATCTCTCTGTAAGGTGGTTACACACTCCGTCTCTGTCCATATCTCCGTCCCCACCTCCGTCTGTGAGTTCAACAATGTGAGTAGCTGCAAGTGGACTTTGTGTTCTGATCTGTTTCGAGCTCTGAACAGCTGAGTTCTCCCAATGCTCGGCTGCCAATTTTCAGTTATGAAACATTAAACACTTTGCATGCTTCTTACGAATGCTGTGTGGGTGTGTGTGGTGGAGGGGGGCGTCATGTGTTAGAGGGGCGTGGCAGGCGAGGGCAACATGCTCGTACAAATCATTAGCAGACATTAATTTTGCTTCTCGCTTGCGTCGATCCGAGTGGAGGACAGGAGACGGCAGAAGGAAGACGGGAGGCGATTCTCAGTTGCCGTCTCGTAGTTTTTGCCTCTAGGGCGCACTGTTATCGTTGGCACACATCAGACTTGGCACTTCTGACTGCTGCTGTTGCTCTTACTGCTACTGCTGTTGCTGTTGCTGCTGCTGTTGCTGTTGTGGCGACAACGTCAACACGCACACAAAATGTTTGCCGACATCTTAGATTGCCAAAACGTAGCCAGCGGGTTACACAGTCGCAACACAGAAGGACACCAGACTAGGCGAACAAGACAGAGGTCGGAGGGGAATGGGAAACGTTGTTAATTGTTATCAATGTAACTGCTGGGTTGTCCTTCGTTGTGTATGCGCATTGTTTGAACGCCTACACCACAGAAACAGCTAACGGCTTGTGGAGGCCGTCAGCGGCTCATAAACACAGTGCACAGTGGTGCTAAATAAAATTGCCTTGAGTATAATAATTCTTAATATATTTAAAACAATTGCTTTTATTTGTTCCTGGTGGGATATTTATTTTTACTTTCATTTGAATTAATAGATCGAACTTGATGAGAATTTTTACAGCCCCATGACGTTACACTCCTTCGATAAAATGTAGAAAAATCATGAAAAAAAAATATAATTTATGCAACATTTTTTATATCCAGTTGGACTATATTTAGTTAAAAAGATAAAAACAAATGACCTTTCCGATTGATAGATACAAGCAAAAATATGCAGTAATGTTACATTCCAGTAACATATGTTAATCTTTAGTTGAAATTGAAAGACGCCTGGGCCAAACCGAAATGAGATTTTTAGTCCCAACTGTTATGTAAAAAGGCCCGGAAGAGCCCGCGCCCACCTCTACTGGAAAGATATCGTCAAATAACAGTTATAATACATATTTCCAAATTTAAAGTTACCAATAACTAACAAATAGAAAGACTAAATATTACATTATCGAATTTTATTGACATAAATATCTGTGGGCGTAAAAACTATAATAAATCGAAGGCTGTAAACAGTCTCTTGGTAGTCATATGGCTGAAATCGAATTCTATTCATAAAATGCAATCCTTTGCAATACATCCACAATTAATTTGAACTCAATATTTCAAATATTTCTGTGTTTTGTGAATAAATAAAATTGTTATGTCCCATATATTTCTATACATTTTCTTTTAGAAATTGTATATTAACGACATGTTTGACTTACTATTTAATTGAATTTCTGGTCTTTAATTGGAATTAATTAATTGATATACCCAACAACAGTTTTGAGTTATATCGATCACCCATATTCACCGATCATTCATATTTATTTATTATGACTATGCTTAAATGTTATATTTGCATATATTTTTATATTACTTGCGAAAAAAAGTTAACTAAAGTAAATTGAAGATTGTTATGAAAATTAATCAGTATCAATCTTATTCATATTTCTTATTACTATTACTACTCTTAAAAACTCATAAACACATTTATTTTGATGATTTAATAACACAATTGGCTCCACTGTTTATGCGGCGAATATTTTGGTTGTTCTGTTGTGCTCTTTATCAGTGTGTTGCCTTGTTGTGGGGCCAAATCACAGTTCAGAGGCAAACGCTGAGTAAGTATATACGTAACGTAACGTAATGCTTGTCACAGCAGCCAGCAATTCGAGAGTCTGTCCATGGCCAGGACTGGCGGTTTGCCAGTCAGTCAGTCTACCAGTGCCAACGTCGCCGTCTGTGCTCTGTGCGCTTTTTGAGTTAATTGCGTTTTGCTCAATTTAATATTGAATTTAATTAGGAGCGCGTTTTTGATCGGTAAGCACAAGCTCGCTAGGTGGCAGCATCGGGATGCCAAGCGCGCTATTTCGACTATGTGGCCAGTGCCTTAACTTTACAAAAGGGGTTAGGGATGGAAATGGGAAGGGCGAGGGGGCGGAGGAGTAGAATAATGAGAAGAGGAGTGGGCGTTGCCATAGCCATAGTCGAAGACACATTAAAAGCTTTTAGGGCAAATGAGCAAATTACATTTGATATGCGATGCGGCAAGCACCACGCCACCGCCCCACGCCTTCTGCCATGCCTATTCCTTCGACTTACTGTCCTATCAGCGTGCGCCCTAACGCATAATCCCATAAAATTAATGCGTTTATTTGAAAGTGTTAAGCATTTATGCCGCTGGCGAGGGCAACAACGAAGAGAAAGACAAAAAGCAGAGCAAACCATTTGTTTAATTGCGGGTTCATTGAGAGGTTTCCATTGGCATTAGATGAAGTCAACTTGCTGCTGCTGATTTGGTTTATTCCGAGTGTGAAAAGTGTTGCAAACAATTGACAAACTAATTGACAAATTGAAGCTGCAAAGTAGGCAATGCGAAATGTGAGAGAGAAAGCTGAGATAGAGAAAGTGAAAGAGGGGAGAGGGAGAGGGAGGAGAGAGCGTTGCATTGCAATCAATTGCTCATTAAAATGCTGTAATGCAAATTGCACAACAGCAGAGAATGCGGCAGTGTGGCAATGTGGCAATGTGGCAATGTGGCAGTGGCAGCGAGTGGCAACTGGGTGCAGCAGGATGAGTGAGCAAGTGAATTGGAGTGGCAGGTTTCGTTCGCCATGTTGCATGCCACAAAATCATCAACACGTTAATTGAATTGTTGACTGACACACACAGAGCATAGAAGGCAGCAACGGGCAATGGAGCATCGAGAGACACCAGGAGGCCAACGTGCGAATGTGGTGCACCGCTCTAAAGGGGCAAGGAAGGAGACGTATGGTAAGCTATCCCCTTAGTTGATGGGAATGCGTTTGCTTTCATGCTTCGCTTGGCTACCGGCATGCAATGGCCGGCAGTAGCAACAATACGGTGCAAGGGGACAAAGGAAAGAGGAAATATAAAATGGGAAGTCACGTCAGCGCCATATTCCAAAGCCTCCAATGCTAAATTGCTGCAAGTGGCAACAGCAGTATATAACCAAGCATGTGTGTGTGTGCGTGTCTGTCTGGTAATTAATGAAATTGCAACGTATTTGAATTTTAATTAAAACAAAGCGCGCAAATTACGCACACAAAGAAGAAGAGCTAGAGACACGAGCTAGAGCTGATCTGGCTAAAAGAAATAATAATAATAATAATAATAATAATAATAATAATAATAATAATAATAATAATAATAATAATAATAATAATAATAATAATAATAATAATAATAATAATAATAATAATAATAATAATAATAATAATAATAATAATAATAATAATAATAATAATAATAATAATAATAATAATAATAATAATAATAATAATAATAATAATAATAATAATAATAATAATAATAATAATAATAATAATAATAATAATAATAATAATAATAATAATAATAATAATAATAATAATAATAATAATAATAATAATAATAATAATAATAATAATAATAATAATAATAATAATAATAATAATAATAATAATAATAATAATAATAATAATAATAATAATAATAATAATAATAATAATAATAATAATAATAATAATAATAATAATAATAATAATAATAATAATAATAATAATAATAATAATAATAATAATAATAATAATAATAATAATAATAATAATAATAATAATAATAATAATAATAATAATAATAATAATAATAATAATAATAATAATAATAATAATAATAATAATAATAAAAATAATAAAAATAATAATAATAATAATAATAATAATAAAAATAAATATGACAGTAGATGCTGGTGCGTCTCTCTGGCGCCTTTTATAAAAAAAAAACAGACAGAGGACTGGGAGCATCAGGAGCAAAAGCGTGCTTTCCGCTGAATTAATTAATTTATTTCATCACTATATTCAAGTGATCTGCTTATCGAATTCCCCTTTATTGTCGTTTTTTAAGACCATCCGCTGGTTGAAATTTTCCTATATGTCGGAGGAACCAACTGGGAACTTCGAACTGGGATTTATTTGGCGGGCCTTTTTAGCAACTGAATTGCTCGCTTCCGTTAAGTTCCCCAGCGGGCCCTGAAAACAGAATCATCAACAATTACAGCTACAATAGCAACAACGACAACGACAACAACCACAGGGAAAAACTTTGGCTACCTGTGAACTGTTGAGAAACAAAAGTTCAGTCAGTCCAAGTACATGCCTATTATTAGTTGGTCTCTCTATGACTGTGTATGGATTTTTCTTAGTGTGTGTGTGTTTGTGTATTGAATGTGCCACAATGACCATGCCCCATGGGGCTGCTGACTGGACTGCCGTCTGGTTCAGCTCCTCGTCCTGCTCCGGGCGCGGATCAATGGGCAATTGCTTTTGTTTCGCTTGAACAAAAAACACATTTTCGCCCGGCAGTCGCCAGTTGCTGGTTGGTAGCTGACCAAAGGAGTCCCATTGCTGCCCCAGCTGCCGCGTTCCCAACCGAACTTGCCAAACTCCTCGCCGTGTAATTGCGTTTGTGATATTAGCCTGAAGTACACTCGATGATTTCTTTTGTTCTTTTTGGCTTTATACCCTTGCAGAGGGTATAATCATTTTGTTCAAAAACTTTAAGAATCCTTCAAGCATATATATTTATGATAAAGATGACAAAGTGAGTCGATGCCATATCTGTCGAATCTGATGGACGATTCGACAGACAACATCTGTTTCTTTGCAAACTAGTCTTTCAGTTTTTAAGTTATTTGTACAGGTCCTGCTTTTTGCTGAAGTTTCTTATGTAAATGACATAACGATCAGTCGTTAATTAACCTTTAGTATGCATGGCATATAATCTGAGCACAACATTTAAGTATTAAATTAAAAATGGAGTACATTTGATTTAAAAAAATTTGTTTTTTAATTATGATATTATGGAAACGAAACAACTTAAAATAGTGTTAATTAGAGTGTCGAAATTGGTGAACGAATAATTTTTCTGATGTCTTTCGCTCAGTTTTTTTTTTTTATAATTTGTATGCTATTTTACGTTTTGCACATAATATTCCAAAATAACTTCTCTCATATCTGCAATAAACAATTTACTTTACTATGAAAACGTGGCATACAGTAGCCATCGAAGTATAAATACTAAGTGTACGAATAATTTTTGGGCTGACTGTACATAGGTTTCTTGAGATATGTATATCAAACGGTTTCACAGATTGTTTATTTTTTATATTGCCTTATACAAATCTGATTAAAATCGGACTACTGTATTATTTAACAGTCACAGGAATGATGGATAAAAATTGAAGGGTATCAAATCATCGGCATACCGACGATATATTTTTGTTTTATTTCATTTACTGTTTGAGCTCATTGAAGCTTTTGCCTCTGTTGCAGTTTTCAAGCACATTGCCAGATGGAAATTTTAGCCCACACTGGCATCTATTTATTTTATCCACCTTGCCTATGGGCTTATCCACTTCCCTCTATGCCCCTGGTCATGTTTAATTTGAATTGTTTTTATTTACAGTTGCCATTTATTCATTCATTGCCTGAACGAGCAGCAGTTGATTGACAAAGAGACGAGCAACATTCGATGCGACTGCCCATGTAGATGGTGATGAATGCCAATGGTCATGGGAAGATGCAGACGAGTTTTAATATGATTTTTGGACTGCCTTTTGATATATATATATAACATAAATTGATTTCCATACGTAACATGTGTGTGTATGTTTGTGTGTGAATTCAGAGTGCTGAAATTCAGTGGATAAATCGACATACCGCAATGGAACATTTTGTCGCACCGGCTGTGTACATGTTCATGAATAACTGGGCGATTGAATGAATCAATGATGCCAGTATCAGTGTAAGATACGTGAAGCATCTTTAAATCATAAAGAGTACTCAAAGACATACCCAGGTTGACTCTGAAAATTCGAAAAAAGCATTCTGTGAAGCTTGAGAAGAAGTTGAGAAAGTAAAGCTTGCGCCTCAAATTTATCCCATGCTCGTGTTTAGTGTGTTCATTTAAATCGTACATATCTCATAGTTAAGTACAGCTCACACTTAACTCTGAGATTTGCAAAATGATGGACTCATTCTTTTACATTTGTCCCTTTTAAAAAACTCGTGAGTCACGCGTTGTTTTTTTTATGTATTGTATTATTGAGCTTGATGGCAAACCATGTCAATTTCTAAAAGTTCTCATGTTATTCACATAACATTTATCAGAGATGTGTATTTATTCTTTGTTCCAGAGACTCGTGAGTCACGCGTGAGCTGCTTACATATTTTGTGTCTTTTATTAGTTGCAAGAGACAAGAAGATATTTCACGTATTAAATTCAATATTCAAATTAATTAAGTCTCTTCTTTTTCATCATTAATTTGTGCTTCAGTGGAATTCATTGAATCACGCGTGTCACGGCGACCAGCGGGGCTAAAAAGGAAAGAAAAGCTTTTGTCTACACAATTTAAACGGCTTTCAGTTGTTGTCGCAGCTGCGTCGGCGCCCACGTCAGCGTCAGCAACAACGACAATGCCAAAATGTCATCTACAACAACCGACAAAGAACAACAACGACAGCAAGAACAAACAGCTGCAGCATAAATCATAATTTATCAGCATGAAATTTTGGTTAGCGTTCTTGCCTCTGCTTCATTGTGGCTCTTGTTGCTGTTTTAAGTGTTGTTGCAGTTGCTTTTTTTCCCAAAAAAAAAATTATCTATATATATAAAACTCTTTGTCCTGACTGACTGACTGACACATCAACGTGTAGGCCAAACGGCTAAAGGTAAAGAGCTGAAATTTTCACACAATATAGCTGAGGCGTTTTCTAAAATTCCACCTGGAAGTGTGTTTAACTGAGGTCAGAGGTCATGGAATTGCTTTGTATGAAAAATGTTTTTGTTTCTTAAGATATCTTAACCAAACTTACAGATTAGATGTTTGGGACTGTCTCTTACATTTTGACCAAATTTGGTCAAAGTCGGATTACTATATCATATAGGTGCCATATGGACAATCGAATACAAATTGACCTTTAGTATGAGAAACTTTTGTTTCTTAAGATATCCAAACCAAATTCACAGATTGTGTATTTGGGACTGTCTATAACATCCTGACCAAATTTGGTGAATTTTGGATTACTATCTCATATAGCTGCCATAGGAATAATCGGCTGCAAATTATCGTTTAGTATGAAATTTTTTTTTGTTTTTTAAGAAATCTCAACCAAACTCATACCAAAGGTTACTTTGAGTAAACTTTATTAACATTTGTAACTAATTTTCATTTCCGCGAGTGAAGCGAGCAGGGGGCGGAGCCCCCTAGTTATACATAAAAGAATAAGATAATACCCCAAATTTCTGCTGCTCTTGTCCGTCTTCCTCCATCGGTCTCCGTTTGCCTTTCATTCACATTCTGCTGCTGTTTTCTTTATATTAGAGTGTTTTGTTTTCGTTTTTGTTTCTGTTTTCTTTAATTTAGCTGCGCTTGTTCACATTTCTTCGTCAGAGGCTCTGTCCCTAGTTGATCACCCATTCCTTCTCATTCCCCTGTACATTTGTTTCATTGCCCGCATGGCGTGTTGCATTTTTCTTAGATTTCTTTCAGTTATCTGTCTCCCTATCTGCGTCTTCCTTATAATTTCTTGGCTTTGCTGTTCCTTTCTTTGCTTTGCTGTCGGTCTTTTTTAATTAGCCGAAAATGCACTTAACAACAAATGACAACAGCAACAAAGAGAAATTATAATTTATATGCTAACCCCAAAGTGGGTCAACGAGTCGTATGCGCAATACGGGAATGCAATAGCCCGCCGTTCCGTTCGCAGCCTCACCTTACAAATGTGGCCATAATTAGTCGCCAAATACGCACACACTAACACAACGCGATGCGTAAAATGTTCACGCGTGACTTGTCACGAGACTCACAAGACCGACTCGCGATTTCTCCAGCATCATCTCCTTTTTTCAGTCTCAAAGCTTTAGCAAGCATTCGAAAACTCACGAAACGATTGTTAGGTGTCTCACGCTCGATTTTCTAACGTTCTTCAATTCGTATTGAAATGAAAACCAATGCATTTGTCAGCTGAACAACAAATCTGCCCGCTAGCATATGGTAAAATGGTAAAAGGCTTGACGCTTCAATTATTTGCCTGCTTGCACACAAAGAACCACAGAGAGAGAGAGAGAGAGAGAGCAGACATAGCCAGAGGCGATCGTTAAGCTCAACAAGCTCTGCCAATTGTTGACCGTCTCCACAGTCAGAACCACACTTAGTTCCTGTCTGAATTTTCAGTGATGTGATGAAAAAATACATCGGAATATCAATGAACGATGACACTATGTAACAACTAGATTGTAAGAATACAAAAAAAAAACTGTTTTCAAATACGAGTATTTCTATAGTAAAAAAAATTATTTTTTTTTAGCTATTTTTATCATTATTCTCGAATGTCACAATCGATTTAAGAAACCTTTACATTTTCTGAAATCTATTAAATACATCTATTAATTATTAATACACAGTCTTAAATCAGTAACTTTACAGCTATCTTTTTTTTTCAAATTACGAACATGATAATTTTTTGTGCGATATTTGAACGATTGTTTGACTCACAACATCTATAAAAACTCGAAATTTTTTTTTACATTTTTCCTCTCTACGGAATTGGTTTTATTTTATTAATTGAGCGTCTTTTAAGATATTAATCAATAAAATCCATGCTGTGCTAAGATATTAGCAAATCAGCAATCCTGCCCAATGGAAAATGAGGGTTGATTTTCGACCGATCGTCCCCATAGCAGTAAAGTTGTCAAATTTCAATCAAATTTGATCTAGAAATGTAAGACCACACGAGAAACACAATATATTTTAAGCTACTTTAATTCAGTTTTATTTTTTGGCGATGAATCCAGTTTAATAAATTGATAATTATGCTAAGTATGAAGTTTTAAGTTCCCTAGATCTCTTGATATGTTTCCTACATTTGCCTGTTGCATAAATTACTACTACGAACAACAAAAACGAATTAAAGGTTTTAATGAATCTTGTAAAGTGCATATAAAATATATCCATAAATAAACAGAAGAATCAATGTGTACGGCAGACCGCGAAAGCAGCACGAAGGTGCAAAAAGTGACTGGCAATATTATGCAGGAAGAAGTTACATGCCAATCGAATGATATAGCCTTAACTAACAAAATTGCATACTAAGACTTTTGGAAACTAATCTGGTTTATGGAATAGGGGGTTTAAGAGGGTGGTGTACAATTTTAAATGATTGCAGTGGATGGAGCCGTTGGAGCCCTTTCGGTTAAATTTAGTTTATCTTTATTATTTTTATAGAATATGATACCGTCGTATGATACCTCAGTCATCCCAATCCGACGACTGGTTCAAAAGATAAATAAAAATTAAATTTTTAGTGGAACAACTCGAAGTTCAGTTTGGATTTACATCACTAGCTGAAACTCAACTACTTTGAGTTAGCTGGACTTTGGAGACTGTCTGTCCTGTTGTCTCGATGTCCTGCTGTTCTGCTGCTGTCTTCTGTGCATTGTCTGTTGCCTGACTGGGACTTACAGTTGACAACTGCGCACTTTCATGGCCTATGGTTATAGAAGAGCATCAAATATCTTCCATTCTAGGAGTAAGGCGGCTAGTCCTGCTGTTGCTCTTGCTACTGCTTCTGCTGCAGGTTGTCATGTGATTTCAGTAGACAATGCACTTGGTATAAAAGCGAGAATGCAAAGAGAATAGAAGAGGGATATTCGGGACTTCGCATGCAATTTGGTCAATCGTTGAGGAGATGCAGCATTTTCATCTGCATTTGGATGTGAATGTGAATGCGAATGTAAATGTGAATACGTGCATGCTGTTTCTGAAACATTTTTCATGCTCATCAGCAGCAGTAACAACAACAACAAGAGGAACAAGAACTAGAAGTGTTATTTCCCCATTGCCTGTTACTCATGCTCCTTTTAAGCGGCTGTTCCCTCGCCTGCCACTTAACTCGGAATTCAAACACACTTTTGAGGCCATCGCTGATTGTGAAATCTTGTTTGCCAGTTGTTTTCGCATTGCCCACTGCCACGCCCACACACTTAAATGATAGACATGGCTATTGTCCACTCTCTTGCTGACCCTCTTCAAACCCACTTCCCGTTACCAATCTCAATTCCATAATGTCCAGCTCATTCGCATTCTGCTTGCCTTTGAACTTTTGCACAAGTGGATTGTGTTGGATGATTTGTCCAGACAACAACACAAATTGCTTCTTGGATATAAAAAGTATACAAAGATTGAAACAATTGTCGTGATAGCTTCCGTTACGGGACGCTAGGTGTCGCCGTGCGGCACGAAAAAAAGAACGCGATCGAGTGTGGTCGCGTGTCGAGGGAAAAAAACGTATTAGACACAGAACTTGCGTTTTACGTGAACGCGCGTCGAATGGAAACGAACATTGGGCGCGTCAAAATTAATTAAATAACCCGTTCGTCGCTTGATCTGGCCTAGCCCAGTCTTGGCCGGACTGCCAGCTGAGATTCGAGTATAGGTTCCTGTGCTCCCTTGGTCATGTTCAGCTGTTCAAAGCAATTAATTTTCAATTATCTTTGTAAAAGTCAGAGTCAAAGCCAAGATGCAGAGATGGGGAGAATGTGAGAGAGCCCTTCAAATTAAAATCAAATGAGGTACTGCTACTTCTATTTTCGTGCATAACTGTGAACTGTGGCTGTGTCAAAGTAATAAACAAACAACATGAAACAAATCAACAAAACTCTCACAAAAAGAAATACGCGCCATGTCAAAGGCCAAAGTGTTGGTTGAAAGGCCAGACCACAATCAGATATTCCTCATACTCGTATGTGCAGAGGGACTGAAGATATGGGAATGCAGATGGGCGGAGAGATACTGCGAAAGAGCCATGAGGTCTGGGCCAGAGCAGACCAGACCGGGCCAATAGAGGTCAGACCACATCAAAGCCAAGATGGCCTAATGCATAATTATAACATTTTCCAAAATCTATTTACTGGACGTGTCCCTCTCATTCGTGTCTGAGGGAGGGAGGAAGATGTTCGCAATAAAAGATGGAAAACCCACCACAATGCGCTTGAAATGCTCTTACATCTTGAGGTATTACAATTCGCTAAAAGATTTTCGTAATGTTAGTTTTACTGAAGTCAGATTAAATATTACTTTTGATAGAAAGTTAGGTACATATATTAATATTTATATTTTTATTATGGTATTTCTTTACAAAAGAACAATCATTTAAAAATTATTAATAATTTCTTTAAATTATAAATGATATTTTAGCATACGCATTGACAATAAAAAAGGGGGCTCCGTCCCCTGCTCGCTTCGCTCGCGGTGAGGTGCGGCTACAGTCGAGTGTGCTCGACTGTCAAATACCCTGAGCCCAGGCACTTAGATGCTGCTCGACCAACTTTGGTCAGGATGTAGAGGACCAACCCAGATACTTATTCTGTAAAATTGGTTGAGATATCTCAGAAAACAACAATTTTTTCAAAACTTGATTTTCAATCGATCGTTCATATGGCAGCTATATGATATAGTGGTCTGATCAAAAAATTCAAACAAACTTGATCTGCGTACAGTGTCCAGGAACCCACATACCAAATTTGAAGTCTCTAGCTCTTATAGTCTCTGAGATCGTTGCGTTCAAACAAACGGACAGACAGATAGGCTGACGGACGGACAGACAGACGGACATGGCTAAATCTGCCGGTTACATACATTCCAACGAAAATATTATACCCTTTTTTGCCCATTTTTAATGGGCTCAGGGTATAATAATTTAATTTGATAATAAATGTACTTTTCATATCGAAGCCACATTTGCATCAACTAGCTAACTAACTAACCCGTCCAGTGCAGAGCTTAAATTGAAAACCTCCGCTGGGCCGTAAACCAAAATTAATTTCACTTTCTTCTGCTGTTCTTGGCAGACAAATGACGTCAACTTTTCGACGCCTTGAAACAATACAATTCCATTAATTTGAAAAGCAAATGCAATTTCAATTGTAATGACGCTGACTTTGCCACTCAACGAATTTCAGGCCGTTCGCCGGTTCGTCGATTCGCCGGTTCGCATTTGACCGCAGTCGCTTCGGTTTATCAAAGGTCGACGGCAACAGCTTGACGTCTCCAATTCCAATTCTATCTGCATCTGTATCTCCATCTCCACCTTTAACTATGGCTGTGGTTCTGTCTCTTCTGCTGTTTTCAGCTCCTCCTTTTTCTGCATTTGCAAGCCCGATGTCTGCGCCGTTTTGTCTGCCTCGATGTCATTTAAAAATAGTTTTGTGTATGCTCAGATGTGCGACGTTTGGTTGGGTGGGTTCCGAGGGGTGTTAAAGAGGTTCTAAAAATATGACAGCAGCAGCGATTGATAACCGGTTCACAGTTTAACTCAAGTGCTGACCGCTCTCTTGCCGTCCCGTGCATTGCTAAAGCGATTAACTTATTTGACTAGCAGCAAGGCAGGCAGTCAGCCTTCCCAGCAACAGCAGCAGTAGTAACAACAGCAACAACAAGTACATACATACATACACGTATAAGAGCGACATCATCATCATGTTTAGAGCGGAGGAATCTTTGTCTTTGCGTTTGCTGCTGTTTGCGTTGGGTCTTTTGCGTAAAGTGTAAATATTATTTCAAGATACTTAACCAATGTTGTCGTTGGCAATGCTGCCAGTTTCTTGTTGCTGAAATTCAGTTGGGGATTAGCTTGTTCCTGCCTCAGTCTGCCGATTGTTGCTACTGTTGCTATTGTTGTTGCTGCTGTGACAGGGCGACAGCAACGTCCTTGTCCTTGTCGCCTTGTTTGACTTGTCAGCGCGTGAATGACTCACTGATAGATTGACTGACTGACTGACTGACTGACTGAATGACTGTTTGCCTGTTTGGTATATTGTCAAAGCAAACAGCGGTCTCAACATCAACAGCAGCAACACTAACATCAACATCAGCAGCAACGACAACAACAGCAACTGTGCCACTTCTACAACTGACAGGCAAACGGATATAAAAGTCTGCCTAGCCAATTAATGAGGCCTCTAATGACATTGAATGATGGCGTATATGATGCAAATGCCGTAACTGATGCAGTTGCTTCTGCTGTAGCTTTAGCTGTTGCAGCTCATTTTATTTCGTTAATACATATTTAAAGGCCGCGACAAAAAGACGACTGAAGTAAGTGTGAAAGGCAACAGGAAAGAGAGCCCGACTGTGCGAGACCCTGTACTTATTCTGGAAAACACTCATGTAGTAAGCTTAAAATACCCTTTGTACTACTTATGTACAAGGTCTAAAAGGCATCAGCGAATTTTCCTGCTCTATTGCCGGCTATTAAGCGACGTCATCAGCAGTAGCATCATCATCATCGGGAAAAACAACTACTAGACAGACGGAAACTCATTAGTGAAACTGTGTCTTGCTTGCCTCCAATCTCGTCCAGCAGCATACGATATGTGAATGTACACGCTTCAGCATCGCAACCTCCCCGCAGTGTCACCTGTGTATGAAATTTTCGCACAGACTGAAAATACCCTTACTTCAAGGGTACGCACCAATTGTTTTGAAATTACTGTAGAAATCCCTATTTTTAGTTAAAAAGACAATTAACTTTATAATAACCCCAAGCCTAAAAGATAAAGGAATAGAGAAAGAACGAAATTGAGATTATACTCTATCCTGATTTAATCCAAATAAAATATTGCCTTAAAAGGTCGCAAATTGTCAAAATCTCTAGAATATTTCTCGTAAAATGACTGTCGAAGAATAATGGACTTCATTTTATCATCTAAGTTAGCAAAATTTAACAGTTTTTAGTCCATAAATTACCTTTTTAGATAAATCGTTTCCCAAGAACGTTGAGTATTAAAGCTAAATTTTTGAAAAACATTTTTGAGTATAGTTAACAACACAAGCTTTCCAAAAATGTCCATTACATTTAATTTTAATTTCGTTTATTGCGAAGAAAACCTCATGATATATTTTTTTTTTTCGTACTTTCTAATCAAATAGTGTATTCAATATTCCTCATGTTTCTGACAATGCCTAGGGGTTTGCACTGCAACGCCCTCAACGTTCGCGGCGTCGCATTATTCCCTCTTCTTAACCGCCCTCCGTTCTTCTTCTACTACAACTTCTTCCCAACTCGCGTGTCCTTCTTATTTCCATTCGCAGTCTGCTGCTGGGTTCGGGTTACTGTTGTTTGTTTTTTTACTATAAAAATTTTTATGACGACAGGTGTCTGACTGACGGGATCCCTGGCTGCCTCTTTGCTGGGCTGGCAAAGCGATTTCACGCTTGACGTCGTCACCATGTGGGCTCTGTGGCGCCACCTAGTTCCTCATCCTGGTGCGTCTGTGGGTGCAACTGCTGCCGTTGCTGCTGTTGATGACGTGCCCGGCACAACGGAATGAATGAATGGCTGGAAAACGAGCAACCAGTCAGCCAGGCAACTCTGCAGCTAAAGTTGTGTTGAAGCCAGAGTCAGATCTGAAGCTGGAGCATGGGATGAGTGGTTGACATGTAGCCGCCATTAGCGGTAAGATGACAAGCGTTGAAAGCGCGCTCCGGGAATTAAAACGAAAAAAATTGGAGGCAAAAAAGGCTGCAAGTAAACCGACCAAAGAATGGGATGAGGTAGTTCCTTTTTTTCCTCTCTCCTTTTTCATGGTGACAGCAATAGAGCAGAAAAAACCACAGCGCAAAAAAGAGGTGCAAAAATCAGCAGTATGTTGACAGCGATTTATTGTGGATTCTCCAATCCGCTCCCGCAGCCTCGGTTCCACCGAGCCTTACACAAACGTCCGCCTGTCACATTAAAGTATCGTTTGCAGTCACTCAGCTCGGCTTTTCAATCCGGTTGAGCTTTGTGGGCGCCCTTCGCCGACCACCTGCGATTAAAGACAACGGCCGTCCTCAACCTTTCCACACTATTTCCCACCTTTCCCTACTCATCATCACTGTATTGATTTCAGAAATCGTAGAAAACACAATTTATGGACACGCACAATTTGTGTGCGATTTGCGCTCATTTTTAGTAGCCCTATTTTGTGAAGCGGCTAAACAGAGTCACTGCCCATGATTAGCGTTAATTTATATGCAAGGACTTTCCCTTTGTTTGGCACTTGCCCCTAAAGCACATGTAGGTGGGCGTGGTTTGGCCGTGACAGTAAGGGACCGGAAAATAACACGAAAATAAATTGTAATGAAGACATTAACATTAATAATTGCCCAATTGGCAATTTGAGTTATTATTCAGTTGCCTGGAATTTGCCTGATTCAAGCCATGGGTTTCGTCATCAGAATATTGAAATGGGACGTTTTACTTGAATTAAAAAATTATTGAAGCCACAAAAATTATTTTCCTACTAAAGAGAAGCCATCAGTATCGACAAAAATATTATATTATTTTAAAAAATTACAAATTTATTGACAAATTTTCCATTATTGTAAAATCAAGATATTTTAAAAAATTCTTCTAAAGAACATATTAAAAACACAATAATAAAACAACATTAAAAAAAATACATATCTCAAAAACTATTGACTTAAATTTAAAACTGTATGTGAATAATAAATATATATTTGCATAAGCTTTCACATATTGTAAAGCTTTACAGCGATTGTGACATTCTTGAGTAATGATCAAAAATGCATTTTTCAACTCCTAGAAAAAATTGTAGGTTTTTAAAAAAAAAGTAAATTAAATATCTACCATAGAAAAATATTTAAAGTTGATTTTTCTCTTCTAGGTCCTTTTACATTTTGGAAAATTTAAAAAAAGTAAATTTTTATACATAGTGCTTTTAATTAAAAGTCTTAATTTGTACACTTCTTTTCGACATTTTGTGCTTTCACACAATTTGTTGTTTACCTATCAATTGTCAACCTGCTGTTCGGCCAGGCTGTCAGCTGTTCCCAATAACTAAATGAAATCAGTGAGGAAAATTGATCGTACCGTCAACTGACTTAGAACTAAATCTAAGCCAAACTAGTTAGTCAGTTTCAATAATTTCTTTATTAAGTAATTATAATATTTAAATTATATATATATATGTAAGAAACGACTATTTCGAGTACATATCAACGAGAGGTAATTATCTTGATGATCCAATGTTTGAAAACATTGATTAACATTAAATCGATGGATTTAAAGTGATAAATACACTGTTACAGTTCGCTTTAAGTTGTACTTTAAGGTCTTGGATTATGCAGACTTCTGAGATGAGTGGTGAGAGGTACTGAGAGGCTGTAACCCATGCACATCACGAATTCGCAGTGGGAGGACAATGGTATATCTATATGTATAAAACTCTTTGTCCTGACTGACTGATCATTGTACAGATCAAACAGTTTCACGTGCGACCTTGAAATATGGACACAACATAGCTAAGACATATTTATCGTGTGAAAGACGTCGTTTTGCGAAATTCGAAGGCGAAGTCCGTCCAATTAGAGTGCTAAGTTCGCGTTAAAAAATTTTTTAAATCTATTTGACAAAACAAACACACACACACACACTTCCTAAATATAAATGAATAAAATAACTTTCATTCACTATAGTAGAGCTGCCCATCTTTGTACGTATTTTTGGTACTTCTATTCTCAGCTTGCATACAACAAAATTAATGGTGTCCGAGATACAGAATATTTTATAGAAAAATTTGAGTGTCCGAATTATCGGGTTGTCCGCATTAACAAGAGTCCACATTATCCAGATGTACTGTATTATTTTTCAGGCTTTTTAATGATGGTACAAGATAAAATAAGAATTGCTGCTCCTTTTTACCCTTCGTTGGTTGTTGGCATTTCGAAAATTCACCATACAAATGCAGGTCAATTCCACTTAGTGTCAGCCAACCCGACAATTGAAAATCGGCGAAATATTTCAAACGCTTTATGACAAAAACTTTCGAAAATCATTTAAATGCCTAAGACAAAAGGTGCCAGATTGGAATAGAGGAAGAGAAGTAGAGTGGACAAGGCCTTGATGTTGGCGAAAATGTCGGGAGAATTCCAAGACATTGTTTATTGAGCGTCTTCAATTGAGCGATGAAATCCCACCCCATTTTAAACGTCTTATCTGGAAGTACGTAAAACCTAAATAAACTCAATAAAAAAGCCTTTAAAGGCGCTTTAGCACATATGAATTTCAGAGGGGATAGCTCAGAGGGGTGTCAAGTGAGGGGCAAATCTAACGATAGCAATAAAAGCGCAAACGACAGCGCAACTCTATCGCCTGCGAAGATGTCGGAAGGAAATGTCGTCAGTATTGTGTAACTCAATGAGAACCCGGCATTGACAGCGACACCAACACCCAAATCGAAAGAAAGAAAAAAGCAACGAGAAAGAGTCCAAGTTGAAGTCGTCACGGAATTTCAGTATTTCTACACTTGACACCAGCAGCCAGAGAACAAAATAAAAATATAGAGACAGTACCAGGAATTAGATTTGGGTTGGGATGGGCTGGTACTTTTGGGGGGAGCGAGAGTGGGGAGGCAGCTGCTGCGAATCCTCTCGCATACGCAATATGCAAATGTGTTAAGAATCTTACAAATTTGTTAAGGAAATCGAAGGCGAAGCCAAGCGAGGCAAGAAAACCAGAACACATTTATCATCAGACAGTTGAATGTGAGTGGGAAGAGTGTGAGGGGTCTCAGTGTAGTGGGGATAGGGTGTGAATGCCTTGATTTATTCATGTCCCAGGTAACACGTTGAGGTTAATAGCCTGCTCAATGGGGCTTCGGTTTTGCGCTTAAGGTTTATGAGCTAGCAAACGCGCCAAATAAAACATTTGTTTTTGGTCGGCCGGCAATTCGGCAAAACAGGGCCGCAGTTTGTAAGCATGCCTAAAAACGGATCATAAATCAGCCAAAGGAAAGTAGCGTCATCTATCGCACATATTGACTGAGATATGTGCTGCATGCAAATCTAATTGTTCATATTGATTTTACGCTTGTTACTTACACATATTTTCAAATATTCTCAAGACTTGACTCGTTTGTGTCTTTGTTGAAATTTTTTAAATTTATTTCCCTTTGATCTATCCTATAATCATATAAGAATTCTATACATTTCTCTAAATTGTTAGTTTTTATGTCAGTTGTTCGTTTTTATTTCAATTACAAAAAAAAAGGCATTAGCTTGCGATAAAAATAGAAGTTGTTTTCACAGCGAAGAGTTTGATTTCAGTTTTCAGCCAAACCTAAGGGAATATTTTAATGCAACTAGTTTTAAAATGTTATGCATTGCTGCATCTTAATAATGTTTTTCATGTGATTCAAAAATATTTAGCATTTTATTTTCTATTTAATCACTGATCCATCATACATTTTGTGTTTTTTGTTTACTTCGTATAAAATATATTTTAACTTATTTTGTCATTATCAAAATTAAAGTGTTGTTCAATTATATAGTCGGTATGCTCATACTAGTGAATTAATTAATGTGTACATTTTTTAAGCAAGTAAATTACAATTGTTTCTAGAAGAAAATTTTACAAGATGTAAGTTTTTGATCAATTTTTAGATTTGGACTGCAGTAGACATTTCTGTGGAAATCCCCATACTTAAGTCCAAAAAGTTTATTATTAAATCTTTTCAAGATATTTTGTGGCAATTTGGCACCTTAGCCGGAATTTCGACCATAAATCTTTGTAGTGGTGCCATCTAGCGAGCGCTAATTTCACATTTTTTGTTAAACGCACGAATAAATAGAAATAATTTGCCATCGTCTCCGTCGCCGTCAACCCAACCCTCACACCGCCCCCTCAAAAACCCCTCGAGAAATAACAGCCAAAAACACTTCATACAGTTATTTCGGCTTGCTACCTGAGCGGTCGGTGGTTGCGTTTACCCAGAAGGTAAGAGGGCAAGGTGGTGGGTGGCGACTTGGCAACTTGGTTGCGTGAGTTTGTTGGATTCTCCTTTGCTGGGCGCTCGTCCATGTAATGCGGCAAGCAGCGGATTTAAATTTGATTTCACTGCCGATGCCGATGCTTTTGCCACTGCCACTGATGCCGTAAAGTAAACAAAAGTTGCCTGCATGCAAATTCAATTTGAATGCTTTTCAATGAGCTTTTAAAGATGAGTGGGGGATGGGGGAGGGGTCCAGGAAGTTAGGATGCCACGATACCAGGATAGGGGCAGGAATGATTGTCAATGGCGGCTGGCACGTTATGTGCGCGACTGCACTAAGCAGCGATTATCCTAGCACGAGTCATCCCCCTTCTTCTGGCCAACTCCCGACTCGACTTTACTCGTAAAACTTGTGCCAAGTTTTGGTAGCCAGTACACATAAATAACTGGCAACCGGCATAATTTATTCATACACGCGTATAGCCGCACCAAATTTATGCTAATGCTGCTGCCACACGCAGCCGGCGTCACGTCGGCGTCAACGTCGACGTCGACCGCTTTGGGTAATAATCAAACAGTCAGTTGTTAAACTTCAACTACTCGTAGCGAAACTTTGGTTTTAATTGCGTGTGGCATCAACGGACAACGGTTGGCATTACCTGTTAAGTCATTTTTGTCCAAAACTCCAACCAAATACTGTTGTCTGATACTGCTATACTTTCTGACGCGTCGGCAGCGAAGGTGATAGATGTCAGCGCATCCTGTTGCCACATAATTCTTGCTTTCTTTTCGCATTTATTCATTTTGTTGCACGTTGCGACACCTGCCAGCGACAGCTGACAATGGATGCAACACAACACAGTCATAGTCACAGTCACCGAGACTAGTGGGAGAGTGGCTTACGACTGCATGCAGTCATTTAATGCAGCGGTGGGTACGAAATTTTCAATCGAGAGCACTACAACAACATCTACAACAAACACAACTTCTGAAGTCATAAAGTACAGCAGAATGAACACTTTTACGAATCTGTAGCTAGAGCCTTTTCTGTGTGGTTGTTGTTTGATTTTATGAGGGTCTGCTCAAAACTAACGGATCAGAGTCACGCATGTTGTTATTGTAAAGCGGCTCGAGATTGGCACTCTGAGCACTGTATTTTGTTATTGCAAAATTTCGGTTGTCCGGCAAGCAGGCGCCTTTACTTCATGTATTTTGTTGTGTTAAGCTCGCTCGAGCTCGGCACCTGTTCGATCCAGTGCTTGTGCGTCTGACAGGCGCCACTTTCGAAAACATAACGGACTGAGCACACAGAGCATCGGGAGCAAAGGCCTGGCCACCGCTGATTTAATGCACTGCATGCAAATTCACGCGACACATTTATTCGCATCATCGGCGTCGATATTACCAAAAAAAAAAAAAACTGTTTGCAGCCACTTTGAATCACATTACACGATTTGGAATGCTTTGGTGAGTTCCTAAAGGATTTGTCAGTGCTGCCTTCAAGCACACTGTCACATATTGTGTTTATATACTTGTGTGTGAAACAGTGAAACATAAAAATTTATCTAACATGACATGACAAACAGTCGTTAGATACATACTGTAAATGTAAAGAAACTACTTAAAATCAAGGTTGCAAACCGGTTCTAAGCCAAACATCGGATCATAAACAGAACCTTTGAAATTATTTATCCCGCGAACCCAAAAAAAAATTTGTTTAAATTCAAACGAACCGAGCCTTTACTAGAATTTAAAAAATCGGACTGTCATCATTCGAGCCGAATTATAGATTTCCCGAAGAAATCATAAATTACACGGAGCTACAGCAAAAAAACTTCTGGGATCCGACATAAAGTAGGTTGTAGATATAGTAAAATACAAATTTTTGGCACACTAGAATTTTCTGTTGCACATCGAAATTTTGAATAATGGTAAAAAAACCTTTTTTTCGAGATTGATAGAGTTAAATAAACTTTTCTCTAATTATTAATTATGAATCCTATGATAGATTGTGATACGTCGTTAGAAAGAGAAAAGAAACACCTTTCCAACGGTGTATCACACTGAAACCTCGGGAGGGAGCTACATGTAATTAAATATCGGTTTTTTCGGTTTTTTTTTCGAATCCATCGCACTTTGAACGTAAATTAATATGTCAAATTTGTATAAAAAAATTACTTTTGGTATGCAGTTTCAAAAAACATTTAATTCTGCGTCATCTACTCTTTAGTTTATTAAAATCCAGCAATATTTGATTGAGTGAAATAGCCTCGACTAAGGGCCGTTTTCTCATCTTACTTTCAAAGCCTACTGTACTAAAAGGGCACTTTACCCTAAAAGCAGACTTTTTCTTTTTTCGTTTTCTCATCTTATTTTTAAGATGACAATTGGAATATCTGACAATGTGGCATCCCTGTGCCCCAAAATGGGTCACACTGTTTAAAAATGGGCAGCACTTTTCAAAAAATGTTGGCGCCAAATTTGAAATCTATAAATTTTAATCCGAATTGTGTCTAGTTCTTAGTGACTGTAAGAGCTAGAGCAACCAAATTTGGCACACAGACTTCAACGAGTGTGTAGCAGATCAAGAGCGTTTCAAATTTTTGCCACGGCACCGACCGTCACCGCAAATCACAAAAGAAATCCATCAAACCCACAGTTTTTAAGGTTGGACTCTCTTCTTGGTAAATAACGTTTTGCATTATTATTATCTATTATTGTTCTTAATATCATCATTACCAAGTACATATAACGGTAATTAATGCAGTTTAAGTTTTTTAAGAATCTCATACGCCTAAAAGTATGCAGTAATTTTAGCTCCGTTCCGCGTTGCCATTAGCAACACTGAAATAATCTGAGTAGGCGAGTGTTTAGCCTTTAAAGGGTGGATGAACCGCCCTTTAATTTATAACCTGCCCTCAACTAAGTTTTAGGCAAGAAAATCAAATTGATCTTATCAGCTAGTTTAACTAGATTGTAATGTTGTAGGCAACGTGAGAAAACGGGCCTAAATGAAGCGAAAATAAACTCAAATGTGTTCTTTTTTCCAATTTCTGTAAATACTTGGTCGTTTTTAGTTCTTTTTCGGTACATTTAGGTATTTTTACGCAACTTTCATTTCCGAAAATCTTTTATAACTTTGTTAATTATTGACAATTTTATTAATGTGTTCTTTTGAAATAAAATAAAAAGCTGAGTTTCTAATAAAAAAAGCGTTGAAAAATGTCGCCAAAGTCAAAAAATTAAAAAAAAAAAAACAAAATAAAATGTTTTGCCTAGCAAATACTCCAATAAGGGATTTAAAACCTGTAAAGCCATGTGTGGCACGTTTAAAGACCTTAAATTCTTCTTTCCCATACCGGTAAAAAAATGAAAATCAGTTCATATTTGACGAAGCTATGGGCATATTAGTGCGCGAATGTACGAAAAAACGTTTTTTTTTTTACCGTTATTCAAAATTTCGATGTGCCCCAAAAAATTCTAGTATGCCAAAAATTTTTATTTAGCTATACCTACAATATACGCTAGGTCCCAACCCAGAAGAATTTCTGGGCACCGTGTTATTCATGAAATTGTTTCTTTTGGAAATAAACTTTAAATTGATAAATGTTAAAGTTAAGGCTTTAAGTCCTGAAAATTATATTAGACAGAGAGATTTCTATAAGCCATCATCAAAAACGTTTTCAAAATATTCCCATGCCCCCATCCGGAAAAAAACTACACCACACCTACAGTTTTTCAGATAAAACCATATTTTTGGTTCTTTATTTTATTGTGAATAATCACGTTTAATCGCATAAAGATCGGATAAATATTTTGAAGGTATGCCTGTTTTAAAATTCACTGATACAATTAATACATATCTGTCAGTGGTGAACTCAACTAGCACATTCTTATTTGTTATTTCTGTCTCTATCAATATTCCTTCAACAGGGGCGCCCGGAGCTTCATTTGTAATGCCATTAGTTTCCGGGGCAACCAATTTGATTACCAGGCTGGCAAATCATTAACAAACATAAGTAAGCTTGCTCAGAAGCAGACAAACTACACATATACATACATATGTATGTATGGAGATAACTCAGTTCAGGAGCATCAGGGGAAGCATGTTGAACATATGCAAACAAGTGCGTGGATGTGTTGAATCTCTTGCTGTTGAGCAAATAAGCAACAAATTAAATAAGTAACAAAGTCGAATTCACAATCAGGGAAACACAGACGGACAGACATTTGGGTAGAGAGACAGAAAGAGAAACCGAAACAGACAGATAAACATGCAAACAGATGCGTCAGGAAGATGTGCCAGGGCAAACAGATAAGACAGCTTAGCAGATAACATGAGACAGTCATTTGTGATGACGAGGATGCCAAGGAGGCAACTCCATCAGCAACAGCATCAGTAGCAGCAGCAGATGATGATGATGTTGATGTTGGGCTGAAACTACCAAGTAAATCCCTATGGTCTCAGCCGGTCGGTTGCTTGCTTGCCATCATATCTTTCTGATGCTTCTGCTGCTGCTGACATGTGAGCGAAATTTGGCTAGCCTAAAATTATGCGCATAAGCATGAGCCCCGTAAGGATTGGATGATGAAGGGTCTCGGGTCTGGGGTATGGTGTTTTGGTGCGCTCTTTTGGCTTTTTAATAAATGATGCCCCGACTCCATGCAACGCGGCGTATGCGTGTCGTGTAATTAATGCCCACAAAATGAATGAACAAACAAACAAACAGTCAAATTATTTCGCTCGCTTAGAGATCGTGAATGCAGGAATTAGGTGTCGGCATATGTGACTTTGTCGCTCTGCTACAAACAAGGCGCCACAGCTTACAGAAATAAAATTAATTGAAATAAAAAGACACAACCGAACAGTCTTCAGCAGCAGCAGCAGCATAAATATCAAACGCCTTTGCAGGCACTAAGACGTTACTCTTGCCCCAGGGTTAAGTTTCTGGCATCAATCTACGTCCCGTTGTTGTGCCTCCTTCTAGTTTCTATCACCCACTCGCCCAGGGACACGCAAAATTTTTGCGCGTGCTACGCAACTGGCCATAAATTTTAATACCCCAGCGGCGACTGTGCTGCTATGCTCACGGCTCTCTGCTTGGCAGGCGCAGTTTAAAATTTATTGTTATTATGTGAATTTTATAAACGATGCTGCTGCTGCTATCGCTGCTTTGCTGCTATTACTATTTTCGCGTTTGCTGTTGTTGCACTTAATTAAATTTTATGTGTGCGCGCCTTGAAGTTTGCTGTAACAGCAGCATCAGCTCCAGAAACCCAACCACATTCCGACCGAAGCAGAGCGGCTCTTACTGAAAGGCAAAGGAAAGGACGAAATAAAATAAAGGATTTCCCTAGCCGTAAGTCTTATAAATGCGACGTCCGCACGAAAAATTACAAACAGCAGACCAGGCGACTTCGCGGGCTAAGCGCAAATGAACTGAGAACTACGAGCTGAGACCAGTAATGCTACCAACGAAATAACAAAACAACAAAATTTCAATGATATCACATTTTACCAGGAAATACACACACACACAATCTTTTTTTTACTTCATTTCCGTTTCATTTACTGTTTACGCGGTGTCCTGGGACTTGACTTCAGTGTCTGGAAAATTTTTGCGGGCCCAACAGATTACATCTATGTAAATAAGCTTGTAATTGGAGTACAGATTGTATACCATATGCTTATTTTACTCGATTAAAAATGTTGTATTATTTTGTTCCTCAAAACGAAAAAATCTAATGAAATTATTTATTTTCACCATTATTTTCTTTTTTATACAATAAGTACAAAGTCTCTCATAGTCGAGTTCGCTCGACTGAAGCCTTTCCCACTAGTAATTTTATATCCGTATACAGTTTCTCAAGCGTTGTTCTGGTACAATTGATCACAGTCATCTCTTGCGGTGCAGAATCTTGTGGCTTCAGATGACCTCTGTGCCCTTATTGATACTGTTAAATATGCCCAGGCAATCTTCAGTTTCAGGCTCCATTGAATGCCCCCCGCAGCAGCTTTTTAAGATGTCGCATTGCCTACATTGTTCGCCTGCCAGCTACTGACCCCCTTGGCCCCCATCGGCTTTGACTGGGCTTTCGTCCAGGTCCGTTGGTTTCTTATTGCCTTGGCGCATTTTTCGATTAAAATTTATTTGTACAACTTATGAAAACTTAAATGCCCATAACGAACAGCGGCAGCCCAACAGCAGTAAAAGCTGAAGCCAGAGACCAGTCAATACTTCTCCCTGGCCGACAGAGGGGACTTCTAAGCAAATGGCGTAGAGCTTGCCGTGCTGGCATCCTGCGCTAAAGTTTCAAATATAATATTTCATAATTTGCAACATATTTTATGGGCCATATTGCAGTTGCCCATCGACCAAAACGATGCCATACAACAAACTGTCACTCCCATCGACTTGGCTAAAGCGAGCTCGCTAGTGAGAGACCCTCTCGTTGTAGTGTTATAAAGATATTTATGGTAAGAATCAAACACCGTCAATACCGCAATTCGACATGCCTAAATACGTTACGTACTAGCAATATATATAAAGCAAGAACAGGAATTTACAGGAATCTATTTTTTATTTATTGAATCGAAAAATTGGCCATCTAACAGTTGATCAAAATCGTTTTCTAACTTGCGATCGTGATAAAATTATCAGAACTGATCTGGACTATGGTATATAGCCAAATTCTGTCATTGTCGATAATAATAATTAACCTGTCACGTTTCCTTTTTTTGCCTGTTTCGCACATTTCGCTTTTGACAAACTTAATAAGCCCTTTGTACTTTTTAAGTACAGGGCTAAAAAATATAACTTTTACGTCGATAAACGTGAAAGTTGAAAGGCCAATTTGTAATATAAGCAACATAAGAACAAATTCAATCGATTCAATTGGCAAACAATAAATCGTTCATGCCTCCTCTTGTTTAGGACAAACTTAATGGACCCATTGCACCTTTTAGCTACAGGGTCTTAAAAAAAATTTTAACGCCGATTTACGAGAAAGTTGGTCGGCCAATTTGCAATTTAAGCACACAACAAATCATTATTTTCTGTTCTCAATCTATAGTCTCACTTATCATACATAAACATACATAATGCTTACACGTCATAGTTGGATAGTATAATAATGATAATAATAATAATAATAATTCAAATGACTTTGACTTTGATGCGGACTTCCAATTTACGACTCCCAGCTCGAAAGTTCACAACTTCCAGCTCACGTCTAAATACTTCGTCTGAGTTGATGGAGATGATTTTCCCTCTGCCCCAGGTACGCAACGCACTTAAAAAGTAATTTTATTACAAAGCTACTTACAGTGGCTGTCAGCGAACAGAGGTGAGAAAAGGATCGGCCAGGTCAATTGAAACTGGAGCAGGAGAAAGTGGTGAAGGCGACACAGTTATTAAAGACGTTGCTCAAACGGAAACAGAAAAGCAAAGCGCAAAATTGTTGCTTGCTACTTACAATTTGTTGTTGTTGTCGACATCTTGCCACGTCCGCCCAAGCAAACGCCTACTGTCACACTACTATTGTAAAGTTTTAGTCCTTATTTTGCTTTTCATTCTCTCGTTCGCTCTCCCTCTCTCACTATTTTACTCGTTTGGTTGTTTATTGTTTTCATGCTGCTTCAAAAATTTTTCTCATTACACTCTTTTCAGCTGCGTTGACTCTACTTTGGCTGGCTGCTATAAGGACGCTTTCAATGCCAGACAAAAGCTGGCATACTTTTAACTTTTATCTCCTCTTCGCTTTTTTGCGTTTGCCTTTACGTTTTGCTATTTCGTTTGCTTAGCGCTCTCTGTGTCTCTTTTGCCATGGTAATTTAATGACCCGACCTCAAACTTATTCAATTGAATTATTATAATTAGTATTATTATTATAGAGTTGATGCATTGATACATATTTTTTTGTTCAATACTATGTGATCGACTAAGTATCCACCCCATTTTACAAAACTATCGTATACAACATTTTCTCCGAAGTCCATTTTTTGAGGCAATATTATTCTAAAAACCAAAATATCATCTGGTATCGCAGTATTTATGTACGCCGGAAACTTAATCTCAATTTTATCGTATGACAGTATATTTTTGCATTGAAGCCTACAATGAACTTTACACAAAACGGTCGTGGAAATTAAAATTTAAATTCACAAAAAAAAAACATAAAAATGTTTTCGCTTGGCTGTTTTTTTTACTGGCGGAGTTTAATTAAGTCAAAATTAATATACTATTACGTTCTTATTTATTAAATCTGTTGTCTATATCACTATTGTATTATTGATTTTGAATGAAATATGTAATATTATTTTATTTCAATTTTCTTTACCTTTGGAAAGTTGGCCTCCCCCTATTATACTAATTATCGAATTGCTTACTTTAAATGAAAAATAAATAAGGCAGCTATATGATATAGTAAGTTTTTTATCAACTTTAACCAATTTTGGTAAGGATATATAAAACCAACCCAGATGCGTACATTGTCAAATTGATCAATACATCTTAAAAAACAACAACAAAGTTTTTCATACTAAAACTTGATTTAAGACCGATCGTTCCATGGCAGCTATATGTTATAATGGACCGATTTGGTCAGGATGTATAAGACCAACTTAAATGAATATTTTGTCAAATTGGTTGATACATCTTAATAAACAACCAATTTTTTCATACTATAACTGGATTTTTGACCCATCGTTTCTCCGAGAGCTATATGATATAGTTGACTGATTTGAACCAAATTTGGTTTGGATGTATAGAACCAACTATAATGCATATTCTGTCAGTTTGGTTGAGATATCTCGGAAAACAAAAAAGTTTGTCATACTAAAACTTCATATTCGACAAATCGGTTCTATGGCAGCTATATAATATAGTGACCGATTTTAACCAAATTTGGTCAGGATGTATAAGACCAACTTAAATGCATATTCTGTCAAATTGGTTGAGATATCTTGAGAGACAAAAAAGTTTTTCGTACTAAAGCTTGATTTTCTAAATAGTATGGTAAATATTGTACATAGGAAAATGTATATATTCAGTTAACAGTTAATATCTTCCAAACCTTTTCGCTTAAAGATATGTGTCAAATATCAAAAGACGCAAAATTTGATGTTTTTCAACATATTGAACTTTAATTAAAATCGTTAGAGCCGTTTTTTAATAAATCGCCAAAATGTCAGCCAAATGTCACCCGTAGCATCTTACCTGAGCACTTTGCAAATAAATATTCCAGGCACATCTGAAAGCCATCTTTCTACCGACATATAAAACACATCTGTAGCTTCTTCGGATTGGAAACTGTCGGTGTTTCAAATTTATCAGGGTTTAGCTATTTCCCGCTAAACTAGCTATTTTCCGCTAAAGTCGTAGAACAAACATTTCTAGATTTCTGATAAGAAACAATTCCTCATCAAAAAATCTAAGCTTTTTCAGCGCTTTGATACAAACAAACAAACAGACAAACAAACTTTTCATCTCATTTTGAGAAGGCCCTTAAAAATTTCGAATTAATATATCTTTTGAACCAAATGTCGGATTGGAATGATCGAGGTATCATTCGATGCGTATTTTTAATAAGAACTTTTAAAATTATAAAATTTAACCAAAAAGGTCCAACGGCCCCACTAGCTGCAATCATTAAAATTTGGCCCCTCCCATTTACACCCACTTATCTCATGAAGCAGGTGAGTTACCAAAAGTCTTAGTATGCACTTTTGTTAGCTAAAGTCATACCTTTCGATCGATATATAACTCAATCCGATCGGACAGTCATAGAAAATTTTCCATTCTTCGTGTATATATTGCTAGTCGCCATTCGCACCCAGCGTGCTGCTTTTGTCCTTTATTCATTACGAAATTTTCTTTATTTGTTACTTGTCATTCCGTAGCAAATTTACAAAGTTGTTATTGTTGTTGCTGTCATTGTTACTGCCGATGTCATTTGCAATTCGTTTAATTACTTTTGACATCAGGTGAATTGCCAACATTTTTAGCTGGTCCTTATTGTTGATTTGAAGTTGACTGCTGAGCTGTAAGGGGTAAGGGTAGGAGGGTGCTTTTTACCGAAGGTCTGATGAGGATGGGTTTAAATGGGGCTGTTGCCAAAATTGTGCCAAATATTTATTTAGACCCATAGCCCATATTTGTCAATGGCCAATAGCGCCATCGCACACAGAGTCATATACATACATACATACATTTATATCGCACATCCGCATTCACATCCGTCACATGCTTCATATTTGCATTTAACTTCTTTTCACTTTTGGCTCGCATTTATTTTCATGTATTCGTATTTTCATTGGGCAAACAAATAACTTTGAAACCCTTTGAGGGTTTCCTCCCACAAGAGGAAATGTTGGAAGGGGTTCCTTTGAGCTGACATATACAGCCGTGGACAACTAAATAGCACAAATCTAAACAGTTTTTTTGTTTGCTAATTTTTTCACTATTTATTATTTCCACAAATTATGAACTCAAACGTTTATTACATTCTTTCACATGGTATACAACCAAATAGTAACCGATATCTATTTTACATTTATTTTTACAAGTATTTTCGTTTGCTGGCACGATTATTGTGTGGTCACATAAATATATGATATGAAATAAATAAATAATAATAAATACATAGGTCAATTTCAACTTTAAATTTGTTTTTGGTACGATTTCGGTGTTTTTAAGTTAAACGAAACTACTAAGTAACTTGCTAAGATTTGTTGTCTCAGCACGACTAAAAGATCTTTCTGTGTTTGGACGCATCAGCAGCAAAATCCAGACCGGTTTAAACACGACATCAAGCTGAGAATACGCTTTGCAAAAGGCGGTGACATGGAGTTCAATACGTTTGGGATTCCATATCAAAGGAGAGATGCCAGGATCTGGTGGAAAGTATGGGTTAAAGATGCAATGTAGGGGTTGAAAATCATGGATATTCCTTCAAATACTTAAAAAGTTTTAATTATTAATAGTTTTAAGAGTATTTTTTGAACAAAGTCACAAGCTTTATGAAAATGTGCTTTTTATATGACCGCACTTTTTTTCTTATATTTTGATTTTTTGTCTTTATTTTTTTTTGTCAGGGGAGCTTTATAAATTTTTGCTAAATATTTAATTAGTTTATTAGTTAGGCTATGAAATGCCATTAAGCATTTTCACTCGAGCATTTCATATGTGCTATTTAGTTGTCCACGGCTGTATATATTTTTTTTTTTTGCTTTAGCGCTTGTGCTTTTTACATCTTTTCTTGTTTTTCATTAGCAGATACATAATTTGCACAGGCAAACAAATATTCGTCTGCTTACCAGCTACCCCGTCTCTACTTTAGTTTGCCTTTCTTTAATGTCATCATCCCGTTAACAGTTTGTTTGATTCGTGCGGCTTTGCCGCATCCCTTCCTAAATTAGTTATCAACTTTTCGTGGCTATAATCTCATGTGGCAATAGAGCATTTCTATCCACTCCCGCTCTTACACTGATAAAAAAATGTTCTAAAATCAAGATTTTGGTCTCAGAACTAAGAGTTTTGGCCTAAAAAATGCGTCGAGAACATACAATTTTTAAAGTTAGAAAACACATCTTGATTTGAAGAACATTTTAAATAAGCATAAGCTCTTAATATAGGACCGAACAGTCTTAAATTCTCAAACCAATATTCCGATTATAAGTTTATATATTTTCTTATCAATTTAAGATTTTTAATTCTTTTATTAGGAACTGCGAATTTTTAGATTAATATTCTTAGTTTTATTAATTTGGCCCTAAAATGGTCTTATTTAAAGAACAAAATATTTAAGATGAATGTTTTTGATTTTAACAGTTGGTCTTTTTTTAGTGTAGTCTCTTCTATCACTCAGCCTTCTTGCCAAACTCTTTTCTGGCAACTGGTTTGTTGTTGTTTCATTTCTCGTTTGTTGCTTAAACTTTGGATTACTGTTGTTGATGCTTTCTTCCATTAGGCGGGAGGAGCAGTGCCAACATTCAACTTCAAGTATCTGCTTAGGCAAATGAAAATGTCAAACTCTACAACAACAAAGTGATTTGTTATGCTTTTAATCATATAATTTACCTACATATGTGCATATTCATAAATTTCGTTCAACCCAGTCATGCCAATTCAAAGCCAGTGTCTTCCACCCCCCAATTATCCAGTTGTCTTTTATCTCAGAAAAGTGTACAAATTTGGTGTAGAACGACGCGGAAGACTGTACAGCCAGTTCGTGTAAAGGCCTCATTCACATTAACACACGGGCAAACTGGGTAATTCGATAGGAATTCTAGTGCCCTCCTTCAAGAAAGATATTATTTAGTGTTAATATTTAGAATATTTTAAGTAATTGTTAGGAAAGTGTGTTTAAATAAAATTGTTTAGTAAATATTAATGATTATACCCTTTTATTTCTGCCACCGTGCAGATCTTTCGGTCTCTAGGGAGTCGGAAATCTCAATCGTTTGTCGCTTACTCGGCTGTAGGGAGTTCGCACAATGAAGCAAACCAATCTGACTGCATAACTCACCGCTTACAGTCTGCTGCTAGAGGAATGTGATCCCTACTACATGAAGTTATCTGTATATAGATTTTATTCACCACATGCCTTCAAATCCGACGGAGTTTCCCTGGTTATCCCAAGTTGTAGGGCATCAGTTTTGTGTATGTGTGGGTAAAATTGGCTAAATGAAAGTTTTGCTTTTCACTCGGGCACGCAATTTTCTTTTTTGTGCTTTTCCTTTCTATGCCGCTTTTCTGTTTGCTGTTCGTGTTTTGCTTCTTTGCTGTTTTTTGTGCGTGTGTTGTCGCCGCCTTGTTACTTTTAAAAGCTTTTTTAAGTAACTCCAACTACATAAAGTTAAATATATATCGGGTTTTCGTGCGTGTCTGGTTGACGAGGCATATCACACATGGCACACACACATTATAAATGCAATGTTCACCTCAGCTTCAGCAAAGGATGCAGTCGTACCTCAGCTCTAAAATGTTACATATGTTTATGGGTGGCCGCATGTGTGTGTATGTGGTTGTTTGTTTGACATTTTGTTACATACCTTAGCTACGTTTAGCTTAAGCAATAAATTGCAATATTTATGTTTTTGGGTTAAACTGCAGTTGCGCGACAATTTAAAGCAGCTGCCTCACTACGAAAAACAATTCTTATGCCCGTTCACTCGGATTTAAATAAGTTCCCCCTCGTGCCCAGAATCGAAACTGAACTGTTTAGGTGCATATTGTATAAATAGTAACGATTCGTATAATAACCATGAATGTAGCCCAATACAATTAATTCTCTGTTTCTTTGTGCCTATGTCTGTAATGCACATATTTAGATTCGCATTTTTTTATAGTTTGTATCTACAGGAAATGGTAAGTGTTAAATGTATCTGGGGACTCTTGTTTTTGTGTGTGTATATGTCCTTTGCTCTGCACTTTATTTTCCAAAGGGATTTTCTATGTTTTTAAACGGCTTTTGTTTGCCACTCACACACAGCACACACACACACACACTAAGTCGAAGAGCGAGAGCTTTTAGTTTTGCATTTGAAGCACTTGGCTCTGCATATTTCACAACACGCAATATACAAATCTTTTCTTTAGTTACTATTAGCTGAGTTTGCAGTATGTGCTTACGTCCCTCTTTGTCTGTGCATGCGTCTCTATATGTGTGTTTAAATACATGTCAGGCAAACACAAAAGCATCAAAACAATATTAGAAATTCACTCAGAGACAAACAGGCACACATCTGCGAGTTGTATAACACTATTAATAGCACTGTGATAGTTTTTAAAAAAAAAAAAAAGACATGACCAAACTCAACGGTTTCCCCCTATTTCGGGTCCTAGGAATCGAACTGCATCATTACTTTTTTGAGTTACAACGATGGTTTCATACAAATTTTTTTTTATATTAAAGGAAATTGTTTGTCAGCAAAGTTACTTGGAATTTATAGAGCTATAAGTTTAATGAGCAATCCATGCTTCTAAAATGGGGTTTTGAGGTCTTTGAGGTCAATAACCCAAAAATGATACAATATTTACCACTTTTTTTCTTTACTTGTTTCTCATATATTATCCAGTAATCGAATTTTACTACCCGATACTTATATCAAAATGTAGTTCGTGTTATGCCAAGTGGCTTTATCTACAGGTAACAAAAAAAAAATTATTCTTTTTTATTAAAGGGGTGAATACGCTACTTTTTGATATGTTGACCTCTAAGAGCCTCAAAACCCCATTTTATGCCAAGTGGCTTTATCTACAGGTAACAAAAAAAAAAAATTATTCTTTTTTATTAAAGGGGTGAATACGCTACTTTTTGATATGTTGACCTCTAAGAGCCTCAAAACCCCATTTTAGAAGCTTGGCTTGTTCATAAAACTTCTAGCTCTATAAATTTCAAGTAACTTTACTGAAGCAAGTTTACCAAAAAAAAAAACAATACCATGGAAGGTAGGTCCCAAATAATTTCCTAAAACTTTAAAAAAAAAAATGTTGTATGAAACCATCGTTGTAACTCCGAAAAGTAATGATGCAGTTCGATTCCGACGACCCGAAATAGGGGGAAACCGTTGAGTTTGGTCATGTCTTTTTTTTTCGACTTGCACAGTGCAGTATTTATTTATTGTACATATTTATTTGGTCCTGTTCCGAATTCCGAAAACGAGTTTAATAACCGCAAATCGAATTGATTGCTGTTCCGAATTCCAAAAATCGACAAGAATTGTCCTTTGTTTAAAACGTGTGCTGTAAAGTCAGCGGAATTAAAAGTAAATGCTATTTAAAGCATTAAAAAAAATCTCCAAAATTATAAACTGAAAATTTTAATAATGGTGAACATTTTAAGAATTACTACTTCAGAAGTTAAAGGTTGAAGTATATTTTAAAATAATTTTTTTTATAAACAACTATCAAATATTGCATTAAGAACAGAACCGAGCGGCAATGACTAAACCGACCTGTTGTGTATTCCAGTATAATTTTTGTTATGGATACCAACTATCACAATCGAAAGCTGCTAGAATTGCTTCAATAATAAAATTCGAACAACGAAGTTTTAGTCTAATTTAGCTTCTATCGGCTTGCTATATTTAACTTCAAAAAAATTAAAGAATTAATTTTCAAAAGTAGTTTTAAATAAATCTAATCGATTTTAAGATGAAAATTTAAGCTTGAATGTTTTTATTTTTGAATTGGGGACAGCTCTGATTCCTTTCGATATGAGAAACCCATACACAAGACTGACAATCAGATGGTGAAATAAAAAATCTAAGTACAATTTTATAAATTGATTAAAGTTTTTAGTAAAAATTATAAAATTATAGGGATAAGCGTCGCAGTGTAGAGCTAATACGGTCGATGACTTACTGCTATCGGTACGTTTTCGAAACCGAGTTCAAAAAGTAAAAACGAGTCCATTCCGGCCGGAACTAGGAATGACTTGTTGAAAACGTTCGGAATTCGGAACAGGCCTTAAAATTAACTTTATTAACATGCTGTATATGAATTGACATCAGTCTTCAAGGGTTATCTTCGACGTGACGAATATAACCTTAATTTTTATGTTTTAAATTAAATTTGTTTGTTTGAAAGGTTTTACGAAAAAATGCAGTCACATTTAGCAATGCTGAGTGAAAGGATCTCCAGCCCACAAATTGAAATACATATATGCAGTTAGTTATGCAATTAATGATCTATTGAACTACTCTTTGAGTTATTGCTTGGATACTGGCAATTACGAGAAAGAGTACAAGTATGTCGGAGATTTCTCATTCGACTCTCGCTTTGTCTTTAAGTACCTTAGCCTGATTGCATCAACCTTTTCTCTGGTTGTAAATCGATTCTATCGTCTACGACTACCAACTCTGGCAACTGTCTGTGTCTGGGATGATGGTGCATCTGTTCTTAATTGCGTTGATATAAGCCAGCAAATCGAAACTTGGCAACGAACCGGTTACCCCCTCCGACCACCTTTACCGTCCTTCTTGATGCGGTTGCAGTTGCTATAGCTCATAAATCGTTCAATCATCAGTGGCACATTGACAACGCCATTGGCCGTTGGCTGCCACTTGGCCGTATGTCATATGAGATGCAATTTCTTCCCAACCCACCCCACAGTCCACAGCTGTAACCCCCACTTCCCATTTTAGCATAGCCCAACTTAATTTCTCTATTTTTTGGCCGCTTTTTTCTCAATTTGGGAAGCATGCGCGCCTTAGACGTAAAATTAATGCAATTTACTTACAAAATGTGCCATTAAAAACGCATAACCAGTCTCTAAAAACGAATACAGAAACGAAAAGAAGGAGAGGAAAAGAGGGATCGAAGGAGGCAGGGGTAGCGTATGGGTGGAGTATTTCAACGACGAACATAAAGCAATATGAGCTTGTCGCAGTCGGAGCGTCGCCTTGTCTGGGCCTTTCCTTTCTTCGTTTCGTTGTCTTTCATTACCCGTCTAGAGCCTCCATGTGAGGTTGTAATTTAATGCCAATGCAGTTTTTTGCATGCTCACTCACCTCACACGTCCGTCTGTCCGCTTCACTTCTTGCTGGCAAGCCACAAATTACCCAGCCAAGTCCGTTGAGCGCATTTACCAAAATCGCAGAATTTATGTCTAATGAAAATGCACCAGTGACTATACTCTCACACTGGCAGAGACCAAGCCGCAGTCTAGAGCTGTAGCCAAGCGACATTGGCAAAAAGGCAATGCTAATGTACGAAGCTTTAATAAAACGAGAAAACTTAATCCAAATGACATACAGTGGGACCTTTTCTTAATTTGCATTTGTAAAATTTTTAATATTGCAAAATGGGTTAACCTTAGGAAGCTCTAACACACAAATTGTTTAATTGATTTAAAAATCTTTGAAATTCTTAATCTTTGAATTTCCTATCGAATGTATAAAAAGATTTTTGATACGCTTTTCGTCCTGAGGTCCCAGTGTGTGATACTGGTATTAATGTATTGGTATTTTAATACCCGTTACGCGCAAATATAAGGGTTATTGTATTCATTGCAATGTATGTGAAAAAAGTGAAAGGAGGTCATAAATATAAATATATATGTAAATGCGCTTTCCAAGTTTCATTTACCAGTTTTCTCAATCATGTTCTCCCTTTCAATCTGTCTCTAGTCTAGTTGTTGTACAATCCACAAATTATGCCGCCTTAGCTGTTGGCTTGCTTAATGTATTCGAGTTGTCACTGTCCCATCAATTGGCATGCCAAAAGTACGGCGAAAAACTTTTCAATTCAATTATCCATGCCCAGGCATATCGACTGTTATCTGTGGATCGCTCCAGCTCTCCATCTATAGAGTGCAACCACTGACCAATCACCAGTGTTGGTTGTGCCTCGACATGTCGTTTTTGATTATCGACAATGTCGACCATTTTATCGCCAATACTCCTGACTTCCACCAGCTGAGTCAGGACTCCCTTACTATCATCGACATTACTCTGGTCGCCATCGTGTCGAGATGATTAAACTTGAAATCAGAAAGTCCGTCATTAATTCTAAATAGGATAGAGTTACACATCGCAGTTCGATTCAAGGATTTTTTTATTTTATATTTTTAATCAACGAACGAATCGGCTATTTTAGTCGCCCTATTTTAGTTTGCCACAAACAAAAAAAGTATTTAAAAAAAAAATTACTGAATTAATATTTTGTAAATTATTTTTGTTGAAATTTATTATTGAACCTAATTTATTTATTTATAAATATTTCAATATATTTCTTAATCATAGCGAGATTGATAATTTTACAATGTCGACACGTCGGCAATCGCGTTGTCTACGCGGCACATCACTGTCAGCCACATGAACCCAGCTCCACTTAATCCAATTCAACTCAGTTCAATTTCGATTTGGCTTCGATTTGCCTGCAATTTGGCTCAATTCATTTTGGGTAATTTGTTTGCCAAATTCACGTGTTGGCGTCAAAGTCGTCATCAAATTTTGCGGGGGTGTAGATTATTACAACAACACCACGCAAAGTATATGTAGTTTTGTGTTCAGACGATAACAACAGAAACTATAAAATCAACTTTTTCAACTACACCCAACGAAGGAAATTAATGCTCAAAAACCATAGCTGTGAAAGCATACGAATATTTGCATTGTACAGTGAAGCCTCCAACAAATTACCAGTTCCTCCATAAGAACTTTAATTTGAGATTGAGAAAGTGGCATCTGCAATGAGCAATGACTATTTGAGCAGTTTTTCAGATATTAATTAATATCTCGTATGCTACGCAAGATATTTTGATGCGGTTTTTTTATAGTGTTATAAATTCCCTTAAAAGTATTTTTGTTTTAAAAAATTACGAATTTTATTAATGGTAATAATATAATATATAATGCTATAAAGTATTATTTAAACTAGTTAATTATTCTTACACTGATAAAAAAATATGTTATAAAATTAAGATTTTGGACTCAGAACTGAGAGTTTTGGTCTAAAAAATGCGTCGATAACATAAAATTCTTGAATTTAGAAAACACATCTTGATTTTAAGAACATTTTTAAACAGTCTTAAATTCTCAAGCCAAAAATAAAAAGATAAGGCAGGTTTTTTTTTTAAACTTTGAACTTTTTTTTTGATTCATTTTTTTTTATAAATATTCCGATTATATGTTTTTTCCTTGGCTCTAGCGGGTTTCGATCCCTCGACTTGTTATCAAACTGAAGCGGCGACTCTAACCAGAGCGCCACGGTGCCATTATTGTGTTCTTATTAAATATGACATATTTATATTTTCTTAACAATTTAAGATTTTTAATTCTTATATTAAGAACTGCGAATTTTTAGATTAATATTCTTAGTATTAGTAATTTGGTCTTGAAATTATCCTGTTTTAAGAACAAAATATTTGAGTTGAATGTTCTTGATTTTAGAAATTAATCTTTTTTTCAGTGTACTGAATTGCAACCTTAGAAGTATTGTCACCAAATTTGGTAGCCTCTGAGGTGTTCTAGGTGCTCATACTAACGGGCTTTCTCTTGCGACCAAATTAATAGATCTAAATTTTTTGAAGCACAGGGTCTACAAATATTGGATGCCAGTCGACCGAAAAAGATTTTGACAAGCCAAAAATTGAAGCGAACACCAAAAATATGCAATCAAAGAGTGGAAGAGGATGCCAAAGGGGACAACAAATTGTCAAATTATTTTAGAATGAATCTGTGTGTGCTTGTGTGGTGTGGTAGGGTGAGATGATGTTAGGTAAAGTGGGGGACTATGATAACATCCTTAGCTCATAAGCTATCAAAGTGCTTAAGGACCTAGACAGCACAGGAGGGGCCCAGAGTCAGTGCCAAAAGTGGGCAGCAAAATTGAAAAATAAATAAAATTGCGCGTCGCAACACATTTGAAATCATTTGTGTGTGGACGTGAGTATTTGGATGACTTTAGAGGCATCGTCAGTCGTCGAAGTTGTCACCGTCAACGGTTGAGTTATCAGGACAAATGATGAGATGAAATGGAATGAGATGAAATGGAATGGGGTGGGATGCGATGGGATGCCAACGCGCTTCATGCATCACTTGATTTTCCCCATTTTGGGCTATATGAAATTTACTTGATTTGGCTTCTCTCTCAATCTGGCACTTTTCTGGAATTGAGTATCATTGAAAATTCAAATCACATAAAATTCTAAAATACACAAACCACGCAAATCCTTCTTGCGGAAAATAAGAATTCGAGTACATAAAAATAATAATAATAAAAATGACAGTCAGAAAGTAGAAGAAGAAGCAGACCACAGGCAACTTTTGGCAATGAAGTGTGACTGTTAAGTGAAATTTCGGAACAGGAATCTGTAGGCATTTCTTTCCTTATGGAAAAAGGGAGTTGGAAAAAGGAAAACTTGGCGATATGGTAAATTTATTTCCAACAAATGTGCGTGTCTGTGTCGAATGGAAAAAGATTTAAAATTATGTTGCTGACACGCCCAATATGTTCTTTAAAGATTCCACACTATGATTCTTCTGCATACATCTGAATTGCTTCAATTTTAATAGGTTAACTGCTTTTCTACCATTTAAAGAGTGACGTTTCTTTTAGCCCACTCGCAACTCAAATATACTCGTATCTTATTGAATTCCAGACCCTCCCACGTCCCAATGCCCCTTTGGAGCTTTCTTTGCACTTTGCCCGTAACTCCACCATTGGACTGAGTCTGTGCCGCCTTCTTTTTTCTCTTTCTTCATACTATAAAAAAAAGTAAATAAAAAAATTGTTGAAATTTTGTAGCCAGTTTATAGAGACGGTGGCCAGCCTCTTCCGTTGCCTGTTTGGTTTTTTTCGCCCATAATTTTTGTGCCGTTTACAACAAACGGCCGCATAACTTGTGAATGGTCCCGGTCTCGATTCCGGTCCCTGTCCCGGCTTATCTGTCGATACTGTCCCACGGTCTATGGGTCTCGCCCTCACACTCACACTTGCACTCACATTCACACTCGTATTCGCATAGTGCCAAATGATTTTCACATGTTTTTCCTCTTGTTTTCTTTCGTACTTTTGCTTGCATGTGTTTTCCACTCGCACTTCGCTTTGCCTGTTTTGGCATTTAATTAAAATGGCTGCAAAATTATGAGCTTTTCTTTCTCGCCCGCCTGCAAATTTGTTTGTTTTCGCCACGAAAGTCATATATCAAAAATTGCCTGCCAGATGCCAGATGCAAGGCAATAGAGTCAGGGGTAGGTAAAGAGGCAAGAATTGGGGGAAATAGCAATAGAATATGCGAAATGCAAAATCTTTTGCCAATAATCTGGCGAACTTTTCGCTTGACTCTCAGCCAGTTCGCAATAACTTTTGGCCGCCATAAGTACAAGAAAGTCGATGAGTAGATGGCTACATGAGTAGATGAGTAATGGGGCAATGTTTTGAGAGGCATTTGAAGCTGTTCAAAAATTGTTCATTATCTTTTTCTACATGTTGCTGTTATTGCTGGTGGTGATCGTGTGTATTTGTTGTGAGCCGGCGCGTTAAAAATCAAAATGAGCTGTAAAGAAAATTTTGCGTTAAAATGCGTTTTATTGTTTCCAATTAAGCTGATTGAGTGCGTCGCATTGAATCAAAAAAAAAAAAACACATGCTACTTGCCTCTCAGATTTTATATTGACTGTAAACTGTAGTCTGTAGACTGTAGCATGGGGACTGTATAGCCCGACATGCTTCAGTTAATCCCACACATCAACAGAGCGGTGACCCAACCTCAAAAGCAATTTATGGGCTACTTTAGCTAATCATCGAAAGCGTCACATTTTTTTTCCATTTGGATTTAGACTGTTTCAGTATTTCCAATTGTCTGCCAATGGAATTTATGTGGTCTCCCCTTAGATATACATATAGTGGAGACCACTAGCTGCATCATCCATCTGCTCAACTCATCAGTTGGCCAAGTCTATTTATGAAGTAACATTAACAGCAGATTCACTGAGGCATAGCGGGGCCGCAAAATCAAGTCATTTACAATGCGTGTTAATAGCAATAACCAAGACTACCATGTGCTGGACAGTCAATATCTGCATACTATATTGAAAAACTTACCAGTCTGGGTTATAAAACCTTTGCTCCACTGTGCAGTCAAGACGCCCAGTGTTAAGTAGATATAAGATTCATTTTAATTTGTGCAGCGACCACATCGAGCAGCGACGATGACATCGATGGCTACGACGACAATAATAGCATAGGGGCAAGGGGTTAACACCGATTCAGGGGCAGGGAACAGCAACCATCTTTGACGAATGCATAAGAGCTGGCCAGATGTTCCGCCCATTGCTGCAAGGATACCACTCGTCGATAAGTATTCTACCCTGCCGCATTTGGTCATTGTTGTTATTTGCCCAATAAACGAACGGCCGTTCGCGACGTACTCCCTTCTAGATCGTCGTCGTCGTCGACGTCGATGATGCGAACATAAGATATGAAAAATATGAAGCAACAGTCGGCACAATGGTCGCACCAGCCGGAGCCGTGTAGAGAGAGTCAGACCCTGAGCAAGAGCCACATTAAGGCAAGGAATACTTTGGGCAATCTTCCCCGTCCTCGTTCCTGTCTTCGTCCGTGTCCCAACTTCCACAGCTGTTCACTGTTTCACTGTTCTCCTCACAAAGCAGGCGCTCATGTGTGTATAAGTCGAAGCTGCTCTGCGTGGGCATCGGGCCTTATACGTAACAAGCTATAGATACGAGTAATTCCAACCGTCTGTCTAACTGGAATCTCCAGAGAATACACTGTAAAAATAAATTGCAGTCAAGTGCTGCCAATTAGTTGCTAAAATTATTTTATGTTATTGGTCAAATATTTAAACTGACGTTAAGGGTGCCATACCGTATACAACCGAGTCTGCAGTTCGACTTAAAATGAGACTTGGACATGGACCTCGATCAGTTGGTCAATAATCAATAAGAGTTCAAGCAAAAAGCAGGAGGCAGGTGCTCCTGAGTTACACATTGTAGGTATCTGAGAGTTTCATCAATCAATCAACTGCAAAAGCCAACAATCAATCATCGCCTGGGGGAAGGGTGAGCTGTCCAAAAAAAGCGCACGTAAAAATATTTATGATTATTAATTATTTATGAAATGTACAAGGCGAGAAGCGGCTGCCATTAAGTGATTAGATTTCTATGGTGTTGTTCGGGGTATTCAGAGGACAGAAAGAAGAAAGACGAAACTTACTCGATTTTAAACCTATCGAGCTTAAGCAAAGTGAATTTATATTATGGCATAAGATCAACACACACTCCTTCAACTCGTAACTCATTGCCCAATTTTCTTCTGTCGTTCCAGTGTGCCAGTGCAATGGGCATGCTCGTCGCTGCCGCTTTAATCTGGAGTTGTACAAGCTGTCGGGACGTGTGTCTGGCGGGGTTTGCTATAACTGTCAACATGATACGACCGGACGCTATTGTCACTACTGCCGGGAGGATACTATCGGGATGCAACCAAGCCGCCCAATCATCGCAAAGTGTGCAAACGTAAGTGAAGTCCCTACAGCCCCTACATGTCCCAAGGCCCTGGAGAGTCATCAATCAGCTGCCTAGTTAGCTGTCAACTGGACAGATGTCTCTAATGAGAACTCTTTCATCTGTTCCTCCCTCTTTCTCTCTCGTGACGAACAGGCTGCGATTGCCATCCCGTGGGCTCCACAGGCAAGACATGCAATCATTTGAGTGGTCAGTGTCCCTGTAAGGAGGGTGTCACCGGCTTGACCTGCAATCGCTGTGCACGCGGCTATCAGCAGACACGCTCACATGTTGCACCCTGTACAAGTAAGTGCTCCTCATGCCCATAGGGCTCGAACTCATCCATTCCCCTTACAATTAACAGAGGTGCCCACAAATGCGAATATGATCCAAGCAGAAAGCGCTAACGGTGGCGGCGGAGGAGGTGCTGGCGATTACAAGGATGGCGGTGGCTCACAGGCGGAGGAAATGAAAAAGTGTAAGTGTAACAATCAGCAAGTAACGAGCAATGATTACCGAGTAGCATGATGAAACCAACTTCGAGTTGCAACTAAAAAGGAGCAAATTGTAATTAACCAGTGATAAGCACCATACTGCAAGCACCAATGAGTTGCAAATAACGAGCAACATGCAACAATTAGCATTTTGGAACTAACAAATAACGTGTTGCCAGTTGCAACAAATAATTAACATACTTCGAGTAACGAGTTGCAACTAATGATGAAATGAATAAATTAAATTAGCTATTTGATACTTACGATTTGTGAGTTGCAACGAATGATAAACTACTGCAACTAGTAGCTAGGTGCACCGAATGATCAACTTTCAACAATTATCGAGGTTAAACTGACGAGTAGCGAGTTCAAACTAAAGAGAATTTCATCGTATATATTTGTTCTCTTTCACCTAGATTGCGGCAAATGCAAGGCCAGTCCAAAGAAGCTTAATTTAAACAAGTTTTGCATGGAAGACTACGGTGCGTATGCTTATTATACTTAGCTTATATCAAAGCTAAGCGCATTATCGACGTTTACTCCCTTATAGCTTTGCTGGCCAAGGTAATTGGTCACGATCGCGCCTCTCAGGACATCAGCACCGAAAAGTTTTCGATTGAGCGACAGAACGAAATCTACAAATATGAGATCAACATTCAGACCATATTTAAGCGCAATCCCATGTCGGGCACCACCAGTTCGCTGCTGGGGCGTGGCAATATGATGCTGCTGGTGCCACGCAAGAACATTGAGTGTCAGTGCCCCAAAATCAAGCTAAACAAGTAAGTACACTCGATCAGAACTATATCACATATTTATATACTTATGTATGACTCATCGCTAAATCTCATCTGGTTTATTTTTATTCACTTTTCATGCACAGATCATATCTCATACTTGGACGCGACTCGGAGGCAGCGCCGGGATATCTGGCCATTGGACCCAGTTCCGTTGTATTGGAGTGGAAGGATGAGTGGTCGCTCCGCATGAAACGCTTCCAGCGGCGCGCTCGTAAATGCAGTTGAATCGAACCGGAAACGGAATATGTCAGAGCAGATTTCAATTTCATACACTTGGCTAGGTATCGGTTTTTGTATAAATTGTACAGTTTACTCAAGTTTTTGACCTTTTTCGGCATCTTGCTTTAAATCACACATACATACACATACATTATAGCGGAGTCTGTCCAAACGCCCCTTCCATCAACACTAATAATTTACTTAATATATTACATATTTTTGAAATCTGTTAGTCAAGCATTCTAGTCTACACAACACAACAAAACACTGTCCAAACTCAAACTCAACAGCACGCCAGATGCTAATTACACTTCAACTTGTGCGTGTGTGTGTGTCCACAACAGCTTTGCGGGTCATAAAAAACAGTTATAACTATGAAAAACAAGTGCGAAAAGAGTTAATGTTGAATACTTGCTGTTGTTATTTTTGTCAACAACAACGTCGCGTGTCCGGCCAGACGAGCAAGAGATGAGCAGGAGACGTGCCACAGTTGGTGTGATTGAAAAGGGACAGGTGCAGGGGGATATGGATATGGTAATGGATATGTGTTGTGGGTAGACAAACAGGCATTGCCAACACATATGTAAGTGTGGTCATAAACCAACAGGCAGCAAGGCTTTCACATTGCAGTAGATCAGAGATGTGCATATACGCATTACCATTACCTCTTAATTAGCATTGAAAAAAGTAGTGCTAATGAAATATTTCACTAGCATTAAAAAAAGTAGTGTTAATGAAATGGACTTTTCACTAGCATTAAAAAGTAGTGCTAGTGAAAAATTTTTTAATTGGCATTGAAAATGAAAAGTAATTAAAATATTTTTTTTGGCATTGAATAAGTCTAGTGAAATCGCAATTTAATTAGCATTATAATTGAATTTTTGAATAATTATATTTGGAAATTTGCTATCTTAAAATTATGTTAAAAAATGTTGAATATTTGAAAAAAATTTTAAAAATTTAAAAAAATGTTAATGAATAAAATGTTCAAAATTTTAGAAAAACGTTAAAAATTTGAAAAAAAGTTAAAAATTTGGAAAAATGTTAAAAATTAAAATAATAAGTTCAGAAATTGAAACAAATTTTTCATTCCTTTCTTATTTGTATGTAGTATATGTTGTATTTATGATTATTTTATTTTATTTTATTTCTCTTTTCTTATTTTATAATTTTGCAGTATTTTTTTATATATTTGAGATATTTAATACTTTTCGGTATTTTTATTATCTATTCAAATTTTGTTTGCCAGTAAATATATATATAGCACTGCAATAGAAATGAAAAAATTAAATATAATAAAAAATAGTAGAATCCTTAATAATTGTGATTTCGAAACTTTTAATTAAATATCTCAAATATATAAAAAAAAATACTGCAAAATTATAAAATAAGAAAGAATAAAATAATCATAAATACAACATATTTAAGAAAAGAATGAAAAATTTGTTTAAATTTCTCTATTTAATTTTAATTCTTTGAATTTTTAACATTTTTCTTAAATATTTTTAAATGTTTAACATTTTTTTCTTCAAATTTTTAACATTTTTCCAAAATTTTGAACTTTTTTTTTGATTTTTAACATTTTTGTTCAAATTTTTAAAAACAATTTTAAATTTTTATATTTTTTCATTTTTTAAATTATTAACATTTCTCTACAATTTTTAACACTATTTTTTAGTTTTAACATTTTTCTAAACTTTTTAAATTTTTTTAAAAATTTTTAACATTTTTCTAAACTTTTGAAAATTTATCAAATTTTTTTAAAATTTTTAACATTTTTTTCAAATATTTAATATTTTTTTAACATAATTTTAAGATAACAAATTTCCAAACTTAATTATTCCAATAATTCAATTATAATGCTTATTAAATTGCGATTTCACTAGAATTATTCAATGCCAAAAAAAATATTTAAATTGCTTTTCATTTTCAATGCCAATTAAAAAATTTTTCACTAGCAATACTTTTATCAATGCTAGTGAAATGGCAAATGCATGATAAAAGTAGTTAATTGTGCCCGTCTCTGCAGTAGATGTATTCAAGAAAATACCAAATTCAGCTAAATAAAAGATTTCTTTGCATACTTGTATTACTCAAGTTATAAATCCATTAACTCTTTTTCGATTCTAACTATATATAACTCTATTTTTCTTCCATCTCTGACTACCCCTAATGCCAGTTGCCTGCACCTCTTCAGTTTCATTTATGATTTTTTATTGTTTTTCTTTTTTTTTCTTTTTTTTTTTGATTAACTTTGCATATTACATTTTTATTTGATTCAAATTGCTTTTTAGCGAGTTATTGTTTTTCAATATATTTGCCGTTTATTTTACTGTTGCTTTTATAAGCGGTTAAATATTCAATTTATTTATATTTTTTTGACTCTGTATTTTTTTAAATGTATGCAAACAGTTCTGCTGTTAATTATGCAGATGCTTACATATGTCGATTTGTTAGTAGATTTTCACGCGCTTTTGCATAACAATTTGTTTGAATAAAAGGGAAAATCAACAACTGCAACGGCAGCACAACAGCCGCAGCAACATTTGTTGACAGCAGTAAAACTAATTTGAAATACGAATAATATATTTGAATTTAATTTTCAATTTGAATTATTCATGCAAATCAGTTAAATAATATGCAAAAATAAAAAAAAGCGTCAAACTGTTGAGGGCCTTTTGAAGATTGTCTGATAAAGAGCACATTGAAGACTGTTCCGTAAAACTTGTTTATATTCAATCTCCGAATCTCAACCACAGTGAACACTTGGTAAGCTGTACCACTATTTTTTCGTGATGTGGTCCGAACCAGCTAGTGTTCACTGCAGATGTGCTCTCATTCAATAACTTTACATACATCGCGTTGCACAGACAAACAACATGAAACACGTTACACGTTACACAAATTAAACAACAAAACAAACAGCAAAAAAAAAGGAAACAAATTTTGTGGGCTGACCAAGAGAGTGATATGTTAACCCTGCCCTTCTCCTACCCTTTCTAAGCATTGTATGCATGTACATTTTTCTGTTTTTTTTTTTTTATTATTTTATTTATTTTTTATATGGGTGGGAGTCGCGGATTAAACATGTTTGGAGCTCCAAATGTGTGTAACATGATATATGACAGGCAAGTGTCGAATTTGATAAATGCTTTAATGAATTTATTTTCGTGTTTTGCGCAACAAAATCATTCATTGTAGCTGTAGCCTTCGCCTCTGTCCACCAACCACGTCCCTCTCCTATCGCTTCTCGCTCCCTTAATCATTGTGACTCCATTGCAATGCCATTGACAGTTTGCCTGACCCTGACCATGAACCATATTATAAATCAAAACAGGGGAATGGCAACACATGCCACAGCCGGACTGCTGATCAACCAGCTGGACAGCTTGAGAGTTCGACAAAGTAGACAGTTAAGCTGAGATTTGTGTGTGCCCCGTTCGCATAATTAGCCAAAGTTACTGCTGCACACTGACATTGCAACGCACTCACACACACACACACGTATTATATGTATAAACATATACTGTTAACAATCCTGCAGCAAGTTAAATGCAAAACAACGGCAGCACAAAAATAATAAAAATAGCAGAAAAGTCAAACAAAAACAAAATAAAAAGAAAGGAGTGAAATTCAATTGCGGCTTGGTCTGGCGGCTGGCTTCATGCATATTTAAATGAGATTTTGCGTTAACTGAATTTTGTCAACATGACGAGCACTGAATGGGCTGCCGCCAACAATGACAGCCATAATGGGCGGGACAGAGGGCGTGGACAGCAGAGGTGGGCGCGCTGCGGGCATGAAAAACCATGTTAATTTATCCATATATACATACGTGTGTGTATATACATACAACATTTATATATGTATATGTATTTAAATAAATTGGTTTTTTCACTCTGTTATTATTATTATTTTTATTTTTTCTTCTCTTCACAGGGGCTGGGGGCGTGACATATGTATTTTAAATAACTTGCAGGCGCCATTAGCATATAAATTGATGTGCGCCAGTTGAGCGCGAAAAAGTCAGACCCAGTCATTTACACACCCACATACATACACACACTTACACACATGTGTGAGCTTTGAAGTAACTACCTTTGGCATACACACACAATGCTAAGATTTCTATACCCTAAGCTGACAAATTGACTTCCGTTTCCGCAATAAACATCAAACAACAAAAACAAGAAAGAAAACATAAAAAATGCTTAAACTGATAGACGAAAATACCAAATTAGTAATTAGTTGATATGTCAAGCCATTTATTTATTATCAACATTATTTTTTTTTATTCATCTTAATATTAACTAATTATAAATTAGAATTTGAAAAAAAAAACAGAATTGAAAATTTGCGCGTAGCCAGCGACAACAACGAGCTGCGTTTTTGGTTGTCCAATAATTGTATTGAAATCTATATAAATAAGTGAGAGAATAGGCAATCGCAGGCATTAGAAAAAATGACTCATATAACTTCAACAAAATTGCTTTAATAAGACACGAAATGAAATAAGCGAGAGAGATGGAAGTAAAAAATTTTGAATTAAATGCACACACACACGCACACACACACACACACACACTTGCCAAGTTTAATAGACATTTTTTTGTATTTTTTTTTAAGAAAAGATTTTATCAATAATACTTACGATTATTACAAATATTTGTGTGTGTCGCGAAACGAAAATAATAATAATAATAACAATAAAAAATATAAACCATTTTATATAATAAAGTAAACTTTATTTAAATGCAATTAAATATACACATTATACATATAAATATAACCGCAAACATAATACTTAAAAAGCCAAATGGAAAAAAAATAAAACAAACAAAAAATAAAAAGGCAGCTATTTTTTTCTTACATTTTTTGTAAATACTCAAAAAGCAAAGCCATAAAAAATGATATTTATTGCTTATTATTATGTTGTAATGAGATTCACATATTCGTATGACAGAAATGGATCCGAAAGGATCAAAAAACTGAAACAGACAGCTCTCACGGAAAATAAATAAAAATAAAAAATTGTCTGATATTAAAGTATTGTAGTTGGTATTTACATTAAACAAATACACATATACACAAGCAATTATGTATTATTATATATGAATTATTATAAACAAACACACAAACATACATACACGCACTCACAAGCATACACGTACATATAAACATAAATATACAAACACGCAATTTTTGCGGCAAACAAGAACTAAGTAAATATACATACATATATCAAAGACAAGCCGTACAAGAACAAGTTATATATATAAATATATATAAAATCAAATTTATGTATACATATACATACATCATTTATGTGTACTTGAAAGATAAAAACAAAAAAATAGACGAGAACAGAACAGCAAATAAAACACAAAGTTTAATCAAATTAAGTGGATAAATTGCTAATACATAATAACAAAATTTATTGGTTGAGACCAAGTGCATTCATTATTGGTTGGCTAGATTTAAGTTTCCTGGAGACTTATAGATTTACAAACAGGTAAGTACAGTTGATCTTATTATTTCGGAGTCAGTTCAATTTGGACATTTCAAGAATTTACTAAATGTTGGTAGTGGTCATTTGCTGTATTTGTACTTGTTTCACTGCACGGCTCCCTTATACAAGATGTTGCCTCTGAAACGATTGTTACTGTATGTACACAGATTGAAAAAAAGTCGTATGTATGTATGTACACAGATTGAAAAAAAGTCGTACTAAGTCGAGTTCGCGTGAACTCGAATTAAGTATTTTCGATACTTAAAATAAATATTTGAAATAAGTACGAATTACTTAAAATGAGCATTCAAATTATATGACCAAGTACTAACAATCTTGATATAAGAACAGAAAATCTAGAATCAAGAATCAAGCACTGAGAACATAAGACTTTATTTAACTGAATAATTTCTGTAGTCAGTATTCACTTACTTTCATACTAACTGAAATTTTTTTTACACCCACACTTCTGATTATGATAATTTTATTAGGTAGCGTGAGGTGTTCCATGATGCTTATATTACTTAATTCAAGAACATTTTATACATACAATCCAAGTTCATACGATTTTAAATTAAGTCTGCAATATGCTTAAATCAAGTATCACGTTTATATTTTAAAATGATGTTGTACTCAGCACCAGAATTAAAAGGACTTGGATCAAGTTTAACTGTACTTAAATCAAGTACGTTTTAAAGTTAATTTAAGTTTGAAAATACTAAAATACTTAAATTTCGTACTTAAAATAAGAACGAAGTACTCGACTGAGACATCAAGTTCGAAATGTGTCGCTTTAAGTACGAAATACTTGATTTTTTCCCTCTGTGTAGTAGTCCGATTAAGATAATATTTTCAAGGAATTTAGTATGTATCGACTACGACTATTGGTCAGTAAATGTTGGGAAACAGAAAATTTGTACATACAAGAACTATTTGTTATATTTAGTTTTCCGATTTGAATAATTTTTTGACAAATTGTTAATTCCATTATGACAAGTCATAACTGCAAGTATGCCCACGAAAATGTCGTCAACAAAAGAATTTGCCTTATACAATAAAAAATTATTTTTTTGCTCCATTTCTTATTGATATTATAAGCCCAATGCAATAAAATAAATAGAAGAAAAAAACTTAATTCGTTCTTAATGATTAATTAAAAATAAATAAAAAATTGTGAAAAGTCGATTAGTGCTCACTCAGCAGCTGCACTATGGCGAATTTGACCGGTATTTTTGCCCAAAACCCATTTTCTAAAAGTCGCCAAATGAAAAAATTTTTGGGTGCAACTCGATAACAAAAGAACGTTCTTCAATGTTGCGTACCAGAAATATCGATAGACGGCACCACTACGAAGATATCGGCTGACAAACACATCTGTTGCAAATGCCAAGCACGTGCTTTTAAATTGTTAAGTTTTGTACGCAATTTGAATTTCCGAGAAAGTGAATAATTCAACATTATTTGTAAAGGTTTTGCAATGAGTTTAAATCAGTGTGGTTTATATTACGTGTTTGTGAGTGTCAAATGTAGAAATAGCTTGTGCTGTCCTCGTAATAATGTAAAAGTGTGAGTAACCTAATACATGAAATTATTTCATTAAGTTCGACTTTTCCAAAGGGTTCAATGTGAGTCCAGCCGAGTCCAACCTTGAAATATATTGTGTGTTATAGAGAGTTCAATTCTTGTTCAAATGTTAGTTACTAAAAATGCCACTTTTTACCACATTTGGCGAAATTTTAATTTTTAGTACGTAACCTCACAATTTTCAATGACTATTTGTTCGCAATATCCTATGGGGAATTTCAGCAGTTTTTTAGATATTAATTAATATCTCGTAAACGAAGCAAGAAATTTTGATGCGGTTTTTTTTTCTAGTGTTAAAGATACTCTGAACAATTTTTTAGAAAAGTGGGCGTGTCCTTACCCGTGTCCTTTTTTATGATTACACTTTTCTAAGTGAGTTTACATCGTTCTGTGTTAAAATTTCGCGATTTTTATGAATGATATTAACATATAATGTATGCAATTATTATTTAAAATAGTTATTGTTCATTATTTCTACTAAATTGCAACCGAAAAAATTTAAAAAAAAAATAAATAAAAAAAAATTTTCCAAAATACGTATAAGGGTATGTATAATACAAGAAAAATAACCGCATCAAAATATCTTGCGTAGTTTACGAGTAATTAATATTGGCCACAAATACTGGTCAAATTCCCCATAGCTGTGCATAGTGAGCTGCTTCAGTCTGGAATATTATACTATTGCATACTTTTAAGCAGCGGTCAATGAATCAGTTTAAAAAAAAAAGAAGCAAATCAATTTAAAGCGCAATTTAAGCCACATTACCACCATTACCCTCGGGGCGCGCTTAGTGTTCGATGTTAATGTTGGCCTGCTGCTGGCTGTTCCGTTTCTGTTCCAGCTCCATTTCTGTTTATGAGCCGGCAACTTAAACTAATACGCATATTTATCAAATTCCAGCGTATCAAGGGTTACAAAATGAGCTGCTGCTTCTTTTTCTGCTGATGCATTCAGTTTCTCCAACTGCCCGCTCCCGGCATCCGCCCAAATATACATTCATTGTAGTCGCCTTGTAAATGCCTTGCAGCGTTCCAGAGTTGGCAAAGAGAGGGAGTGTGGGGGGAGGGATACGTCAGTAAAGGAAGACGAAGTCGGCAGTCGGCAGACCGCAATGCAAAGCGGCGGATAAAGTTTTGGCCCTCAGCGAAACTTGACAAAAAGCGGTGTTTGGCTGGGTAACCACTTGGCTGGGTGGTTGCTGCTCGATAGGCTGAATCTGACTGTTTGGCTGTCTCACTGGTTGCCTGTTGCCTGGCAATGCTGCATAAATAAGGACAGCAGTGTTGCTTCTGTCAGCAGCAGCAGCAGCAACAGCAACAACAACAGGACAAAAAGAAAAAATAAAATAAAAACACGTCCTCTATGCCCCAAAGCTGGCAATTCCATTTGCACGCTTCATAAGCGCGACGAATGAATTTTAATTTGATTAAAGTGAAAAATTGAAAATCCCGTCCTACCGTCCCCCTATTCACTCTATACCAACATACCCCACTAATCTTTTAGTGTATTAAACACTACAGCAAAGTTGCGGCAAAATGCAACGAATTTTAATTTGCAACGCGCCACCATCTATGTAATATATGTATGCATGTAAAATGTAAATGCCGCAGGGTTGAAGGGAAGGGTAGAGGGGCGCGTGGCAGAGCACACGGGTGAGATATGCACAGGATTAGCTGGCCAATCAGACGCGGGCCAGACATTCTGGCATCCTGGATTTGGGGCAGCTTGAAAGTATGATTCACCATAGACCCAGCTTAGGTTGGGTTTGCGTTTCTGCTTGCTTCCCTTCAGATTTTCAGTGGGCTTTCGTTCGGTTCCAGTTGGTTGCCATGGTTAGAAGAACCACTGCCATGTCCATTACCAATGCCAATGAAAATGCCGGCCGATTGGCTTTTTCGTTGCTACGGCAGAAGCTTAGACCGCATTAAACCTTTTTTGCTTCAAATTTGTTGTTTTTGTTATGCTCAGTCTGAGGACGCAGCTCGCCTGTCCCAGCCAACCATCCAAACAGTTAGCAGACCCTTCTCCGTCCGTTCTAACTGTTCTCAAAGCCTTTTTCATTTGACGGGACCGCATTTTTCAGCACCAAAAGATGATTAGCTTGGTTAAGAAGCATCCTCGTCATCGTTCTCGTCATCCGCAATGCTATTGCGATGGAATTACGTCGCTTGGATTTCAAGCGCTGCCTGCCACAAGTTGTTGCTGCCGTTGCTGTTTCTGTTTCTGTTACCATTAATGTTGCAGCAAACACTACAACACAAAGTTGGAAGCCATTCGAGGAAGTAGCAAACCCAGACCCGAACTCCAGTCATAGTTGTTGCCGCTGGCAGTCGACTATAACAGAGTTTTGCATGGAACCCTAATTGGAAGTGTGCGGCATTCACACACTCTGGGGTCGCATTGTTAAGTGCAAAAAAGGCGCATTTTACAAGAATTTTATTACGAAAAGTATTAAAAAAGTAAACTTTGTTATATAGACTGTTCATTTTCTCTCGGTCTCGTTGAGTAAAAGAAGTTTTACGCTTCTGTCTGGGAGTCATGATGCGTGCTAGGGGACTACGAATACACTCACAGACACTCATACATACTCAAAGAGAGACCAAGTGCAGAATTAGTTGCCATTGGGACCGAGGCTATGGCAATACGGAAATGTATCTCACCTGCCATCGAAGTCAAAAGAAAACTGCCACTGGATGCGCTCACCAGGCTGAATTGCTCCCCGATAATTTTTACGATTGCTCTGGTTCAATTGGAAATTACGACAGATAATGAATCACGATACCTGAGCATGTATCATAAAAAAACGAATGCTACTTTGATGTGATTCTGCTACCTTCAGTTGTTTTCAAATAAAAACTTTAAAAATAAGTAGGCGTTGACAGAAAAATATAGCAGAGCCAATTTTTGTTATACCTAATCAGGGAACATGTTTCCTGGTGAACGAGGCCATTGATATTCACGAATACATTTAATCCATGCTGGCCAACATCTAGTCGATTTTCAAATAGAACTTTTGACGTTCACCCAAAAGTATGCAATCAATCTTTGAGCATATGATCACTTTCCGCCATTACGCTACTTATTGGCAAACACCTTTTGTGGCATACTTTTTGAGGACTATAAAAACTATCTTCTATTACACTAGTTAACAACATTTACATATTTTTAAAACCGTTACCAAAACTAATTATTATTCCATAGTAGAGGGTATTAAAATTTATCAGGTAATGTGTAACGCGAAAGGAGGCATGCTAGACCCCCATATAAAATATATATTCTTGATCAGGATGACAATTTGAGTTGATACAGTTTCTTCTTTCCGAAACCGGTAAAAATGACATGCCAGAAGTTTTTTGAGTGTCGCACAGTGCTATTTACAAAATTAGAACATTTTTCAATAAATTTAATTGGCTTAAAAATCAATAAAAAATTAAAACAAAAAAATTTTCTTTGTATTAAACAAAATCAGTTAAACAGGTTCGCGAATCGAACCTATGGTTTGCCCTAGGTTAAACCACCGAACCGAACTTGAAACCAGCTCGGCTTCGCTCGCGGTGAGGTGCGGCTACTGTCGAGTGTGCTATCTGCTCTTACACAGAGAGAAAACAGCTATTCTAAAAATAAGTTCGTGAACTCGAATTAAGTATTTTCGATACTTAAATATAATACTTGATATAAGTTCGAATTACTTTAAATGAGCATTAAAATTCTATGACCAAGTGCTCACAATCTTGATATAAGAAGACAAAATCTTGAATCAAGTAAAGCTCTACAATTTTTAGAAATGAGTCTATAAATTCTTTATATTAGTTCGAGACTCAAGTTCGACTTACAAATCAAGTATGTAAAATCTTAAATCAGGTACTTTAATTCTTATATAATTTTAGCGTTCGCTTTTTCGAACTCCCAACTAGTTCTTGCGTATCATATATGAAGAGCAGTTCGATGATCACTGAGAACATAAGACTTTATTTAACTGAATAATTTCTGTAGTCAGTATTCACTTACTTTCACACTAACTGAAATTTTTTTTACACCACACTTCTGATTATGATAATTTTATTAGGTAGCGTGAGGTGCTCCATGATGCTCCAAGTATCACGTTCATATTTTAAAATGATGTTGTACTCAGTACCAGAATTAAAAGGACTTGATCAAGTTTAATTGTACTTAAATCAAGTACGTTTTAAAGTTAAATTTCGAGCTTAAAATCAAGTTTGAAATGTGACGTTTCAAGTACGAAATACTTGATTATTTCCCGCTGTGTATAGTCTCTGAGATCGTTGCGTTCAAACAGACGGACGGGTCTACCACGCCTCCTTTTGCCTGTTACATACATTCGAACGAAACCATTAAACCTTTTTATGCTCATTTTTAATGGGCTCAAGCTATAACATGTTGGTAGTTTGCAGCCTTGTTTATAATCAATATTCATTTTCTATTTGTGAAGAAATCGTTTTCGAAACGTGAAATGAATATTTCTGCATTGACTCGAAATGCGAATAGAAGCGCATAGAAACTCGACTTACCCGATACAACCGCAAGTCCCAAGACTATTAAAGCGGCTCTCGTTACTACCCTTGCTTTACAGCTTCACTTTTGCTCTCACTCGTTTTGGGTTTGCTGCTGCTGTTGTTATTACTGTTGTAACGGTTGTTGTTGAAAAATGTTTTCAGACCTCGGAGTTTTACTTCCACTCCTACTCTTAATCGTATTCCAACGATCTTACTTCCACATCTTTTCGTCTTATTCAACTGTATTCAAGGGCGTAGGAAGCGTTGTGCGAAGAGGGTCCAACAAATTTTTTTCATAGTATATCACACACTTTGCTTTTGAAAACAACCAATGTTGGAGTTCTTTAAATGTCCGAAATTTAATTTTTTCAAACATATTTTCGAAGTCACTAAAATCGACTGCCCTAAATTAATTTCCCATTACAACAAAATTATTTAATTTTGGGAGGTTTTATATAATAAATAAATTAATTTAAATGTTATTTTATGCAGTTTTTAACATTTATAAAACAATTTAATTTACTTCAATACTTCATTGGTTGCTTGGTTCTAGGAACATCATCTTTTAGGTTAATTAGAGATTTGTACAAGACACGTGAATATTCGTATTAGCAATATAACCTCGTTCTTTAGTTTGTTAGTCCTGGGGAATTTTCACAAACTTAAAGAAGTTAACATTTTTCCGGAGACTATCCTTTTGTGCGCACTCAGCATGCAATGCTTATAAATAATTCATAAGAGAGGCAGGTTCTACAAATCTTGTACAACCGAAAAGCGCAGCAAAACCAATTGTCGATGCCCCAGAAACCAACAATAATTGCTTTCCAAAGGTCAAATTCTTAAATTAAAGACAAGAGTAGAGTATATACTACACTTTCAATCATTTTTTATTTTTACCAAATATGTATATCAATAATTAATAATTTTGTTAGCATTTGAAATTAATTTATGGCAACCGACTTTAACTAACGTTTTGACATTGACGGTTCATTAAAAATGTTTAAGGATGCGTTCATATAAAGACAGGAAATTGTTATGTCCCTATTGGAAAACACCTTAGTTCCATAAATAGTATCACAACTGGAATTCATACTCAACACCTGTCAAGCTATGAAAGATTCCGAGAATTTCGTTTGATATTTGAAGTGATGTGATACATTTCTTGGTGGAATTAGAAGGTAAAAATTTGTTAGCTATGCGTGTAGGGGCGCAATGGCCCCCCTGCCTACGCCCTTGACTGTGTCTGTAGGTGTTTCATACTCGTATTATTTTTCTCAACGTTTTGAAGGGTCGCATCCCGGTGGCGTTCTTGGCGCGCACTTTTAAATTTTATTTTATTACCATAACAAGATATAAGTAGGCATAATGGAGACCTATAAAATATTCAAAAGAAATTGGCATGGAAAGTTTCATAGCTCTGGGAGGCTGTCGCAATAGCAGCATTCATATTAGGCCTGAAGCACTTGGTCCTGGCTTGGATTCAATGCGGTTGGAATTGGGATTGAGATTAAGTTTGAGGAATGTCTTGGCAATGTGCAAGTGTTAAGCGATTAACGGCACTTGCTAAAGGTTAATGCACTCCAAACTTGAATGCCGTCTAGTGTGTTGAGTTCGAAAGAGGAGGAGAGCCAAGACGTTGAGTGCTATGCCAGGTACTTCCTTGAATGACATTACAACTTGACAATATTTGTCACTTTAGGAGCCAGGCGAATTTGCATGTTTACCGAATGCGGATGTCAATGTTAAAGACGGGGGTGACGATTGGGATGGGAAGGGACCACGCCTGGCCAATTTGGCGACACCAGCTAGACCCCTTGAGCTCACAGATGCCACCGCGTGCTGTCAATCATCTTCACAAGCGATTTGTCAGCATCCTGACGCTAATAATCTGCAACAAAACACCCAGGATCATCATGATTTTTTTTTAAAACTTTTCATTTTCTCGCTTGAGCGGCTTTAACTGCCAATGACGAGGCGTCGTCGCATTTTTGTTGGGACATAGTCAGAAAGTAGCGCGGGATTAGCCCCGCTGGCATATGTGTCGAATAGCAGTCGGAGTTTGGGCAACTATTCAAATGAGCTCAACGCAAATGGTTTGAAAAATATGTCATTGACTTTTATTTTATTTGCGCTATTAAGCAGAGGATAAGCTGGTTCAGCAAGAGGGAAACCATGAGATGGAGTGGGTCACTTGGCTGTGGTGGAGACTGAGTCTAGTCGCTTTTTAAGCACGCGCAGTCGCGAGTAGATGATATCCCAGTCAAGATAGGCACCTACAATGAAGCGCGAGTTCTTCTCGGTGTCATTATAGCCAGTGCGGCCGTGCAACAGCCGCAGATTGTTGAAGGTGAGCACATCGCCGGGCTGTGTCTTGAAGGAGTGTGCATCGTTGCGAGCCATCTTCACGAAGCGTGCGTATGACTCGTACCACGGTAGCACCTGATTCAGCGGCACGTTGAAGTGACTGTCCCGCTGCGGCACACTGTGGTTGATCCGTGTATAATTGCCGGCGGCATCCAAGCTGTCGGAAGGAGAAAAGTGCAATTGCACTTGAATGTGTGTGGTGGGTAATGAATAAATCGCTTACCAGATCACTGGCGCACGCCAGATATTGTGGAACTCACGTCCATCCTCACTGCCAATGTCATTCCAGTCGACAAGCGTGCTACTGAGTAGTGCAAAGTCCGACGGATGCTCCTGACGCAATCGGTCCGCAATGTGATAGGCATCCACGAGGAGATTGCTGCCGCCTTGCGACTTTGTCTGCACCACACAGTGCAGGATGTTGACGCTCGGCTTGTACTCATAATAGGGCAGATCCGTGTGCAGCGGCAGTGGTAGCGACAGGTAGGCATAGTTCTGAGCGCCGGGCTTGGCCTGAACTATAAATTCCTCGCCGTATGTTGTGCGTCTGATGAATCCGACTCGCTCTGCCAGCTGTCGCACTACGCCCTTATCCAGCGGCGCTTTGTTTAGCAGTGCCACGCCATAAACGGCAAGCGTCTGAAGCCATTGCTGCAGTGCTGCATCCTCCGACATCACCTGATCGAACTCGAACCGTCGAGCAATCTCCTCAAACTGAGTACCCGCCCAGTGACTCGTGCTTGGCCGGTAAAAGTCATTCAGATATGAATTTTGGCTGTCCCCATCGAAACTATGACGTCGCAGCCAGTCCATATCGTAGGTGCTTTCGTGGTCATCGCTCCAGCGAACGTGCAGCTGATTGTTGTCGACATCTACATGAAGGGTCATCGGCTGTACACTCGTATCAAAGTGATCCCAGTTCAGACGGCGCGACTGGGAGCTTTCGTGGAAGCAGGCTGGACAGCGACAATTGTCTCGCAACCAAATGCCTGGCAAGGTCAATGCCGAAGCGACTGACTGCGATGGCTTCACCTCAATGTAATTTTCGGCCACAATGCGTGCACTCAGCCGCCGCACCAATGAAGACGTCACTCCGGAAAGAGCTCTCCTCAAACTCTGCGCCAACATAATATCGAAAGTGCAATAAAGATGCAACAACAACAGAAACAGCAACCGACAAACGACAAGCGAGTTGAGTTGAGAGAACGATCCCCAACGATCAAACGATCGATCCCAAATGTTGAATGATGAGAAACTACAAAACGTTAAGGTGAAATCATCAGATGAGGTCTTTAGTCTTATCAATGGTTGGGTTCGGATTGGACTTTGCCTGCCAGCTCATAGCCAATAGTTCACAGTAAATAATATGCTTGTGTTTTCTATTCTATTCATATTAAACAAACAAGTTCACTTTGCATTCAAATAGATTACAGATTTATTATCACGAGCCGTATTCTAATACGGAACTCTTTTCAGTTCTAGTTCAATCGAAGCACATGGAATCACGGTTGCCACCTAATAAAATAAAAATGAGCCAAAACTAATCTTAATAAAAAGAGCCAATTCCATCAAAAATTACCCAATTTCATATAAAAGGGCCAAACTTTTGTTCATTAACAAGGGGCTCCGCCCCTGGCTACAATCAAGTGTACTCGACTGTCGGATACCCTGTGCCCATAGTCTTATATGCTGTTCGGTACGCCGAAGATTTGATGCCCTTAAAGAGCTCTGTATTAAATTGTCGACTAATATTTCTAATGACAGTTATGTGATATAGTAAACCGATTTAAATCAAATTCAGTGGGGTTTTATAAGACCCCACCAGATGCATTTTCTGTCAAGCTGGTTAAGAAAATTACTAATTTGGAGTTTTCAGTGCTCGGCAAAGAGCAAACAGTAGTGCTCGAAAATGATATTTTGCCCTCTCAAGCAGCACAATGGATAGCACTCAGCTTTTGTCTTGCTATATTGATAAATGTGACGTCACATGGCATTTTGCAATGCACACATATGTATAAATCTATGTATTTACACAATTATATTTTAATACAATTGTAATAAATATGTATGTATGTACAAATATCATACATCAATAGCATATGTTGCTAAAATGATATCGATAATGTCGATAAGCAAAATCGCTGGAGTGTGCGGTCACACTGTCTTGCGCTCGCTTTACATACAAACAAACAAACATATGCTGCAAAAGACGACTACCAATATATACACGAAGAATGGAAAATTTGCTACGACTAACTTTAACTTTAACTAACAAAAGTACATACTAAGACTTTTGGTAACTCACCTGGTTCGTAAGATATGGGGGTGTAAGAGGGAGGGTCAAAATTTGAATGATTGCAGCTAGTGGGGCCGTTGGAGCCCTTTGATTAAATTTTATAATATTTAAGAATTCCTATCAAAAATACCCGTCGAATGGTACCTCGATTATTCCAATCCGACATTTGGCTCTAAAGATATATAATATTAATTTGAAATTTTTAATGGGCTTCTCAAAATGAAATGAAAATTCAGTTTGTCTGTCCGTCTGTTTGTTTGTATCAAGGCGCTTAAAAAGCTTAGATTTGATGATGAGGAATTATTTCTTATCAGAAATCTTTAAACTTTTGTCCTACAATTTTAGCGGGAAATTGCTAGTTTAGCGGGAATGAGCTAAAACCCGATAAATTTCAAAACTGCAGATGTGTTCTATATGTCGTTTGAAAGGTATTTTTGAGGGCTTTTAGACGTGCCTTGAATACTTTTTTTGCAAACTGCTCAGTCAAAATCCTACAGGTGAAAAAATGGTTTTTTTAGCTTACATTTTGGTTGCTTATTTAAAAAAAAATAATTGTATTCGGCACTACGCAAAAAGTTATTTCTAGGTATAAAAAAGCTGAATATTTTCGCGCAAAGTGCGGAATGCAACTTAATTAAAATTTTCGTCACAAAATTGGATATCAGAAATTTTGGGGCGAGAATACGCTTTTGTCACTATACTATAAAAATGTGGAGTATCTCTGATCTTTCCAATTCAGTTAATGATCTTAATTTGAACACGTCACAAGATCTTCCTCTTTTCAAGTATACATCGAGCGACATCGTCAGTAAGGTGAGTTGAGAGTCGTTCATATGATTGTGGCGTTGTTATTGCAGTCGAACGGGTAAAGTGTAGTACATATAGAATGCAATGGGCCGCGATCAATCAATCAATCAATTGAATCATCTTTGTCTCTTTGTCTGTCGATGGTCGATACAATGTCCCAATTCATTCCAGTGGGCCACAGTCAGATACAGAGTACCTTTTTAAGGGGCTGGATTTATAATTCTTGTGAAAGCAATCAAAAGAAAGAAAGTTCATCTTCGGCACGCCGAAGACTTGATACCCTTTCATTGTTCTTAATATTTGACGAATCATTCCTACACTGATAAAAAAACGGATCTAATCTCAGAATTAAGAATTTTGGTTTAAAAAATGCGTCAAGAACCATTGGCATAAGGGGCTGAAAATAATCGTTTTTGATAAAAAATGGAACTAATTAAATCAACTTTAAGAACAAGTGCAATTTTTGTTTCAAACATACCAAATTTCTTTTTCTGTATTTACAATTTCTTTACAAAGAGCTTATAATCATAAACTTAAGAATTTTTAAGTTAAAAATCACTTTCAATGGTTGTTTAAACCTTTCTATTTTATTCAAAAATAACAGTCTTTACAGACTTTTATTAAAAAATAATCATTAAAAACTTTTAAAAAATACTAAACAAATAAAAATTAATAATGATAATAATTTGTATTTTTTTAATCACATATAATTATTAATTTTGATTTATAAAACAAAAGTTTTTAAATAACCATTTTAAATTTTAAAATTCTTAAATATAAGATAATTAGCGGTTTCGCTTCGCTCGCGGTTTGAATCAAATTTTTAATGGACACCGGGTATATTTTTTTTATCAATAACGATTATTTTCAACTCCTTATTCTAAGAGCATGTATGCATTTTTATGACATGAACAATTTTAAGAATGAAACAGAATTTTGCTATAAGTTATAATAGGTGATTTACACCTTTGTGAAGTGTGCGAAGAGGCCGGAATGTTATTTCCTAAAATAAGAGCTGCTCTAAAATTGCTATGTCACAACCATGTACGATAGCAGCCGTCTTTATTCTTATATTATAGTATTAGTAATTTGGTCTTATAATGGTTACTAGATATGTAAGATGAATGTTCTTGATTTTAGAAGTTGGTAATTTTTTCAGTGTATGGCTTTATTAAATAGTAGTTTGATTTTAGCTAATATTTCAGAAGGTATTGGACAATATGAAGTACACAAATCTGACAAATGACAAAGATAACTTAAAAAGCATATAACAGATTGATTTTCCATGCCATCTATAAATATAATTTAAGAATGCGATACGGACGTTTCCAAAATATGTACTGCCTGCAGCAAATAGAGAGAGGTATACCAAGTATAATTAAGAAAGCTTATATTTATATACATACTTTATGGGATCTCTCACGCCTTCTTTAATATTTACGCGACACATTTCGTGCAAAAACTATAATACCCTCTGCAAGGGTAAAAACGTTACTTCGCCTGCAGCCTTTTGAGAGTTGCAAGTTGACCTGTTGCGCATTTTAATGGGAGTAACAATAAGCGGCAGGACGTGTGGATGAAGGTGGATCTGGGGATAGAGGCGGAGATAGAGGTGGAGTTGGAAATAGAGGTGGGGATGGGGTGGATGCTGCCTGATGCCCAAACTCTGCCTGCTTCTGACCATTTACAGCGCGCACAATAAATTCCTGATGCCGGAGGCACAAACAAAAATTCCAAAGCTGGCGGCCATAAAAATGCGGCTCACATGTGACAACGATTTGTACTTTAGCTCCTTTTATGGCAGTTGCCTGATGCTCCTCCTGCTGCTTCTGTTGCTACTGTTGTTGCCACTGTTGTTATTGCTGATGTTGCGGCTGTTGCATTTTAAAAAGTGACTTTTCTCTGTAAGTCCGCTTTAGAAATCGCAAAATCGCATCAGATTATACAACTTGCAAGCATTCAGCGGGCGCGACTCTGCCTACGAACCAAACCAAACCAAACCATACCAAAACCGAACCGACCACCCACTTTGGCTATGACATTTGTGGGTCACTGGCTGACTGCCTGAATTGGAATCCTGCAATTCTGGCATGCTTTCTCTCATACTTTATGTTTGAGTGTCGCATAAATATTGCAATACTTATTTATGCCAGATTACATTTACACTTTTCAATCGCCCCAAAATCCCAGTAGCAAATAAGGTCAATTAACACTTCAAGCTCTTATTCATCCCTCGTTTTCCCCAGTTGCGTTCAGTTCAGTTTCCTCTCCCTCTCATTGACTGCACCGCCTTGATTTCATGGCTGGCTAAAAAGTTGGATTGTGTTGACGATGATTATCATGTCACATGCCATCACATAATACTTTTATAAGCCTAGGCAATGCCGTAACAATAGCCTGGCCACTTAAAGAACCCGCCGCCCCCGTCACCGTTCTCAGCGTCTTATTCAGTTTGGATCAAGCTAAGGCAATGTAAAACAAGATGGCCTCACCAAAGCCCAAGCACAACCCATAATGTTAACAGTTTTCGTTTCATGTAATTAAGTGCTGCTGATCCACTAGTTTTTATCTTGAAGACCCCACAGAAGACGAAGGACGAAACAGTGAAAGCATCCCTTGTCTTGTGTTTGCAAACTGTCTGGGCGAGACAACGTGGTACGTGCCGCTGTCCTGGACAAGACGAGTCCACAGACTGTCCACATTGTCTGGGACCCGCTGTCGGTTGTCCTTTGTCAGCCACCTTCTGCTGATTGCACTTGAGTAGAAATGAAAGCGAACCGAAAAATGTGTTAAGAGTCTAAACACGAGCGTGCCGCTCAAAGGCTACTCGTCAGCTGTCTCTGTTACGCGTACTAAGAGAGGAAGAGAGAGTACATGCGAGGAAGTGAGATTGAAAAATAGATATAGATTGAGTGGGATAGTTGAGTCAGCATCATCTCAAGCAACGCCATCGTCTATTCCCAAATATTTTTACTATTTGTGACAGGCGAAAAGAAAAATAAAAGACACCTCAACACTCGCTGCGCCCACGACAACAGAAAGTATCCTCCCTGACACAGTCCTTCGTGCTCGGGCAACTAGCCTCATATATCTTTGTGTGTTGCAGGTGCAGTGGCAAGTGGCAAGTGTGGCAAGTCTCCAAGATGCCGTCGCCGGCTGCCAATGTCTGCAGCCATTTCATTTTGTTGCTTATTTTATTGCCTGGCCGGTTTGCCGGCCAGACAGTTGGCAAACAAATAGACAAACAAACATGGACTTGTACCCGAAGTGACTGCTACCGTCTAGGCCGTGTCCTTGTCGCATACTACCAGTTTTAGTTCGTTTTTATTTTGGGCACTTGTCTTCATTACGAATGCGGCAACAAAAAGAAATGCAATTCATTGCACAAGACGTTCAAATCGCTAGAGAGACACAGCGAGACTTTTAGGCTCAGTTCACGGCACTTAAAATACGTCATGAAAAAGAGAATATATTTTATTTTCATATTTCGATCAAATTATAGAAAACTTTAACGCTTTCACTCAACAGCTGATTAAATTCCCTTAAAGTTTATTTACCCGCTCAATGGATGTCAATAATTTGTTGAGTTTTTCATCAGGTAAAAGATTTAAGATTTGACAACGCACGTTGAAGCTGCATTTGCCCCACTGTCCTTCCACATAGCTGTTGTGCATAGTTTGCACATTGTTTCGTCTAGTGTGCCATTTCATTGCTGTCTTATTCTCATTGCAGAGTTTTCCGTAAGCCACTTCTAAGCCTGCAGGAAACCTGCGACAGCTCATTTCGTGTGACACTTTTTCAGATGTTTTGCTTTGTTTACAGTTCAGTCGGATATCGTTATATCTTAGTCTTAAGTCTCAGTTTGCTTGGCTTTGCTACCTGTTAAAGCTCCAAAAAACTTTAATTAAGACAAATCTCAAAATATTAAAAATCTCTAAGTATATACGTCATACAAATAATTATATGTGCATCAACATATTTTTTATAAGTATCCCATTTCTGTGAATGCACGAAGTTGTGCCAATATGTTGTTGTTGTTAACCGACCAAAAGTTCTGCTTTCTGGTTCCATTCATTGTACCATTAATTCAAAAATGTTTGCGTGCATTTAATACTGAGTAGTAAATAATTACTTCCAAAAAAAACTTCTTGACAAAGTAAAAGTCTAGTAACGAATGGGTTTTCCTGCCCCAAAATTTCTGATATCTCATTTTGTGACGAACGATATTAAACTTAATATATAAATTATTAAAAAAAAAAGTTTGGCTTTCGACACCTTGCGCAAAGGGATCTCGATTCTGTATACCTAAAAACTAGTCGGAAAGGCTACAGTCGAGCTCCCGACTGTAGGATACCCGTTACTTCTTTGAATATATATAATATAAAGTATTTTGCGAATTTTAAACTCTAAAGATATAAAAACTCTAAGTTTATAATGATACCTGCAAACAATTAAAGTTATGAGTTAAATAATTAAAAACACATAAAGTACTTTAAAGTAACTAATTCTTAATTATCGACCAATCGTTCCTGTGGCAGGTATATGATATACAGGGTGCGCCATCTTTTATGTCGGTATGTAAACATTGAATATCTTTGAAAGTAAGCAACCGATTTTCAAGTATGAGATATTTTTATTTAATTTGGTTCTGTACAATTTCTTCAGACTAATTTTTGAAAACAACATTAATCAAGTGGCCGCCTTTATTGGACACAGCAAAATGTGCCCCTTTTGCTGCGTTTTCCATCACTTTTTCTAGCATCTCAGGTGGTATAGCGATGATTTCTGCACGAATATTTGCCTTGAGCTCGTCAATGGTTTGAGGCTTGCTGGCGTAAACTTTGCTTTTCAAATATCCCCACATAAAGAAGTCCGGAGGCGTCAAATCTGGAGATCTGGGTGGCCAATCAATATCGCCTTTTTTGATACCAGACGTCCAGTGAATTTTCGTTGTAAAAACTGAATTGTTTTATTTGCAGTATGGCATGGCGCACCGTCTTGTTGAAACCAGTAACCGTTCAGACCTTTTTCACGCATTTGCGGGTAGACATAATGAGCCAACATCAACCGATATCGATTCCCATCAAGTGTTCCGCCTTCTTTGAAGAAAAATGGCCCAATTGTGGTTTTGGCGCAGACACCGGCCCAAACAGTCACTTTCTGATCATGCAATGGTGCTATTAAAATTGTGCTGAACTGAGGTTTTCAACACTGGTCTACTCAAGTCAATTGGTTCACTAATGACAAAGTTATTCAATATTTACATACCGACATAAAAGATGGCGCACCCTGTAGTAGACCGATCTTAACCAAATTTGGCCAGGATGTATAAAACCAACTATAATGCATTTTCGGTCAAATTGGTTGAGATACCTTAACAAACATAAAAGTTTTTCATATGAAATCTTGATATTCGACAAATCTGTTCTATGCCAGCTATATGATAAAGTGGACCGATTTGAACCAATTTTGGTCAGGATATATGAAACTAACTTAAATAAATATTCTGTCAAATTAATTGAGATATCTCGAAAAACAGAAAAGCTTTTCATACTAAGACTTGATATTCGACAAATCGTTCCTATTGCAGCTATATGATATAGTGGTCCGATCGAAAATTTAGAACAAACTTGATCTGCGTGAGGTTTATAGAAGTCTGTGTACCAAATTTGGTACACGAATACAATATACCCTTTTACTTAATTTTTAAGTATCGGGTATAATAATTTTAATGCACAGTGCCGAATGCCAAACTTTTTTTTTTTTTAATAATTTATATATTAAATTTAATATCGTTCGCCACAAAATGGGATATCAGAAATTTTGGGGCAGGAAAACCCTTTCGTCACTAGACTTTTACTTTGTAAAGAAGTTTTTTTTGGAAGATATCAGAAATTTTTGGAATTTCATATGCTTCTGACATAATAAGTTTGATATAAAATGATCGAAATGCTTACATCAAATAAAAAATGATATAGTAAATTTTATATTTTCTTCAACCAATTTCGGTCAGGATATATAAAACCGACCCAGATGCGTACGTTGTCAGATTGATCAATATATCTTAAAAAACAACATAGTTTTTTATACTAAAAGTTAATTTTTGGCTGATCGTTCCATGGCAGCTATATGTAATAGTAAATGTAAATGTAAATTTGGTCAGGATGTATTAAACGAACTATAATGCATATTCTGTCAGTTTGGTTGAGATATCCGGCAAAAAAAAGTTTCTCATACTAAAACTTCACATTCGACAAATCGGTTCTATGGCAGCTATATGATATAGTCAACCAATTTTAACCAAATTTGGTTAGGATGTATAGGACCAACTTAAAGGAATATTCTGTCAAATTGGTTGAGATACCTTGAGAAACAAAAAAGTTTTTCGTACTAACCCTTGATTTTTTAATTCGTATGGTAGATATGGTACATATTTAAATGTATATATATTCAGGTAACAGGTAATATCTTCCAAACCTTTTCGCTTGAAGATATGTGTCATATATCAAAAGACGCGAAATTATACGTTTTATTTGAGCGCTTTGCAAGCAAATATTCAAGGTACGTCTAGAAGTCCTCAAAAATATCTTTCTAACGATATGTAGAACACATCTGTAGCTTATTTGGATTGTAAACTATGGGTGTTTCAAAATTATCGGGCTTTAGCTATTTCCCGCTAAACTAGCTATTTCCCTCTAAAGTCGTAGAACAAACATTTCTATATTTCTGTTAAGAAACAATTCCTCATCAAAAAATGTAAGCTTTTTCAGCGCTTTCATACAAACAAACAAACAGAAAGGGCCTTCATCTCATTTTGAGAAGGCCCTTAAAAATTTCAAATGAATATATCTTTTGAACCAAAAGTCGGATTGAAATAATTGGGGTATCATTCGACGCGTATTTTTAATAAGAATTTTTAGCAGAAGGCTCCAACGGCCCCACTAGCTGCAATCAATAAAATTTTGCCCCTCCCACTTACACCCCCATATCTTACGAACCAGGTGAGTTACCAAAAGTCGTAGTATACACTTTTGTTAGGTAAAGTCATACCTTTCGATCGGTATATAACTCAATCTGATCAGACAGTTTTAGCAAATTTTCCATTCTGCGTGTATATATTGCTAGTCGCCTTTTGCACACTTCGTGCTGCAGTGATGTGTTGCATTTAGATATGTGTGTCTACCAGGTATTAAAACCGTTATCGTATCCGTAACCTTCAACTCGTATTGACCGGTTGAAATTGGTAACCGTAACTGAAACTCTTACCAAAACAAAACCTTTTTTTTTATACACCCAAACCGAAAAACCGAAATTATTCATATCGAAATAACCATTTAGAAACCGATTCATGTATAACGGTTTCGATTCAATCAAACATTGAATTAAATTATGCAGTTAAGGAGCAATACTGCAATAAGAACACTGATTTTATTTAATAGAGCTTTCTTAAAAATAATAAATTTTTGTCAGAGCGTGATCGATTTTACTTATGCATTCCATTTTTTTTTTTTTTTTAAGTTTTGGATTTTAAATGGATTTTCCTTTTAGTTTTGAAGTAACAGCTAGGGCAATCGGTCTTCGTGCTCTTATGACGCATCCTCTTTAGGAAGGAGCCAAGTGGCGAAATGGAAGGATGGAGGGGAATTCGTCCTTAATGCATTTACTGACAGAAGCAGGCAAGTGGCAAGAATACAAATCAAATTAACTTCTTTGTTTCCTTGCAGTTCACACTGCACGTAATTATTGGGAGTGGCAATTGAGTGACCAGCTGAATCATGCACTCTCACAGTACGTGGAAGTTGTCGACTAGTTAGGAGGGAGAGCAGGAGCTATTGTTGCTATGGTGGATGCGTGGCAAGGTCTTTTGCTTTTCAACGGAAACTATTTTCAACTAAGGCTGCGTAACTCTTGTGCCCCGTCTCCCTCACCCAATGCGATATCCAGTACTCGTTCTTGAAATCAGCACACACTCATAGACTGTGCCCACTCTTTCTCCTTTTGGCATTCTAGCATTCTCTCTTCTCTCATTGGGAAGTGGAAACGTGTTGCGGCATATATTAATTTTTATTTTCAACGCGGAGGCAGCAAATTAACGTTGAAGTTTCTGCTTCTGTTGTAGTAGACGCTGTTGTTGCTATTGTTCCTTATACTCTGCTTGTTTAGCAGCTAAATGATGGATCACACGCATACACACACACACGCATACACTCTACACATACGCATTCCGACACACACCCACACACCAACTCACCGACACACTCAGAGAGTTTTGATAATGACTTTCCAGGGATTTTGATTGTATTTTTCTTACTACTCTGCACACACACACACTGACACACAACAAACAATTTTGTTGTTTGAATTTCAGTGCCCCCGTGCAACCCCTTTTTAAGCCCCCAGCTCCTGGTTGGGCGCTGTTGCTTTTGTGTTAAGCATGCTTGCTCATTATTTTCACACGTAGCTTGGCACGCTCTGGGTGTCACCGTTCCCCGCAGTCCGCTCGCCCCTGGCCCATTTCACACACTTCAAGTAGCTATACTGCCGCTTCTTTATATTTTGAGGTAATTTTCTAGGCCGCCGCCGCTTAGCTTGAATGCGGCAACTGTTGCGCCTATTGCTGCGTACCATGCCCAACTGCGCCTCGAAAAGGTCAATGATACTTAAAGTTTGAACAACTACTCGTATATGGCCCCCGGCCAATCCCGAACATTCCGAGCAACACGGACAGTGATGGTGACATCGCACTATGGGGCGATTGAGAAGTTTTTGTGGCATTAATTAATATCTCGGAAACTACGCAAGATATTTAGATGCGGTTTTTTCTAGTAATATACATACCCTTAGAAGTGTTGGAAAAGTGGGAGTGTCACCAAGTCCGCCCATTATTTTTATTATTTTATTTTTTAATTTTTTCGAGTGCAATTCAGTTGAAATAATAAACAATTACTTTTTAAATAACATTTTCGTACAATATATATTAAAAGCATTAAAATAAATCGTAATTTTTTGATACAGAAAGATGTAAACCCTCTTAGAAGGGTAGGAACATAAATAACCAAAAATAAAAATTGGGGGTGGCGATGGTGACACGCCCACTTTTCCACCGCATCTAAATATCTTGCGTAGTTTCTGAGATATTACTTAATATCAAAAAAACTGCTCATACATATATTCTCTTAATTCTCCATAGGGCACTGCGAACAAATAGTCATTGAAAATTATGAGGTTACGTACTAAAAAATTAAATTTTGCAAAAAGTGCAAAAAAGTGCACATTGAGACAAACTGTTCTGAATTCAGAATTAATCACTCTACAACATGGATATAAACATTAACTTGACAAGTGCTGACAATTTTATGTAACTCTTTGCAAAGTTGAACTTTCCTTTCGAAAATTATTTATTGACACCACTTGCTAAATGTACAAATTATTAATAAGACACGCACAAAAAAAAACAAAATATCAGTTGCAACATTTAGTACAAGCCCGAATTGTTAACATCCAATAAAAATTAAATATTTTTCATGCAATTTTCATTAATAACTATAGATTAAAAAATTTTTACATTTTTGAAAGCACGCGGCCTTTGGTTGAAACAGCTGCTATCTTAACATTGGACTGTTATGTTAACATTTCTGTTATGGAACATAACAGTTTGATGTATTTATAATGTGTTGGCAATAAAAATTCATGAATTTGCATACCTTCGAAAAATGAATTAATGCCAAAAAGATCTCTCAAACGCCCCACAGTGCATCGTGAGACAAAAAAAAAATGTTCAAGTGCCTTGTGGAAATTGAGAAAGTAAGGGGCAAAAAGTTATAGCTGAAGTGTCTGGCTGCTTGATTTCGGCGGAAGGAGTATTTATAAATGTGGTGGTCAAGTTGTATGAAATTGAAATGGCCAAGCCATAAACTTGGCCATTTTTATTTGCTGGTTATGAGCAAAGGCAAAAAAAGACCCCTGGATAAAGAAAACCCACGCAACGTTAAGACAAATCGCACACAAACTGCGCTCGCAATTGCAAATATGAAATGTGCCACGTGAAGTAGATAGAACCAGATGTTTAACCCCAAAGGAAGGAGGAAGGACTTACAAGGGTTTAAGGTTTCAAGGCAGAGACCACCCAAGTGGTCATTTAGACAAGTGCAACTTGAGTTAAGATGAAGTCCAAGACAAAGACCAAACCCACAGCACCATTTACCCGTATGTATACATATGTATAAGTATCCTCGTACCTTGGAGTTCCAATTCATATGGGTGATTTGAAATTTCAATATCAACTTCAACTGCTGCCCACTAAGTGGTAATGAAACTGAGAACATGAATTTCTATTACCGTCTTTAAAAGGTCATCCCATAACAGATGCTTTCATATAACCCATTGGCCAAGTGGCCATACAAAATATGAAAACTTATAAGGAAAGACAGTAAATTTATGTTTTTTTTTTATTGAATTTGACTTTCTCAGATGGAAAGTGAACTAGTTCCAATACTTTTATTAAAGTTCAACCAATTTGTACACATTTCTAAGTCCAATTGCATATTATTGTCAAATAATTAATTGATTATATGCACTCACCGAAATTCAATTGGCACCTCGTTTTTCGTAGGTATTTCGTATTAAAAATTTGGATAACATTTTATTTTTAACCGTTTAGTTCTTTAATAGTAGTTAAGCAATGTACTTAATATGATTAAAAACAAATTAGGGACAATTTAGAAAAAAATGTTCAAAAAAGTTATATGTGGGCTAATCCGAAAATTTTTAAACCCAAGGCAGAAATTTAAAGTTGCCCAAATCCAAATGTTCAAAATATATAAGCAATACGGTTTTATGGTTTTTATGGGTATTTTTCATGCTCAAAAAAGTGGGAAAAATAGTCTTTTCCGTCTTTTGCGCTTATCAAAACCTAAAATTTGTTTCATTTTATTTTATTTAAGATAAAAATCATATTTGTAAGTTATCTAATACATATAAAAAATTTGAGCTAAAAATGGGTTCACTGTGTGTAACGTCTGTAACGGAAAATATGGTATTTTAAATTTAACAGAATGTATTTTAATAATTTTGTTTTCCAAACTAGCATTATAAACATAGTTTTTTATGCACTTTAATCTGATGCAAAAAAAAACTGCCTTTGTTACAATTGTTTATTTTTTAATATTAACGTAATATTAAAGTGCGTAACGTCCGTAACGGCTTGAAAATACTAAAAAAATGTATTGGTGTTTATAATGAATTTTTACCTGCTGAATCTGAATTTGGGCTTAAAAGGCTCTAGCTTGTTGAGAATCCAAAAAACGTAGCTCTAAATTAATTAGCCCCAACGTTTAAAAAAAAAAAAAAAAATGTAAAAAGCATTCCATCAATTCAATCCTATCATTATTTTTCTGGCTGTTCCAATGATAATTCCACATGGTCATGGAATTGCTTTGTATGAAAAACTTTTTTGTTTCTTAAGATATCTGAACCAAACTTACAGATTAGATGTTTGGGACTGTCTCTTACATTCTAACCACATTTAATCAAAGTCGTATAACTATGTATATCATATAGCTGTCTTAGGGACAATAGGATGCAAATTAACCTTTAGTATGAAGAACTTTTTTGTTTCTTAAGATATCTCAACCAAACTCATACTACAGGTTAACAAAACTAATTTTCATATCCGCGAGCGTAGCGAACCGGGGGTTGGCGAGCAAAGCGAGCAGGGGGCGGGCCCCTAGTATTGTTTTTGAATACATATATATGTTATATTTACACAATTTGGCTTAATGGAAAATGTAACGTCCGTAACGTATCGTCCGTAACACACAAAAATTTTGATTTTTTTTTAACGTGACCACTTATCTTTCTTTTCTAAGCTGGATTGATATGGTTATATATTCCACTTAATTTTATGTATTAGGACTTTTTTGTTTAATATGCAAGATTCGCTAACTTCCATTTTTTGTAACAGGCGTACGGAACTTTAAGCAAGCACAACTTCTTTTAAAGCCAGTTATCGTTTTATTTTACAATAAGTTTAAAAGTACTTCCAAAAAACTGCATTTTGAAAAAATATTTCATGAAAATATGCCAATATAAATGCAAGCTGTGTCAATTTAAACAAGCAAATTTGCGTACGAATTTAACGTCCGTATCGCAGGAGTAGCCCATACGCACTGCGAAATTGAATTAAAGGCATGGGGACTATGGGGAATTTGGAATAAATTCATTTTTTTTAAGTTTTTAAAGTACGTTATTAATAACAGCAATCGATCAGGAAATGTCCAAACTGTAATGTTACATACCATAAATTTTAACAGAGCTCGTCTCTGTTAAGTTTTATTAGAGCAAACACTGCTAATGCAACTGAAAAGCACGTGTATTCACCGAGTTTCACCTTAATATATAATATATGACACGTTGTCGATAAATTAGTTCGCTTTTAAATGCATATAATCCTAAAGTGCACATTTGCGCACGTTTTATGATATTTATCTTTTTAGCACATAACCTCAGATTTCAAAATGCAGAGTTCGTTTTCCATATGGATTCTGGGAAGGTTAAAAGCGCAAAAGAGGACTCAATTTTGAGCTGCTTTAAAGCGGTCATTACCGGCAATTATTTTTAGGACATTGAGCAAATATTATGCGATAAAATTGAATGATTTTCTCTGTGTTCTGAGTATAAGAATTAACTAGAGTAATATTAAAATGTTCAGTGATACACTTCAACACTTGACCAAATTGTCAGAAACTTACAATCACTAAAATCTGGCGAATATTCAAAAATAACAAGGTTTTCAGGAAAAAAGTGGTTTTTAACCGATAATTCCTATTATTTCTATGTGATACATGTGTCCGATTGGGATCATATTTTAGCCACTAGTCAATAGCATAGTACATACCAAACCTGCAAGTTTTGATAGTTTGAAAAACAAAAAGTTTAAATATTGCGGAATCAAGGATTAAGGCTTTTTTTTAGACCCCGTACTTAAAAAAAGTACAGGGGTCTATTAAGTTTGTTTCAAAAAAATTTGCGTAACAGGCAGAAGGAGGCGTGGCAGACCCCATAAAGTATATATATTCTTGATCAGCATCAACAGCCGAGTCGATATAGCCATGTCCGTCTGTCCGTCCGTCTGTATGAAAATCGAGATCTCAGAGACTATAAGAGCTAGAGACACCAAACTTGGTATGTAGATTCATCTATATTGCAAGCAGATCAAGTTTGTTTTAGAATTTTGCCACGCCCCCTTGAACGCCCTAAAATCCAAATTTAAAATTTAATTTCTAAATTACAAGAACAATTTAAAAGCTAGAAACTGCAGATTTTCCATTGATGAAGCGTAAATAGTCCACGATCTGTATAGAAAATTTCATTGCGATCGGACGGTAAAAAGCGAAGATATAAAAATAATAAGTTAAGCTGTTTAATTGTGTGAGGGTTGGCAGTTATCATAAATTAATAGCAGACAAATGCTGTTAACAAAGCTGAAATTTGGCAGACGAATGTTAGGGCGCTCCGTGGCGCACTGTGCTAAGTCGCTGAATTCATCTAATTTTATGCTATCACGCAGGTCGAAGGTTCGAGTCCTGCCTCGGGCAAATGGATTTTTTTTTTATTTATTAATGTTATATTGTCATGTCTTATTGATGTTATATTGACATATTCATACATTAAGATTAATTAACAAGCAATTTTGCAATATATTAGATGATGGCTCAACGGGTTGAGTCCCCATACTTTCTAATCCTATTTTGACATTGGGTTGCGGGTTCAAATCCCGGCTGTGTCAACTCCTTTTTTAAATTCAGCTGATTTCAGCTATTTGTCGTGTTTATAATCCAGCATGTTCATATTTATAAATGCTAATCTAGAAAATTCTTTTGTTTTGCCTCGTGCTTACAAATGTATGTATGCGTGTGCTTAACCGATCTTGGAAGTACACATATTGTTGTCTCGCTCTCTCTAACGCATATGTCTACTCGACTTTATATTGATTATTTTATGTTTTTAAATATAAAACCCTACGACGAATCAATGTTTAACTAAAATATAAATTAATTTTCACCAGTCTTTGCTTTTTTCATACCAAGTACGGGGTCTCCGACAGTCGAGTATGGTCGACGAAGCGAGCCGGGGGTAGGCGAGCGAAGCGAGTAGGGCGGAGCCCCTTGTTTAATCCTGAATTTAAGAGTAGTATGGGTTTAATTTTTTATTCCAGAATTTAAGAATAGTCAGGATAGTATTTTTAAAGTCTGAATTTTAAAATAGTCGGTATCGAATTAAATTCAGGCTAAAAGCATGCCAAACTAATGATTAAAACGGGCTTGGTTTTAGAATTTTGGGATTGAAAAAATCAAGTATTTCGTACTGAGCTTAAGAAAATCCGTGATTATCGTACTTCTGACACCGCTTAGGATTGATTTTATCCCGGAATCCAAGATTACTTTTCTGTATGTACACGTACATATACATATGTATGTAGTTATATTCAGGTGCATTCCATAAGTCTTTCGAGAATTTCATGACAATAGCTTCTTAAAACATCCAAACGAAAGGTTGGTTCTATTGATATTTTCGGTGTCGTAAAAATCGGTTTACATAAATTTATTAACACATTGCAACAAAATTATTAGTTTTCTACCTAACATCATAAATAATTTTATAAACAACTAGGGGGCTTACCACCCTGCTCGCTTCTCTCGCGGTATTGAAAATTAGATATGTACGTAAAGTTTAGTCAAAGTAACTTTTAGTATGAGTTTGGCTGAGCTACCTTAAGAAACAAACAAATTTTTCATACAAAACGATAATTTGCATCCGATTGTTCCCATTTCACCTATATGATCGGTCCACTACGACCAACTTCCTTGTATTTACCTCTCTGGTAAATGCCACTCTGTGAACCACGACCTCTTACTGTACAAACTTGATTGTATACGTTTTCCCCCGCCTTTTTAAGTTGGATTTCGACCTACTTAAAGAGTAGGACCCAAAAAGTGCTCTTGAGTCAACCATTTTGAGTTCGGTTCACGTTACTTCAAGGAAGTCACTTGGGACCTTTATTTTTTACACTTTTTATTAATGACCTACCTAACATTATGTCCCACTCTTATAATCTAATTTATGCAGATGATGTTAACCTTATCTTTTCATACACGGATCCTCTACTTCATAATCGTCTGCAAGACGATTTCAACGCTGTGTAGCTATGGTGTTCGGCCAATCAGCTGAATCTCATTTATTCAAAGTTTATGTACATGGCCCTTTTTATACCCGTTACATAAAGATTAAATAAAAGGGTATATTGTTTTCGTGCAAATGTGCGTAACAGGCAGAAGGCCCCATCAAGTATATATATTCTTGATCAGCATCAACAGCCGAGTCGAAGTGGCCACGTCCGTCTGTCCGTCCGTCCGTCCGTGTGAGCGCCTAGATCTCAGAGACTATAACAGATAAAGCAACCAAATTTGGCACACAAACTTCTGTAAGCCCCACGCAGATCAAGTTTGTTTTAAATTTTCGATCGGACCACTATATCATATAGCTGTCATAGGAACATTCTGATATAATACGCATTTGGGTTGGTCCTATATATCCTGACCAAATTTGGTTCCAATCCGTCAACTATATCATATAGCTGTCATAGAAACGATTTGTCGAAAATTAAGTTTTAGTACGAAAAACTTTAAAATTCGCAAAATACTATATAAATATTAAAACAAGTAACGGGTATCCTACGGTCGAGTGCGCTCGACTGTAGCCGCACCTCACCGCGAGCGAAGCGAGCAGAGGGCGGAGCCCCCTTGTTTGGTTTATATACGATTGACAACAACCCGTTGCAACGTATATCTTCTGTGAAAGATCTTGGAGTTTTATTTGATTGCAAACTGAACTTTAATTTGCACATCTCTACCATTGTTAATGATCCCAAACGGTAGTCGAAAGAATTTGATGATCCTTTCATTACTAAACTCTTTGTGTCTCATTAGTTCGTCCTATTCTGGAATACTGTTCATGCATTTGGTGCCCGCATTTTTGCTTTTTGCCTTACGTGGTTTAAATTGGGATCCTGATCTTCGTTTACCATCGTACTCAAGTAGGCTTCTTTTTATCAATCTTCCGTCGTTGGTCAGCCGAAGAATAACTCTTGGTGATATTTTTCTTCATAAATTGATTAGCGTCGAGATTGATTCTAGTTTCTATTCAAATTTTCGGTCCCCCGTAGAACTACTAGAAATTACCAGTCCTTATCCCTGACTACTTGAACGACTGATTACGCTCTACCACGTAATTTGCGCAGAACTCTTTCTCCCTTCCATAAAATCCTCTATTTTCCTATACCTTGTGAGAAATCCCTAACCATACTAACAATGATACTTACAGTAAATATACTCGTATTACAACTAACACTTATACTACTACTTCTACCAATACTAATATAATACTAAAACTTATTGATCTGATTAGGTTTTTATGAGTTTTCCCCAATCCTTGCAACAAATGTTGGATTAATTAATACATTTTTGAATACCCCCAACTTAAACTTAAAATTATATTTTTCTTCTATATTTTCAGTTATTAATTAAAATTTTGTATAATATAATTTAATTTTCTAATTTTACATTTTAGATTTATATTTAAAATAAAATATATTTAATTACGTTTTACGACACCAAAAAGTTTTTCATACCAACGTTAATTGGTATCCGATTTTCCCTATGGCAGCTATATGATATAGTAAACCGAATTTGACCAAATTTGGTCAGGATGTTAGAGACAGTCCCATATTCACAATCTGTGAGTTTGGTGTGGATATCTTAAGAAATTTGTAATTTCTTAATTTGCATCCGATTGTCCCTTCGGCAGCTATATAGTAATCCGACTTTGACCAAATTTTGTCAGAATGTAAGAGACAATCCCAAACATCTAATCTGTAAGTTTGGTTAAAATATCTTAATAAACAAAAAAGTTTCCATACTAAAGGTTTTTTCATCCGATTATTTCTATGGCAGCTATATGATATAGTAATCCGACTTTGACCAAATTTGGTCAGATGTAAGAGACAGTCCCAAACATATAATCTGTAAGTTTGGTTAAGATATCTTAACAAACAAAAAAAGTTTTCCGTACTAAAGGTTAATTTCATCCGATTATTTCTATGGCAGCTATATGATATAGTAATCCGACTTTGACCAAATTTGGTCAGGATGTAGACAGTCCCAAACATATAATCTGTAAGTTTGGTTAAGATATCTTAACAAACAAAAAAGTTTTCCGTACTAAAGGTTAATTTCATCCGATTATTGCTATGGCAGCTATATGATATAGTAATCCGACTTTGACCAAATTTGGTCAGAATGTAAGAGACAGTCCCAAACATCTAATCTGTAAGTTTGGTTAAGATATCTGAAGAAACAAAAAAGTTTTCCGTACTAAAGGTTAATTTAAAATATATGATATAGTAATCCGATGTGACCAAATTTGGTCAGAATGTAAGAGACAGTCCCAAACATCTAATCTGTAAGTTTGGTTAAGATATCTGAAGAAACAGAAAAGTTTTCCGTACTAAAGGTTAATTTAAAATATATGATATAGTAATCCGACTGTGACAAATTTGCTCAGAATGTAAGAGGACAGTCCCAAACATCTAATCTGTAAGTTTGGTTAAGATATCTGAAGAAACAAAAAAGTTTTTTATACAAAGCAATTCCATGACCTTTTGACCTCCGGTAAACACACTTCCAGGTGGAATTTTACAAAACGCCGGCTTATTGCACGATGAAATTGTCTCAGCTATGTTGTGTGAAAATTTCAGCTCTTTACCTTTAGCCGTTTGGCCTACACGTTGATGTGTCAGTCAGTCAGTGAGGACAAAGAGTTTTATATATATATAGATGATGCACATTAACCTTTAGTATAGAAACTTTTTTGTTTATTAAGATATTTTAACCAAACTTACAGATTAGATGTTTGGGATTGTCTCTTACATTCTGACAAAATTTGGTCAAAGTCGGATTACTATATAGCTGCCGAAGGGACAATCGGATGCAAATTAAGAAATTACAAATTTCTTAAGATATCCACACCAAACTCACAGATTGTGAATATGGGACTGTCTCTAACATCCTGACCAAATTTGGTCAAATTCGGTTTACTATATCATATAGCTGCCATAGGGAAAATCGGATACCAATTAACGTTGGTATGAAAAACTTTTTGGTGTCGTAAAACGTAATTAAATATATTTTATTTTAAATATAAATCTAAAATGTAAAATTAGAAAATTAAATTATATTATACAAAATTTTAATTAATAACTGAAAATATAGAAGAAAAATATAATTTTAAGTTTAAGTTGGGGGTATTCAAAAATGTATTAATTAATCCAACATTTGTTGCAAGGATTGGGGAAAACTCATAAAACCTAATCAGATCAATAAGTTTTAGTATTATATTAGTATTGGTAGAAGTAGTAGTATAAGTGTTAGTTGTAATACGAGTATATTTACTGTAAGTATCATTGTTAGTATGGTTAGGGATTTCTCACAAGGTATAGGAAAATAGAGGATTTTATGGAAGGGAGAAAGAGTTCTGCGCAAATTACGTGGTAGAGCGTAATCAGTCGTTCAAGTAGTCAGGGATAAGGACTGGTAATTTCTAGTAGTTCTACGGGGGACCGAAAAATTGAATAGAAACTAGAATCAATCTCGACGCTAATCAATTTATGAAGAAAAATATCACCAAGAGTTATTCTTCGGCTGACCAACGACGGAAGATTGATAAAAAGAAGCCTACTTGAGTACGATGGTAAACGAAGATCAGGATCCCAATTTAAACCACGTAAGGCAAAAAGCAAAAATGCGGGCACCAAATGCATGAACAGTATTCCAGAATAGGACGAACTAATGAGACACAAAGAGTTTAGTAATGAAAGGATCATCAAATTCTTTCGACTACCGTTTGGGATCATTAACAATGGTAGAGATGTGCAAATTAAAGTTCAGTTTGCAATCAAATAAAACTCCAAGATCTTTCACAGAAGATATACGTTGCAACGGGTTGTTGTCAATCGTATATAAACCAAACAAGGGGGCTCCGCCCTCTGCTCGCTTCGCTCGCGGTGAGGTGCGGCTACAGTCGAGCGCACTCGACCGTAGGATACCCGTTACTTGTTTTAATATTTATATAGTATTTTGCGAATTTTAAAGTTTTTCGTACTAAAACTTAATTTTCGACAAATCGTTTCTATGACAGCTATATGATATAGTTGACGGATTGGAACCAAATTTGGTCAGGATATATAGGACCAACCCAAATGCGTATTATATCAGAATGTTCCTATGACAGCTATATGATATAGTGGTCCGATCGAAAATTTAAAACAAACTTGATCTGCGTGGGGCTTATAGAAGTTTGTGTGCCAAATTTGGTTGCTTTATCTGTTATAGTCTCTGAGATCTAGGCGCTCACACGGACGGACGGACGGACAGACGGACGTGGCCACTTCGACTCGGCTGTTGATGCTGATCAAGAATATATATACTTGATGGGGCCTTCTGCCTGTTACGCACATTTGCACGAAAACAATATACCCTTTTATTTAATCTTTATGTAACGGGTATAAAAAGGGCCATGTACATAAACTTTGAATAAATGAGATTCAGCTGATTGGCCGAACACCATAGCTACACAGCGTTGAAATCGTCTTGCAGACGATTATGAAGTAGAGGATCCGTGTATGAAAAGATAAGGTTAACATCATCTGCATAAATTAGATTATAAGAGTGGGACATAATGTTAGGTAGGTCATTAATAAAAAGTGTAAAAAATAAAGGTCCCAAGTGACTTCCTTGAAGTAACGTGAACCGAACTCAAAATGGTTGACTCAAGAGCACTTTTTGGGTCCTACTCTTTAAGTAGGTCGAAATCCAACTTAAAAAGGCGGGGGAAAACGTATACAATCAAGTTTGTACAGTAAGAGGTCGTGGTTCACAGAGTGGCATTTACCAGAGAGGTAAATACAAGGAAGTTGGTCGTAGTGGACCGATCATATAGGTGAAATGGGAACAATCGGATGCAAATTATCGTTTTGTATGAAAAATTTGTTTGTTTCTTAAGGTAGCTCAGCCAAACTCATACTAAAAGTTACTTTGACTAAACTTTACGGACATATCTAATTTTCAATACCGCGAGAGAAGCGAGCAGGGTGGTAAGCCCCCTAGTTGTTTATAAAATTATTTATGATGTTAGGTAGAAAACTAATAATTTTGTTGCAATGTGTTAATAAATTTATGTAAACCGATATTTACGACACCGAAAATATCAATAGAACCAACCTTTCGTTTGGATGTTTTAAGAAGCTATTGTCATGAAATTCTCGAAAGACTTATGGAATGCACCTGAATATAACTACATACATATGTATATGTACGTGTACATACAGAAAAGTAATCTTGGATTCCGGGATAAAATCAATCCTAAGCGGTGTCAGAAGTACGATAATCACGGATTTTCTTAAGCTCAGTACGAAATACTTGATTTTTTCAATCCCAAAATTCTAAAACCAAGCCCGTTTTAATCATTAGTTTGGCATGCTTTTGGCCTGAATTTAATTCGATACCGACTATTTTAAAATTCAGACTTTAAAAATACTATCCTGACTATTCTTAAATTCTGGAATAAAAAATTCAACCCATACTACTCTTAAATTCAGGATTAAACAAGGGGGCTCCGCCCCCTACTCGCTTCGCTCGCATACCCCCGGCTCGCTTCGTCGACCATACTCGACTGTCGGAGACCCCGTACTTGGTATGAAAAAAGCAAAGACTGGTGAAAATTAATTTATATTTTAGTTAAACATTGATTCGTCGTAGGGTTTTACCAAAAAAACTTTTTAACAAAGTAAAAGTCTAGTGACGAAAGTCTTTCCTGCTCCAAAATTTCTGATATCCCATTTTGTGACGAACGATATTAAACTTAATATATAAATAATTATAAAATAAAAAGTTTGGCATTCGGAACATTGCGCATAAAGATCTTGATTCTTTATACCTAAAAATAATTTTAATGCGCAGTGCCGAATGCCAAACTTTTTATTTTATAATTATTTATATATTAAGTTTAATATCGTTCGTCACAAAATGGGATATCAGAAATTTTGGGGCAGGGAAAGACTTTCGTCACTAGACTTTTACTTTGTTAAAAAGTTTTTTTGGAAGATATCAGAAATTTTTGGAATTTTATATGATTCTGACAGTGTAATTTTGCTATAAAATTATCAAAATGCTTACTTCAAATAAAAATAAATAGGGCAGCTATAAAATATATTATACCGATTTTAACCAATTTTGTTTAGGATGTATAAAACCAACCCAGATGCGTATGTTGACAGTGTGATCAAGATATCTAAAAAACAACAAAGTTTTTCATACTAAAACTTGATTTTATACCGATTGTTCATATGGCAGCTATATGATATAGTATACCGATTTGAACTAAATTTGGACATAATGTATAAGACCAACTTAAATGCATACTGCGTCAAATTGGTTCAGATATCTTGAGAAATATAAGAGATTTTCGTACTGAAACCTTATTTTGGACCGATCGTTCATATGGCAGCTATATGATATAGTGGACCGATTTGAACTAAATTTGGACATAATGTGTAAGACTAACTCAAATGCATACTTTGTCAAATTGGTTGAGAAACCTTAAAAAACAAAAAAGTTGTTCATACTAAAACTTGATTTTTAACCGATCGTTCCTATGACAGCTATATGATATAGTGGACCGATTTCAACTAAATTTGGACATAATGTGTAAGACTTACTTAAATGCATACTTTGTCAAATTGGTTGAGAAACCTTGAAAAACAAAAAAGTTTTTTGTACCAAAGCTTGATTTTCTAATCAGTACCATATAGTAAATAGTAAAATGTATATATTCAGTTAACCGGTCATATCTTCCACACCTTGCGGCTGAGAGACATGTGTCATATATCAAAAGACGCGAAATTTTACGTGTTACAACATATTGAAATTTAATAAAAATCGTCGGAACCGTTTTCTAATAAATCGCCAAAGTTTAAGCTAAAAATCCTTTTTTCACCTGTAGCGTTTTACCTGAGCACTTTGCAAAAAAATATTCAAGGCACGTCTGAAAGCCCTCTAATATACCTTTCTAACGACATATAGAACACATCTCTAGCTTTCTTGGATTGGAAGCAATGGGTGTTTCAAATTTATCACGTTTTAGCTTTTTCCCGCTAAACTAGCTATTTCCCGCTAAAGTCGTAGAACAAACATTTCTAGATTTCTGATAAGAAACAATTCCTCATCAGAAAAATTTAGCTTTTTCAGCGCCTTCGTACAAACAAACAAATGGACAAACAAACTTTTCATCTCATTTTGAGAAGGCCCTTAAAAACTTCAAATTAATATATCTTTTGAACCAAATGTCGGATTGAAATGATCAAGGTATCATTCGACGCGTATTTTTAATAAGAATTTTTAAAAATTATAAAATTTTACCAAAAGGCTCCAACGGCCCCACTAGCTGCAATCATTAAAATTTGGCCCCTCCCACTTACACCCCCATATCTTACGAACCAGGTGAGTTACCAAAAGTCTTAGTATGCACTTTTGTTAGGTAAAGTCATACCTTTCGATCGGTATATAACTCAATCCGATCGGACAGTCATAGCAAATTTTCCATTCTGCGTGTATATATTGCTAGTCGCCTTTTGCACACTACGTGTTGCTTTCGTCACTAGCGCGGACTGCCGTCCGCAGTGATATTTAAAAACATAAAATAATCAATATAAAGTCGAGTAGACATATGCGTTAGAGAGAGCGAGACAACAATATGTGTACTTCCAAGATCGGTTAAGCACACGCATACATACATTTGTAAGCACGAGGCAAAACAAAAGAATTTTCTAGATTAGCATTTATAAATATGAACATGCTGGATTATAAACACGACAAATAGCTGAAATCAGCTGAATTTTAAAAAAGGAGTTGACACAGCCGGGATTTGAACCCGCAACCCAATATCAAAATAGGATTAGAAAGTATGGGGACTCAACCCGTTGAGCCATCATCTAATATATTGCAAAATTGCTTGTTAATTAATCTTATTGAAAAATTAATTAAAAATTGTATAATAACATCAAATGTTAAGGTATGAATATGTCAATATAACATCAATAAGACATGACAATATAACATTAATAAATAAAAAAAAATCCATTTGCCCGAGGCAGGACTCGAACCTTCGACCTGCGTGATAGCATAAAATTAGATGAATTCAGCGACTTAGCACAGTGCGCCACGGAGCGCCCTAACATTCGTCTGCCAAATTTCAGCTTTGTTAACAGCATTTGTCTGCTATTAATTTATGATTACTGCCAACCCTCACACAATTAAACAGCTTAACTTATTATTTTAATATCGTTGCTAGTTACCGTCCGATCGCAATGAAATTTTCTACACAGATCGTGGACTATTTACGCTTCATCTATGCAAAATCTGCAGTTTCTAGCTTTCAAATTGTTCTTGTAATTTAGATATGAAATTTTTAATTTGGATTTTAGGGCGTTCAAGGGGGCGTGGCAAAATTCTAAAACAAACTTGATCTGCTTGCAATATAGATGAATCTACATACCAAGTTTGGTGTCTCTAGCTCTTATAGTCTCTGAGATCTCGATTTTCATACAGACGGAGGGACAGACGGACATGGCTATATCGACTCGGCTGTTGATGCTGATCAAGAATAGATATACTTTATGGGGTCTGCCACGCCTCCTTCTGCCTGTTACGCACATTTTTTTGAAACAAACTTAATAGACCCCTGTACTTTTTTAAGTACGGGGTCTAAAAAAAATTCTGAATTTTGTAAAATTCGGAGTCAAATAATTTAATCCCGAATTTTCTTAAATTTAGGATTAAAAATAGAGAATTTTTTTTGTGCATCATACTGTTACCTTTAAATTTATTTTAAGCTAATAGGCTCTTTACACGACAGCACATTTGGCTCACTCGACGTCATTTTCATCATTCAGGCCGAATGTCTAGTTCATTTCCATACACAATCCGAATGATCATCCAAATCAAATGTAGTCATTCGTTGCCATTCGCTCTGGTTGATTTCAGTATTTTTCTATCGAAAGCCCGATGTTTATCGACGATCTCGTGAAAAACTATGCAATCATCTCTAATATCAGCTGTTGTGTCAGAAAAAAATGTAAACATAAAATTTGGGCCAAATATATTTTCAAAAGGAATATTAAAATGCTATATTTTCTGATGAACAAGCAAAGGAGGAGGAAGTCATTCAGTGGAGCATGACCATGAGGCCATTCTTATGGAGCTTTTTCATTAATATTAATTAGAATTAAGCTTTTATTTTATTTACTTTATTATTGTTGCACAGACACTGAAAAGCAAATTTATTTAGGGCGAATTGCAAATCTAGTTACCCGTTTAACATTTGGTCGTGTAAAGCCAAAAATCAGGCACATTCCAAATGTGAGTGATTGTGGCAAATGTTATGACATACATATATAAAATTCAAATCTCAATCAGCCAACGCAAAGCAATATCAACCGTTTGAGCCGATTTGGTGACACCAGTGATCCATCAGTATGTCAGGAAAAAGACTTCTTACAAGAGGAACACTGCTGAAAAAGTCACGGTTAAATGAGCGGTAATATGGTAATAAATTCAGAACAATTAATGACGATACCCAAATGGGATCCTCAGGAGAAGAGGAATACAAAAAAAATGTAATGAAAATTTTTCCAATAATTGCCTACAATTAAAATTGATTTATGAAAATGCGCTGGGGGAAAAGAATCAGGACAACAACAATAATAAGTGTAGCATGGATAACGTGGAGTTCAATTAACAAGGAGTCGCAACCGCAGCTGCCGTTGGTGCAGTAGTTGGCCCAATTGCCATTGCCAATCAATTTATAAGAAATGTTACCCCGACCAGAAGGCGAAGTGGGTGGAAATTGGTCAGGTGGGTATCTGGACGTTGCTTAATGTCAGTTGTTATGCAATTCCGCAGTCGTAACTAACACGAATACCAGCACACATTCATATACTTGTTGGATAGCACTATGGGGCGTTTGAGAGATCTTGAATTTTTATTGCCAACACATTATAAATTCATCAATCTGTTATGTTCGCTAACAGAAATGTTAACATAACTGTCCAATGTTAAGATAGCAGCTGTTTCAACCGAAGGCCGCGTGCTTTCACAAAATGTAAAATTGCTGTGCATTTTATAATCTATAGCTATTAATGAAAATTGCATGAAAAATATTTAACTTGTATTGGATGATTTTTTATTTTGATATTAATTAATATCTCGGAAACTACGCAAGATATTTAGATGCGGTTTTTTTTCTAGTATTATACATACCCTAAGAAGTATTTTAGAAAAGTGGGCGTGTCACCACCCCACCCCCAATTCTTTTTTTTTTGTTATTTATGTTCACACCCTTCTAAGAGGTTTTACATCTTTCTGTATCAAAAAATTTCGATTTATTTTAATGCTAATAATATATATTGTTAGAAAATGTTATTGAAATATTAGTTGTTTATTATTTTAACCGAATTGCACCCAAAAAAATTAAAAAATAAAATAATAAAAATAATGGGCGGGCTTGGTGACACGCCCACTTTTCCAAAATACTTCTAAGGGTATGTATAATACTAGAAAAAACCGCATCTAAATATCTAGCGTAGTTTAATTAATGCCAAAAAGATCTCTCAAACGCCCCATAGTGGATAGTCTTTCGCATACACATACTTACGTACAAATATAATTAACGCAAACGCATGCCTGACGCTTGCCGAAAACGTCGACGTCGCGACGTCAGCCACAGCGACGCGTCACCGGTGCACAGTGGTTCACTTGGTTATATTTTCGGTAGGACACATTAATTTTAGAAAATTTTGAAAATTCTTCGATATTTTGGTAATACAACACTGAATTGTTATACCCTAAGTCCATTTCCTGCACAGATTAGTTTCGAATACCCAAAAGACCACTGTGCGGTGGACAACTGCGATTATGTAACAAATTAATTGGCACAAATATACGCTAAGAGGGGGGCTTATAAGTCATGGACCTAAGTAGGAAAATTCAACTTTTTGTAATGGAAATATATGTAGCTTCCAACATAATCTCCTTTGAGATTATCTTTAAGCCTTCCTAATTAAAACATTGGTTAAGGTCCTCAAAATTTGCATTCTTTTTACAGATATTGAGGAATCCCATTTACAATTTTAATTTTAAGCTCTCTTGCCTTGTGCAAATGTAAAATACTTTTAAGACTATATTATTTTTACTTATATATGTATATGTGCCTTGTTTATTAAACAAAATTCGAATCACCGCATGATATTTCAAATTAAATAACACATTAAACGTGGATTTTCGCCACCTTTTTATTTGTTTCCAATGGTGATTAAACAATGTTGAAATTAAATATTTTTGCGGAGTTGTCAAAATTATTGACTTTAAAATTTGAGTATTCTTTTTTGGCCAATGACTGACTCAGCCGACCCTCGCAGTTGGTGCTTGGTCGAAATAAAAAGCGAAAGAGCGAGAGATTAACTTAAATTGTCGCAAAGGCATGTGCTCTTCGCTATCTCCTTCGTTAAATTTGTTTGTGCGTGTGGGTCAATTACTTACACATTATTGAACCTTTCGCAAAACATTTTTGTGCCTTGACCAAAGTCCAGCGACAATGTAGGCCGGAATGTAATTAATAATCGTATTAAACGCATGCAAGTGAGCATCAGCATCAGCATCGCCATCGGCATTGGCATCGCCATTTGCTTCGGCATCAAGCACACAGGACGAGTGCCAGGACCATCATGAAACCCAATTAATCAGTTGTGGACCGCTGTTATCCTCTCCACCTCCTGGTCAATGGTCTATGAAATGCCCATTATACAACAAACGCACACTCACACACAGATACACACAAACACACACACAAAACTCGAAGAATGATGGAGTGGGTAGGGAGAGTGGGAGGGGAGATGTGGGCTGGATGGTGGGTATCGAAACCACCCTCACCACATTGAACAACATACAGAAGAGACACCCTCGTGAGACAAGTCGATTCAATATTTGGTCTATTAAGCAGCTCCTTCGTTGTCCCAAAAAAAACGACAAAACCAACCACAACAATAACAACAGCATCAACAAAAACAATAATGAGCGTCATAAAATAGAAAATGATAAAGAAGAAGATATCATAAAAACAACAGCGAATTCTTATATTCCAGTTTTCGCGGGTGCAAAATTTATGAACAGTTATATTTCAGCCGGCGGGCCAAAAAGTGAAACCTGAAACACTGCAACTAAGAATGGCATAATAATTCTGTGAGCAAGTTGCCCAGCAACCAAGGAGTGGGAGGGTGGTAAAGAGAGTAAACCTTATATATAAGAGAGTAAACCTTATATATAGATATATACAGTTATATAAGGTAATATAGTATACCGATTTCGTCAGGATATATAAGACCAACTTACGAGTATATGCATAATCTGTCAGATTTGTTGAGATATCTAAAAAATAAACGCAAAAAAGCACATAACAAATATTAGTTTCTGAGATCGATGCGTTCAAACAGACGCACGACGAACAGACAGGGCTAAATCAACACGACTGTTGCTACTGATTAATAATATATGTACATATTTTGGAAGCGAATTTTGAACAAGTCAGAGGTGGAGCCAAAAACTGAGTGCAAAAAAAAAAGGTTGAAATTACAAATCTTCTATACATGAAGGTGCAGCAGCATGGAAATAATAAATAAATAAATATGGAAATTACTAATAAAATTCTTTATTATTGGCGCACACCAGCAGATTGATTTTGCCAAGGTACTGACCCCGCTGCAGAGTTCACAGAATCTTTTACATTGTTTCTTAAAAATTTGGGGTAATCCTGTACCGACCGCGAAAGGCTTCAGCATGGGCTTTCAATTTCAACCATGCCGCGTATTCCCTTTGGCATACTCGCATCATATATGTTAATTGTGCAGATAGTAAGAGGTCACCCAACATTTATGGCGTATCCGTTTGCGCTTTACCTCCTCCTTTTTTTTGTAGCAAAACAATCAGTTCATCGTTAGATTTTAATTTGAAATTTCACAATTGACACTGTTTACAAAGAACAGAGTCTCGTTCCACATAAACGAAATAACTGGCTATTCCTGGCATGAATTTTCCTCAGTGCTGGAGATAGGCCTTTAACCTTAAAAATTTTTGATGACCAATTCGATACCTCTGACCATGCGACGGTTAACGGTGGTATTTTGTTAACAATTAATATATAAAGAATTTGTGAAATTATGACTTGTTGTGCCTTTTGTGTATATTGGGCTTTGCGCTGATTTTTAGGCACGAAGCCCGGGGATTTTATGAAAAGGACCGCGGGACACAAATCGTGCTCATCTCTATCTGAAATATAAATGCCGATAAAGATACAAAGTAACATATACTGATAGACATACTTATGAATACAGTGCTTACAGCAATCCTCTTCAACTCCAAATTCTTATTTATGGGTGCTAGATAAAAACGAGAGGTATAAAAGTGACAAATCACTGCCAGGAGTTGGCTACTTCACTTATCTAATAGCGAATGATTCCCCCGACTGTCAGGATGACTGACTGCCAGGATGACTGACCGGACTCTGTTATGTGCCTTAAGCAGTGGCCGCCCTCTGCATGTGATGTAATCACATTTTTTTGCGACACTCCAGAAATCTACTTCGTCTGCAGCTCAAGCCACAATTATTGTCTTGTAATGCACACGCCTCCGCCTATAATTTTACGTATGATGGAGGCCCAGCTAACTTTATACAAATCTCTGACAGTCTGTCGCAGCGTCAGCTGGAGCTACTCAAATCCAAATACCACAGCTACAATCCATGTCAGTTGTCATGCCGCGAGTGTCGCTGTCGCTTTTGTTGACTGCCAGGACCTGGGCAGAATTGAGGCATGAGAACCGTACGGGTGTCTATCTGACTGTCTCGACAGCCTCTGAGGGTGGCATTTTTGCTATATTACTTTTATATTTTTTGTGATTATTCACGTTTTATAATTTGTTTATGTGTTTCATTTGCCGTTAAATGGCAAAAAATAAAGTTGGACCACCTTTTTGGGTGAAACAAAACTGCTGACTGGAAAAAGAATGAATATGGAAGCACTAAATGTTGATTGTATTGCGAATGGAGAAAATCTGGATTCTAGGTGAGAGTCGTCCTCAAAATGCGAATCCAGATCATTGCCGTGTCAAGACTACGAAACATACAATGAAAACCTGTGCGAAAATCGCAGGTTTTCATTTTTGGCCATCCACAATATTTAATGAAGTAGAGTAACGGGAGAGGGAAAACACGAGACTCTGTTTCAATTCAGTTCAATTGCTGCACTCGCATTAGCAAGTTGTAAAGCAATTTTAAAAATCAATTTTCTTAAAGATTACATACAACTTGCTGCCTGGTGTGGCAATCGCCTCTGTTCTAAACACAAAAGTTCAGCGGCAGCTGCCTCATGCCATACTGTTGAGTTGCCATACTCAATACTCGTGCCGCATGACGCATCCAGTGTTCAATCAAACTTTGCATTGCCTATCAATCAACGCTGGTGAACACATCAAAGCCGTATGCGTGTTTAAAAATGACGCTGCCAGAAAACAGATCAACTTCACTTCACTTCACTACTCATAGTTGGAATCCCCATCCCCCCATTCTGACTCGTGTCCGCTACAAATTAGGCTAAACATTGGAACCGCCTCTACGTTCCAAAGCATTATTGTGTATTGTGCTGGTACGGTAAACACACAAGACTCAACTCAACTCAACTCAACTTTGTATCCTCCTTTGAGGCAGTGGCAGACCAGCAACATTCAGTTGAATATGCAGATGCTATGTAGCCATAAATCATACATAAGTCTAAGTAATTGTGTGGCGCATGGAGCAAATGGAGAGGTGCACATGAAGATGGAGATGGAACTGGAGCTGAGTTGAGCTCAGGCCTATGGCGAGGCAACTGTAAGTCTCTCGACTGTCGCAGCTTCAGTTCAAGTTCGCAAGCTCACTGACTGCGCATATCCGCAGCAAATTAAAATTTCATTAAAAGCAACAAAAACGGATGCATGATTGGCGACAGGAGGGGACACGTTCCACATACACGCATCCACATACACAAGGGCGTATCCAGGGAAAATAAGGGGGGAGAATCTCTTTTTTTTATATAATTAGTATATTTTATTTATCAATATTGTTTTTTTATATTTTTTTTATAGGATACCTTTAAGTGAGATTACAAATGCGATGATGAAAACATTTATAGAAAACTTTTCATTTTGATAAAAGTGTCATGTATCCATTATGTTTAAAAATTCTTCTGATGATTAGTTTTTGAATCTAACTGTATAATAATAAAAAGAATTGCAAGTAATCAGACTAGTTATGATATTTTTTTGATTGCATTTTTTAGCTAACAAGTATTATTCGTAACGCACAATTTTTAAATTTTCCCCTGTAATAAAGTATTTAATAATATTCTAAAAATTTGTCTTGACTTTGTAGGCTCTAGGGGGAGTAGCTGTCCTCCCCCGCCAATACCTGGGTACGCCCTTGCACATACTCATACGTATATATATTTATGTTGTGCACATACACTTGCAGAGAGGTAAAGGCGGATACTCTAAGCGACAGCTACGTCTGCATAGCCAACTACTGAGTGAGTGTGCCACACATTGTCAGACAATGGTAAAGCCCCGGCTAGTTTAACACTTTGTGCAACTATAACCGAGTGTGTTAGCAACGGATGATGGCGGGGAATGGCGAGGGCGGAAGGCAAAGGGGGTGCCTAAACTTTCGAGTGACTTTTGAAGATGCTCGTGTGACACTCGAAAACAGCTTTGTGGAACTGGGAAACCTCCATAGTCGTCCCATCTCTCACATACACGCAACACACAGAAGGATGCACCACAGACACTCGTGGCACATTAAGCTGCTTGAACAGGTTAAAATGATTAAGTAATAGTTCTGCTATATGCTTAACACCGTTTTATGTGGAACAACAACAACCAGAATGACAACAAGCGCAAGAACTACGAGTATGATAACGACAATGAGATTTTTGCCTTTATAGAGCAGTTGCCTGCAGAGTGCAGTAGTAAGTGGCAATGAACGACTCACGGAATTGTAATTAAAATATTTGATAAACATAAAGAACTGGACAGCTTAAACTAGAAACTTGAGTTTTAGCACACAAGATAAGTATCTTGCGATCAACGTGATCAGATTTCAGATTGATTTCAAAACGGTTGAAAATTATAATAAAATCCCTCAAGTTAGTTTCCTTAAAAGTTTGAATTCTATATCTATTAAAATAAATAAATATTATATAAGTAAAAATTGTCTGGAAAATTGTAAAAAGATTGAGAAAATAAAATCTTACTTTGGTGTAAAATTGAGACAAGATTCGAGCTAACCGATATCCGTATGTTTCAAACTTTATTTTAATATTTAAAGTTTTGAAGGCTTGCAGACTTGATGGCTTTTTCTCGTATTTAAATGCATTCATATTCATTCAGAATGCACTCATTAGTCAATGCTTACTGTAGGCTGCGTCTCTGGTCTGCCTCTAACAGCGCCACTAACAAAGGCTTTGTGCTGTTTGTTGGACTTAACATAATACGTATACGCCACGTCTGCCTATACACACGGAGAGGGTAAGAAAGAAAGAGAGGCAGAAATATGTATGTGCATATATTCAGAGACAGCAGGCAACCGACGAGTGTGTATGTGTTGGAGCGCTTTGTTGTGCAAACATGCCTAATTAGTGTCAACTATTAACATAAAGAGTGTACTTCACGGATAAACTCGAGACGACAGCAGCAACAGCGTCAACCACAAAAGCAATAACATTAGCAGCAACAGTAAAAACAACAACGATGGCAACAACTGACTGAGCTGGCCATAATCTACCACTGACTTAGAGTTGCCTTAGCTGAAACAATGGCAACTAGAGTATAGCAGCAAATATAACAAAGTTGCTTCTGCAGTCGTGGCAACTGTTGCTGCTCCCAGTTGTTGCTGTTGATGGCAAAAGTAAACTGCAACGAAAAACACGTGCATTATCAGCGCTCGTCAAGAATCAAAGTAAGAGCGGAGGAGCCAAAGCGGCTTCATGAAGTATCATTGAGGCACTCATAAGTTGTTCTTGACGTAGCAGCAGCAGCAGCAACAGCAGCAGCTAAAACAAAAACAATAGCAATAACTGTAACTGCAATCGCAGCATCAACAGTAAACACAATGTTTAACAACGACAACACACAGTTGCAACACTTTGCACTTGCCCCCAGTGTGCAGTGCCCTGTTGTCCAGTGGAACAGCATTCCTGCCACATTGACCATATCCTACGACACATCCTGCAACAGGAAATCAGCAACATGAAGCAAACAACAAACTGTCGCTTGTGCCTTGGGAACGGACACGCGACAACCAGCAACAATAGTGCTTAAAACAACATTTAAATAGTTGCACGATACGCACTCTTCTATCTATACTGCCACGCCCACATTAACGTATTGCTGCTGCTGGGATAATGTTGAGTAGCAGTACACTATTAAATGTGTGCGTGGGTGTGTGGGTGTGCTTCCCTGCAGTACGGGTGACCGGAGAAAACCTAAGGAATTGCCTAATTATCTGTTGATGGGTACTAGGGATCACATAGAACACCAGCAATGTAATATTCCTACGAATTTTTACCGCTCGGTACGCGCTGCATTCCCATAAGCTAACGATTTGCCCAGTACCAAGTGGTTTGAATAATCATTGGGGCGAGGTAGATGGGTTTTTCGCTAGTACAAGAGAATTGCTAATAGAAAATGAAAAGAAAACAATAATAAATAAATAAATATAGTTTGAATTACACTATGTACTATGTATTATTAAGTTTAAGAATCAGTCCTTAGTTAGGTTGGATTGAGTTTGCATTAGCTAACGACATATATATCTACTAGTGATGCATCAGGGGTTAGAGCTTGGTTTGTTTGGAGAGACATAGAGGGCCAGATTTAAGCCGACTTCACAGACGAATCTATCCTTTCCATGAGCAATCTTGCTTGTGCTTGTGCAGTGCTTGTTCCTAGCAAATACAACGCTTAAATCATAGAACTTTTGAGTGCGGTTTAACGCCAACTGTGCCAAAAACTATGCAAAATTTATCAGTAGTGCAAAAAGTCGGCAAGCTCTTTAATACAGTCATAAATTTGGCGTCTGCCAAGAACTTGTCAGAAGTGGCGAGCCCGAGGACTCTCTCCAAAGCCCCTGGAGGCATGAAAGTGGACAGAGCAGTGGTTGGATAACGATGGTCGCATACAACTATTTAAAAGCTGAAAGCTGTTGCCCAACGGATATGCCAGCCGGATGCAGTTGATAGGTATGTACACACACATTCACATTCACACTCACACACACACACACACACACACACACGCAAGGCAGATAGTGTGTGTAGAGCAAGGATCACACAAGCCAAACACTTTCCGGCACATTTGGGCAACACAAAAGTACGTCACAAACAATGGACAAGGCGAACAACATGCCGCACTCTCTTTTTTCTCTTTCTCTCAATTGCGTTGGTTGTTCACGGGAGCGGGCTGAAAGTGTTACCAAAGCTACAAGAGCTTTGCAGCAGACCACACTAATTGCAACTCATGTAAATCGACAAGGACATCTACGCACACTAGCACACAAACAAATGCGCGCACACACACATACACACACATACAAGCAAACTACACTGAGATTCACAATGCCAACGACAAGGAGGAGCTGCAAACGACGCCGACATACTGCAAGTAAAAACAGCTAATACAACGAAATACATACTACATTGGCTAACCGACTTGTAGATACTCTAAACGATCCTCCAGTCGAAGAGGCAGTTGAGTCAATTTTAGTTGAGATTATTTGAAATTACTTTTATTACAGATCAAAATAAGGTGCTACGAGAATGTTCTCTTTAAAAATATGTAAGAATATCAAAAATAATGGGTATATGATTTGTAAACAAAAAATATTTATAATAATTAAATGACTCAATTATTACACGAAGTGACTTTACTTGAACGGGTCGTGGAAATGAACTACTGGACTTGTTTAGTATTTGCTATTCATTAGTTTATGAACTCTACAATCTTGTAACACCGGTACCCACCTAAGGTATGATTCAAGTATAACAATTACACATTTTATCACGTATTTAATTCAATGTTTATAATTATTATATGAAGCAAACCATTAAAAGATTTGAAGTGAAAATTATTAAAAAACATTAGTGAAAAAGGCAACAGTCGAGCGAGTATATTTATTACATATACATAACTAATACGAGTAAAGTTTTTTTTTTGTTTTATTTCACAGATGGAAGGAATCACATCGCAAACCCCTAAATGGATGACCCTATATTATGTATTATTATGTGCGTCCCAAAGAAGACAGAGCTCTTCGATTATAGCCTTCTCGCGAAGCGACACCAATTAATGGGTGAAATGATAGATACATTTGTTTACTGACATTTTGATCTAATACAGGGGTGCCACAGAAATTGAAACTAACCGAAAATCTCCCAAACCTATACATACACTTTTGGAGCCTTTTTTCCTTAACAAATGGATACGAGTGTTAATCGTGGACGCTCCAAAAAGGACGAAACGTCATTTTCCTACTGAAATGAAGAATCTGCAACTTCTGTTTTGCCCTAATCCAATTTTCAAGCAAATCTTGAAAAGGTTTTATCGCTTATAATGGACACTGGATTCTCCAATACAATACAATACACCAATACTTGCTTATTCGTTCATTCAATAATTGTGAAACTTCTTACAAATTTATTGCCAAGCTACGAGAAAATTCTCAAATATAAAACATTGAGTTATCCTTATGACATTACAGTACAAGGAACATATGCTGAAGTCGAACTGCAAAGTCTTCTAGATAAGACAGCTTTAAGTATTTTACATCTTCAAAAGGGTTTAATTGAAAACTATCTTGATAAAAAGGAGAATACTTTAACATTAACTGGAAAATGGGATTTTGATGGCAGTACTGCTCACAGTGACGAAGATAAAAGTATATTTGTAACATAGTACGTTCCACTTCAGATTGTAACTGAAACTCAAAAAAAAATATGGAAAAATCCCAGGCCATTATCTGCACGTTATTGTAGGCCAGTCAAACTTCAATTTAAAAAGGAGACCGCCACACCATCCATTGAAGAAGAGCCGAAATCGTACCCTGCAACTTACTATGGTAGATGGTAAAGTGTTCAACGCGAGCAAAACCCACAGAGATAAATAATATAGAAAAATGTCTTATAAGAGAAGTGCAGAAGTGGTATTTCGAATTGCGGGTTATGATTGTAAAATCTAGTGTAACGCATTTTTTTGTATTTTTAATTTTCAGCACTTAACGCTACTGGAAGTATTTTTGGCCACAATCGGCATAACGGTGCAACCACTGTGCAATGGTCACTCAGAAGTGCTTTTGGTTCAAAGAGCTACTATAATTAAAAAAAAAATTAGTAATTACAGGAAGCAATAAAATTTAAAATAAAATACAGGGGTGCCACAGAAATCACTAGTGAAATATCATTCCGCTGAAAGCATTTCCGCGCGGAAATTTCCGAGGTGCCACAGAACTTCGAGTGATTTAGTTTTTGTAGCATTTTCTCAAACCATTTCGAACTAGACTGCTTAGGACTGCCACCTTCTCAAATTAAATTTCCCAAGCTTTTGTTTAGCAACTTTCTTGAGTTTATTATTGCAAAACAATAGATTTTTAATACTTTTCTTATTTGATTTATCCAATTTAATTTGTTTATACAGTTATTGATTTTGTATAGCTAATATACAAAAAAATTTTTAACATTTATTTTTTGCGCCTTAAACAATAAAATTACTTGACAACTCTAGAGGCTGTCTATCAACAGTCTGGCAATATTTTGTGACTTGCGGCAATTTAAAGTTCCAAAATTTACTGTAGCCAACAATCTTCCGCACGTGCGCAAAGTAACTAATTAATTTAAAATGCCTTTAGCGAGACTGTTGGCCATCGAAGAGCTCCGGCGGCAGAAAATTAGAAAAGAGACCATGCAGCTTTTGACCATTTTAAGGCGTTGCCACCTGGCAGAAGTACAATTTCCCACAAATGCTTTCACAAAATGCAGAATAAGTAAAAGAATTTTGCAGTAAAGCTTGTTTTACCACAAAATAGCTATTTTTTTAATGCTGAATTTAAAGAAAACAGAAGTGGTTCCGTATATTTTTTAAAAAATACCTTACTTCGAACTCAGACTAAAAAATGTGGCATCGCAGACCCTATCTTCGAAAATCCTAATCGGTCAAGGTGGCAGCATCTGCCGCCAGCGGATTGAGCGCTGATTCGATCCGCTCAAAATTATTCCGAGGAATAGGCTGTGGCACAGCTGAATGAAATTGAAGTGAAATTCAAGCGGAAGCGATTTCTGTGGCACCCCTGATAATTATTCTTAATTGAATTTGTAATAAATTGTCTAATAAGACAAATTTTCTCAATGTCTACCTGTGGTTTCAGTCTACTAACTGACAAATATGTTGAAGTGAAGTGTATAGAAATTAGTGTAAAATTTAAGAAATATCTCTTAGTTTACATTATCCTAAACTATGAAGTAAACTACTACCATTATATTTAATTGTTTCATTCTAAAAATCAGCTATTTTGGTGATAGTATAGTTATTTTAATTAATTAAGGAGGAAGTGATTTTAATGATAAATAATAATTATAAACAAAAGATGCAGAATAAGATCAACGTTCATAATTTGAATACTGATACTACAATAAACTTCATACGGATGACTCTACGGAGTTTGTGAGACAGCTGAAATGACCGAAATTACAGTGCAATAACAAAGTCATTGCTGCAAAAGCTGCAAGGACAACGAGTGCAAATACATGCATATATCCTGTGTAAAACTTGAAGTAGTGCTTAATAGTTAGTTAAGTCGCGTTAAATGCGTTTTTCGACAGAGGACGACAATGGAGGACAGAGCCAGAGATAGTTAGACAGACAGTGGGAAGGGAGGATGCGCAAAGAAAGGAGGAAGAGAAAAGTTGCATTTTGACTGCTTTTGAATATTGAGTGAAATATTGTTGAAATAGTGTCGGAGCTGTCAGGGTAGGTGGTGCAATAGGGGTCTGAATTTTGCTGCTGATGTCGCCTGTAATTTATTTACATTGCAATTAGTTCTCAGCTCCGTAAAGGATAATAAACTTACGCCGCAAACACATATTTAAACTCAGCTTCTGTATACCCAGTATGACTCTACCACTTCCAAAACGTAGGTCCGGACGCGTTCCAATTCCGAGTTGAACTAGTTCCCAAATGTGAATTCTTTAATTCGCTTTTATACAGGGACGAGACATGAAAAAGATGAGTTTCGTGGAAACCAATTTTGCATGCGAAGTGAAATTATGTTTCCACTTCCCATTTCCAAATACCACCATCTGGCACGTGGAAAGCGGCAGGCAGAAACGCATGACATGCGGCGTTCGCTACGAAAGGGACACATCCAGAATGCATTCCTTTGGATGGTATTTGGAACGTTTATTAAAACACAATAAATATGAGAAATATATGTGTTTTTTTTAAATTAGATAAACAAATAAGTATATGATAAAACAAAAATATTATTAAATTTCAAATTAGTATTAATGTTGTTAATTTCGTCTTCCTCAGTCGTCGTGGTTTGCTTTTATCTATTTCAATTGCGTCGGTTTGGTTTTGTTTGTATGTATGTATGTATACACATCCATGCTTAGAGAAATGAGGAAAATATGAAGAAATATTAGAATTTATTTTATTGCAAAGTAATACAAGATATAAATGCAATAGAACTTATTGTATTTTCATACTTACATGATGTAAAAAGAATAATTTTACAAGTTTTCACATTTCACAACCACTTTGCAAACGTGCGTGCATTCGACGACAGCTTCTTCTTGTTTGTGAAATAATAATTCTTTACAAAGTAAAAGTCTAGTGACGAAAGGGATTTCCTGCCCCAAAATTTCTGATATCCCATTTTGTGACGATCGATATTAAATTTAATACATAAATTATTAAAAAAAAATTTCCCATTCGGCACCTTACGCAAAGGGATTTCGATTCTGTATACCTAAAAATAATTTTAATGCGCAGTGCCGAATGCCAAACTTTTTTTTTCAAATAATTTATATATTAAATTTAATATCGTTCGCCACAAAATGGGATATCAGAAATTTTGGGGCAGGAAAACCCTTTCGTCACTAGACTTTTACTTTGTAAAGAAGTTTTTTTTGAAGATGTCAAAAATTTTTGGAATTTCATATGCTTTTGACATAATAAGTTTGATATAAAATGATACTTTAACCAATTTTGGTCAGGATATATAAAACCAACCCAGATGCGTACGTTGTCAGATTGATTAATATATCTTAAAAAACAACAAAGTTTTTATACTAAAACTTAATTTTTGGCCGATCGTTCCATGGCAGCTATATGTTATAGTGGACCGATTTGAACCAAATTTGGACATAATGTGTAAGACTTACTTAAATGCATACTTTGTCAAATTGGTTGAGAAACCTTGAAAAACAAAAAAGTTTTTTGTACCAAAGCTTGATTTTCTAATTAGTACCATATAGTAAATAGTAAAATGTATATATTCAGTTAACCGGTCATATCTTCCACACCTTGCGGCTGAGAGACATGTGTCATATATCAAAAGACGCGAAATCTTACGTGTTACAACATATTGAAATTTAATAAAAATCGTCGGAACCGTTTTCTAATAAATCGCCAAAGTTTAAGCTAAAAATCCTTTTTTCACCTGTAGCGTTTTACCTCAGCACTTTGCAAAAAAATATTCAAGGCACGTCTGAAAGCCCTCTAATATACCTTTCTAACGACATATAGAACACATCTCTAGCTTTCTTGGATTGGAAGCAATGGGTGTTTCAAATTAATCACGTTTTAGCTTTTTCCCGCTAAACTAGCTATTTCCCGCTAAAGTCGTAGAACAAACATTTCTAGATTTCTGATAAGAAACAATTCCTCATCAGAAAAATTTAGCTTTTTCAGCGCCTTCGTACAAACAAACAAATGGCAGCTATATGTTATTGTAGATTGAACCAAATTTGGTAAAGATGTATTAAACGAACTATAATGCATATTCTGTCAGTTTGGTTGAGATATCTCGAAAAAAAAAAGTTTCTCATACTAAAACTTGATATTCGACAAATCGGTTCTATGGCAGCTAAATGATATAGTGGACCGATTTTAACCAAATTTGGTTAGGATGTATAAGACCAACTTAAAGGAATATTCTGTCAAATTGGTTGAGATATCTTGAGAAACAAAAAAGTTTTTCGTACTCAAGCTTGATTTTTTAAATAGTATGGTAGATATGGTACATAGTTAAATGTATATATTCAGTTAATAGATAATATCTTCCAAACCTTTTCGTTTAAGCTAAAAATCATTTTTTCACCTTTAGCATTTTACCTCAGCACTTTGTAAAAAAGTATTCAAGGCTCGTCTAGAAGCTCTCAAAAATACCTTTCTAACGACATTTAGAACACATATGTAGCTTCTTTGGATTGGAAACTATGGTTGTTTCAAATTTATCACGTTTTAGCCATTTCCCGCTAAATTCGTAGAACAAACATTTCTAGATTTCTGATAAGAAACAATTCCTAATTAAAAAGTTAGGCTTTTTCAGCTTCGATCCAAACAAACAGACAAACAAACTTTTCATCTCATTTTGAGAAGGCCCTTAAAACTTCAAATTAATATATCTTTTGAACCAAATGTCGGATTGAAATTGATCGAGGGATCATTCGACGCGTATTTTTAATAAGAATTTTTAAAAATTATAAATTTCACCAAAAGGCGCCAACGGCCCCACTAGCTGCAATCATTAAAATTTGGCCCCTCCCACTTACACCCCCATATCTTACGAACCAGGTGAGTTACCAAAAGTCTTAGTATGCACATTTGTTAGGTAAAGTCATACCTTTCGATCGGTATATAACTCAATCCGATCGGACAGTCATAGCAAATTTTCCATTCTGCGTGTATATATTGCTAGTCGCCTTTTGCACACTTCGTGCTGCTTTCGCCACTAGCGCGACTGCCGTCAGCAGTGATGTACATTGCACTTCTTTCTCTATATGGTACACTTCAACACTTGACCAAATTGTCAGAAACTTAAAATCACTAAAATCTGGCGAATATTAAATAATAGCAAGGTTTTCAGGAAAAAAGTGGTTTTCAACCAATAATTCCTATTATTTCTATGTGATACAGTTGTTCGATTGGGATCACATTTAAGCCACAAGTCAGTAGCAAAGTAACAAAGTAACAAACCTGCAAGTTTGGTGCGGATAGCTTGAAAAACAAAAATTTTAATATTGCGGAATCAAGGATTAACGCCCACGCTCACTTTTCTGGGCCTGTTGCGTATTGATATTATTTGGAAATTACCTTAAAAATTCTATTTGGCATATATTGTACAGCCTTCCAAAACTCTGATTGCGAAATTTCAGTCCATTCTTTGGTGACTTATTCCATCGCACTATGGGCAAAAAGTCGGATATTTTGGCATCAATTCTAATTTTCAAGATAGAGACTTGAAACTTTGTACGTATAATTAATGTAGAATTTCGGATTTTTTTTTTTCAAATTGGAGAACGCCTTCACCCCCTCCTCCCAATCCGCGTATGAATAAAAGGTGTAAAATATTTATATAAAATCTAAATATTAAGCTAGAAGCTTGAAATTTGGCATGAACTTTAGTTAAACTAAACTGGAATTTTTTTTTTGTTTTTTGATTGGATCTTGTCTTAACTCACCCCCTCCCCGACTCTGTGAAAAATCCAATTATTTTTTTAATTCTATATAAATGTAAAGCTAGACCCTTAAAATTTTGCATATTTGTTAGTCAGACTAAAGTGGAATTTATAATATTTGTTGTTTTTTAATTTGACCTTGTCTTCACCAGACTCCCTTATGGCTCTAAAAAATCCAATTTTTCAGCAAAATTAAACATCTACAACAAGGAGTTTTACCGTAAATGGAACCAAAACGAGCAAAAAATGTTAATATTATTTGAATAAGAATAGTTTTTTTAATAACATTCAGCTTTTATCTTTTCTAATCCTTTCTAATCTTCAAAGGTACACTCCACAGAAAGCACAAATACTTTTGTTAGTTGGTATCTAAAAACGCAGCAACAACACATTGAATAATTGGAGAACACAACACATTTAATAAACATTCTTTGTTAATAATTTACTTTACAAGCCGTGACTGCTTGATTCAATATTAAAACTTTTTTGATTTATTTACACTTCGCAGTTTAATCACGCTGCAAAAACCACATATTTTTTTGCGCTTTTTTTTAAGGAGCGACCAGATTTCAATTTGTTGACTTTGATAAGTAATAAAATACCAAGTAATACTAAGAAAAATTTTTTAAAAATACTTTTTGGGCTTATTGAAGTATTGTAATTTACAATATAAGGTAATTTTTATAATACGGAACAACAAAATAAATGTATTAATGCCAAGTTTTTTTAATTTTTGCCCATAGTTCATCGGCGTAAACACGTGCTGACCACTCCAAACATTAAATTTCTATGTTAGCTTTATTTATTATTTAACGTCGACTAATAGCAGTCGACTGAAAAAGTAATTAAATATATTTTATTTAAAATACAAATCTAAAATGTAAAATTAAAAAATTAAATTAAATTATACAAAATTTTAATTAATAACTGAAAATATAGAAAAAAAATTTAATTTTAAGTTTAAGCTGGGGGTATTCAAAAATGTATTAATTAATCCAACATTTATTGCAAGGATTGGGAAAAACCCAATCAGATCAATAAGCATTAGTATTATATTAGTATTGGTAGAAGTAGTAGTATAAGTGTTAGTTGAAATACGAGTATATATACTGTCAGTATCATTGTTGAAGAAGTAGTATAAGTGTTAGTTGTAATACGAGTAGATATAATGTAAGTATCATTGTTAGTATGATTAGGGATTTCTTACAAGGTATAGGAAAGTAGATAATTTTATGGAAGGGAGAAAGAGTTCTGCGGAAATTACGTGGTAGAGCGTAATCAGTCGTGTAAGTAGTCAAGGATAAGGGCTGGTAATTTCTAGTAGTTCTATGGGGGACCGAAAAATTGAGGCGTCCTAAAGGGTAAATAGAATCAATCTCGTCGCTTATCAATTTATGAAGAAAAATATCACCAAGAGTTATTCTTCGGCTGACCAACGACGGAAGATTGATAAAAAGAAGCCTACTTGAGTACGATGGTAAACGAAGATCAGGATCCCAATTTAAACCACGTAAGGCAAAAAGCAAAAATGCGGGCACCAAATGCATGAACAGTATTCCAGAATAGGACGAACTAATGAGACACAAAGAGTTTAGTAATGAAAGGATCATCAAATTCTTTCGACTACCGTTTGGGATCATTAACAATGGTAGAGATGTGCAAATTAAAGTTCAGTTTGCAATCAAATAAAACTCCAAGATCTTTCACAGAAGATATACGTTGCAACGGGTTGTTGTCAATCGTATATAAACCAAACAAGGGGGCTCCGCCCTCTGCTCGCTTCGCTCGCGGTGAGGTGCGGCTACAGTCGAGCGCACTCGACCGTAGGATACCCGTTACTTGTTTTAATATTTATATAGTATTTTGCGAATTTTAAAGTTTTTCGTACTAAAACTTAATTTTCGACAAATCGTTTCTATGACAGCTATATGATATAGTTGACGGATTGGAACCAAATTTGGTCAGGATATATAGGACCAACCCAAATGCGTATTATATCAGAATGTTCCTATGACAGGTATATGATATAGCTGTCCGATCGAAAATTTAAAACAAACTTGATCTGCGTGGGGTTTATAGAAGTTTGTGTGCCAAATTTGGTTGCTTTATCTCTTATAGTATCTGAGATCTAGGCGCTCACACGGACGGACGGACAGACAGAAGGACGGACGGACGGACGGACGGACGGACGGACGGACGGACAGACGGACGGACAGACGGACGGACAGACGGACGGACAGACGGGCGGACAGACGGACAGACGGACAGACGGACGGACGGACGGACGGACAGACGGACAGACGGGCAGACGGACAGACGGACGGACAGACGGACGGACGGACGGACGGACGGACGGACGGACGGACGGACTTAGCCATATCGACTCGGCTGTTAATGCTGATCAAGAATATATATATTTTATGGGTCCTTCTGCCTGTTACGCACATTTGCACGAAAACAATATACCCTTTTACTTAATTTTTAAGTAACGGGTATAAAAAGGGCCATGTACATAAACTTTGAACAAATGAGATTCAGCTGATTGGCCGAACACCATAGCTGCACAGCGTTTAAATCGTCTTGCAGACGATTATGAAGTAGGGGATCCGTGTATGAAAAGATAAGCTTAACATCATCGGCATAAATTAGAATATAAGAGTGAAGTAACGTGAACCGAACTCGAAATGGGTGACCAAAGAAGCACATTTTGGGTCCTACTCTTGACGTAGGTCGAAATCCAACTTAAAAGGCGGGGAACACGTATACAATCAAGTTTGTACAGTAAGAGGTCGTGGTTCACAGAGTCAAAGCCTTTACTGAAGTCAATGTATATGTGATCAGTTAGCTTTTTCTCTAGAAATGCTTCATTTACCAGAGGTAAATTCAAGGAAGTTGGTCGTAGTGGACCGATCATAGGTGAAATGGAAACAATCGGATGCAAATTATCGTTTTGTACGAAAAATTTGTTTGTTTCTTAAGGTATCTCAGCCAAATTCATACTAAAAGTTACTTTGACTAAAGATACTAACATAACTAATTTTCAATTCCGCGAGTGAAGCGAGCTGGGGGTTGGCGAGCGAGGCGAGCAGGGTGCGGAGTCCCGTAGTTTTTTATATAAAATCTACTAAAATTAAATAATTTTGTTGAAATGGGTTATTAATTTATGGAAAATATATTTGAAAAAATGATCCCTCCGTGCGCCTTCACCTGTGGTTCCTCTGTAATTTTCCCAAAAAGCCCTGCGGAATCCTTAAATTATATTGGGATTCTCCGGCTTATCCCTTTGGTAGTTTACAGATTAGCACGTTCTTAGCTGCCAAGTCGTTCACATATAATGCTTCTCTTCCTATTGCAAATCGAACATTACGCCTTGGGTCCACCACAACGCTACTGCAACTCTACTCCTCTTACTCCCTTTTCCTTTTCGACTGCAAAATGCATCAGCAATTGCAACTGCACAATGTGAATATAAATAAACAAGTAGAAATCACTTTTCAGGCCCAGACGGAAGCGGCAAACAAAACCCCAAAGCAAGAAGCAAGGGCAAATTGTGTGGGGGATAAAATGGCTGAGAGGGGGAGGGTGGCATGCCTCGTCTATTGTGCGGCGGCATTGCACAAAAGACGAAAGCGAAATGACGTTGCAAAATCAGAGTGAGCGACCGAGCCAAGAAACCTTTAAAAAAAAACTTTTGTCAGTTTGGTGCAATGCTCATTTTTCTTCTTTTCAGTTTATACTGCGTGCTCTTTTTTTACGTTGGAGCTGGGAATGGAGATACACTTGAAGCAGAAACGGAAGTGCCACGTCTTAAGATGGCAACGGACAGTCAGTCCTATAGACGGACAAACTAACTGATTGACTGCCGAACTGGGTCTACGAGCTGGCCACTGGAAACTGGCAACTTGCAATTGCACTTGGCATTCGTCTCAGTTGGCATGCTTTAAACTTAAATTTAGCAGGACAGAGCCGCCCCTTTCTGCCACCTATGCCTGCTTAATGAAATCGTTAAGCGCTTTTTTCAGAGCGGCAATAGAGCAGGGATAGGGGCATGGGCGTGCTGGGCGCTTTACGTTTAAAAGCTTTTGGCTCAACTTTTTCGCGTGGTTTAGACATAGACACGGAGGTCAGTTCGAATGTGACTCGGATATGGCTGAAAGACCTGTTACTTAATGACGCTTCGTTTGATGATGCGGTTAAAAGTCGCTATCAGAGTTTCATTGACGCATCATTAGATACACATAAAAACAAAGTCCCGATTTCATTTCTTCATCTCCACCTGCCCAGCATTTTGTTGTTCGTGATTGAGGTGCATGTGGCGGTTTCTTCATGGCCCATTGCCAAATGACTTTTAATTGCAGGATACGACCAACTATTTAAGTTGACTTTGTTGAGATTTTGGCTCGGATTTGAAGCAAAACGAGGCACATCGAAGTGTAGTGGGGCCGTTAATTTATATATTTAATTTAATATCGTTCGTCGCAAAATGTAATATCAGAAATTTTGGTGCAGAGAAACCCTTTCGTCACTAGACTTTTACTTTGTAAAGAAGTTTTTTTTTGAATAAGCACAGACTGAAATGTTAAGACCAAATTATTTTATGTACATTTTGATTAATTTGTGAGTTTTTAGAAGTCGAGTTAGTCTACGAACGAGAAACTTAGATTTAGTAATATATTTTGATATATTTATGGTGGGTAGTCAAACTTCGACCAAATTTCGTGATTAATTCTTATTATTTGATTTTTACCATATGTAATTTCGTTTTCACTTAGGTTCTCTCACAGTTGAGCTCGCTCGAATGTAGCCTCCCACTCGTTACATTTAGTAAATTATGAAATATGCGGCTTTGCTTAACTTAGGCAACGATTTACGATTACTTAAGTTTGTTCCTTGAGCTAATGTTATTTTTAACAAGTGCTTTCCATAACACTCATACAAATAGCGCTGTGACATCGACGCCGATGTCGACGTTCTGCATAATCTCCATCAACGTCAATTACCCAAACCAGGTGAATTTGCCGACAACACACAGAATTGGCATTTAAATCGGGAATTTGGGTTGAGACGTGGCCTGTGTTGTTGTTGCCATTGCTTTTAGTTTTGTTTCAGTTGTTGTTGGGAGTAAGCGGATTAAATCAGTTTTTGCGAAAAGTCAAAAGCCAGCTAACGGATAGAAATTGCTTGAATCAACAGAAACGAAACGAAATGACAATTGGGAATTGAAATATAGATAGACAGGAAGGAGAAAGAGAAAGTGAGAAAAAAGAGAGGGGGCTAGAGTCTCTAACGAGCTCAACAATCGACGCCTGTAGTGGAAACATAGTCAACAGCAGACGCTGGACATCAACAGCTTCATCAACCAGTACTACAACTACAAAATCATCGTCGTAGTCATCATCATCATCATTGTCTTTGGTAGCATTGGATGAGTCATTTGGTGCGCTTTTTAAATGTGAAACACGTCTAATCCTTTGAGAGCTGTCACAGTAAATGTGCTTCAAGCACTACCCAACGGTCAGACATTTATGAAAAATGATTATAAATGCACAAAGCATGTAGATAAAGAGACAGACAGAAGCATCATCATAGGATTGATAGAAAGAGACGCAATTTGAATGCCGTACGTTCAAAAGTATGCTACGAAAAATGGCAAACAATTAAGTATTTGGCGGTGGGGGCGGGAGGTCTAACAAAATGAGGATGAAACACGGAGAGAGCCTTGCAAAAGGCTTACAATAGCTTGTCAGCTAACCAGACAGACAGACAGTCAGATAGTCAGACTGTCAGACGGACAAGGAACCAGATACGGAGTCAGACAGGAACATGGAGGCGACAGCGTCTGGCAATTGCCATTTCGGAGATTGGGGAGCTAAACTAGAAATGGAAATGGGAACACCACAAACCGCATCTGCAAGCTCTGCTAATGAGTGGCCAACGGGTTAAATGCTGGCAGGGAGTTGGAGATGCGGAGTAGATGCAGGCGAATCGACGTCTATGCACCAATTGAAACAGCCGCGCCAGGTGAAACACAATGCCCGACACCTGAGCAGAACAGAAGCGGCAAAATGTGGCAGTGTGACAAAGTCAGGTGGCCAGTGCACTATGGGGAATTTTTAAATTTTTCGAATATAAATTAATAACTCAAGAACGGAATGAGATATTTTGGTCTAGTTTTTTGCCTTAGGCTTCTAAGATCAATAGGAAGCTCTGCCTGCAAAATGGGCGTGGCACCGCCCTTTTTTAATTTTATAGGGTATACAAATTCGGTGTTTTCCAAGCGATCCATACCAAACTTACAAGTTTAGTGTATAATCATTTTATTAATACTTTGTGAAAAAATGATTCAAATCGGACAACTATATCATATAGCTCCCATATAAACAATCGGTTAAATTGCAAGTTCTTGTATGAAAAACTTTTTTGTTTTCTAAGATATCCATACCAAACTACCCACTTGTGGGTTATATGACTCTTCTGACATTTTGGCCAAAAAAAATCTAAAATCAAGATCGGATCACTTTAACATATAGCAGCCTTGGGGACATCTGATCAAGGTACGGACTATTGTGTAAGAAATCTGCTTGCGCCATTCATCAAACAGCGCCGCGTTTTAAAGCTCAAAGTCACCTACAAAAATTTAATTTGCGCAAATTGTGCGGATTTGTGCACATTAAGACAAAGTACCCTTAAATCAGAATTAATTGTTCTACGACATACATATGGACGTACATTAATGTAACTTAATTTATGTTTTGTATGTCTCCACAAAGTTGACATTTCTTTCCAAGAAATTACCTTAAAAACCATTTGCTAATTTTACAAAATTTTAGTAGAACACGCACAGATACAAAATGTTAGTACAACCAACACATAGTACAAACCTGTATAATTAATATCCATTCAAAATTTTGTTCAAAAAATGTTTCTCGTTTGTACAATATCAATTTGAATATCAGCTGCAAAACAGTGCAATCTTTTAGTACGTGCTGTTAGACAGTAACAGCTGACTTAACAGCTGTATGGCTTAACAGGGGTCTGTTATATAAAATTTTTAGTATAGAGCTTTAAAGTTTGAAGATTTTTAAAGATGTTAGCATAACGAAAGTACCAATTTAAATACTTTGAAAAAATGACTTAATTTGAGAAAAATCGAAATATTCCCCATAGTGCAGTGGTTGTGTGGCGGTGACTGAGGGCAACAAAGGGGCCACAGAACCAACAAATGCAGCTAGCAAAGTGGGTGCCGTTTGATGAGCACTAAATGAAAGGCAGCCGCTGGCCAAAGCTGTCAAGTGTTTGCCAAAGCTGCAGGGCAGCAAAGTGGCCAACACATAAATACGCGCACACACACACACACGCGCGCACACACACACACAAGCCTGTATACTGGTGGAACAACGAAATCGCCAACGCGAGGCTTGAATGCGTTCGGGCAAGAAGATCGTACCACAGGGCCAGAGGTATGGCAAACTTCGGAGATCTGAGAGCAGTATACGCAGAGAAGAGAAGGCGCTTAAAAAACTCGATTAAGGAGAGCAAGAGAAGGTGTTTTCTAGAGCTATGCGACGAAGCAGAACATGATTTATGGGGCAAGGCATACAAACTAGTAATGAAAAAAATGAACGCCTTTAAAAGCTCAGGTCCGACAGATCAAGAGAAGCTAACTCGAATCGTCGAGTCATTGTTTCAACCCCAGCAGACCCGACAAGATGACCGTGACGACCAGCAGGAGGAGGAACAGCCGATCCAAATACCCCAGGTGACAACGCAGGAGGTCCTCACTCTAGCAAGAATGGTACCAAACAGGAAAGCACCTGGACCTGACGGAATACCCAACAGAGCCCTCAAGTTGGCAATAAGCGAGCGGCCAGAGCTTTTTGTGCAGGTGTACAACAAATGCCTCGTCGAAGGAACATTTCCATCAAGATGGAAACAACAGAATCTTGTATTGATTCCAAAGCCTGGAAAAGACCCCGAAGACCCCTCGTCATATAGACCCATTTGCCTTCTAGACACAGCAGGAAAAATACTGGAAAAAATTATCTGCAGCAGGCTAGGTGAAAAAATTGAAGCTGCCGGAGGCCTCTCCGAGAGCCAATATGGCTTTAGAAAGGCCCGCTCTACCATCGACGCACTCACGAGGGTTACCGACATCGCCAGCAAAGCAATTGAAGGGTCACGATGGCTTGGAGGTGAAAAGAAATATTGCCTGGTTACAACACTAGACATAAGGAATGCGTTTAACTCGGCGTCGTGGACCAGGATTATGGAGGCACTTGGTAGGCTAAACATACCACGCTACCTTTACAGAGTTGTAGGCAATTACTTGGACAATAGATGGCTACAGTTCGACACGGACGATGGAACGAAGGCATACAACGTAACTGGAGGTGTTCCACAGGGATCGGTACTGGGACCACTGCTGTGGAACACAATGTACGATGGCATTTTAAGACTGAACTTCCAGCAGGGTGTCGAGATTGTTGGCTTTGCGGACGATGTGGCCATCGTGACCGTAAAAAAATGCCTTTCGGAAGTAGAGCACGCAACAAATGAAGCCATCCGTAAGATTGGAAACTGGCTTATAGTAGCAGGTCTAGAGCTGGCGGAGCAGAAGACGGAAACGGTGCTCATCAGCAGCCGAAAGAAAGTGGAGACGGCTCGGATAACCGTAGGGGGTTCAGCTATACGCTCGAAGAGAGCCATAAAATATCTGGGAGTGCTACTGGACACGCGACTTTCCTATAGGGAACACCTGGAGGATGCCAGCAAGAAGGCCAAAGGCACAGTTCAAGCACTGACCAGAATGATGCTGAACCACAGAGGCCCCAAGTCGGAAGGAAGGAGGCTCCTCTTTAATGTGGCCAAATCACAAATGATGTATGCTGCGACAATTTGGAAATCAGCGATCAACAAGCCAAGCTACATCAGAGGAATGGTGTACAATTTCAGGATAGGTGCCATTCGTGTGTCTTCAGGATTTAGAACCATTTCGACGGACGCCATCATGGTGATTAGCGGCATCGCTCCACCAGAACAAGCGGTAACAGAAGCGAGCGAGGTATATCGTGGGAAGAAATCAGCCAGCGTACCAGCCGAAATAAGGGCGGTCAAATTAAGTGCGAGGACCAGAGGCATTGCAGCTTGGCAAGACAAGTGGGATACATCGACGAATGGGAGATGGACATACAAACTCATCCCAAAAATCGATGCGTGGGTAGGACGCAAACACGGCGATCTGACCTTCCATCTAACACAGATATTGAGCGGACATGGCTGTTTTAAGCAATATCTGCACCGACTTGGCCACGAAAGTGACCCTATGTGCTCGTCCTGCAGCATGCCAGAAGACGCGGAACACGTCCTAACAACGTGCCCGCGGTTCGCCCAGGCTAGAACTGAAGCAGAGAGAATTCTGGGCGCAGAAATAACTACAGCAAATCTGGTCCCACTGATGCTGGAAAGCCAGGAAAAGTGGACGGCAATCTGCACCCTGGCGAAGAACATCATGACAGAGCTAAGGCGTCTAGAAAGAGTGAGAAGAGATCGGGAGAGGCCGCGATAGGCCAGCCGCCATCCACACACACACACACACACACACACACACACACACACACACACACACACACACACACACACACACACACACACACACACACACACACACACACACACACACACACACACACACACACACACACACACACACACACACACACACACACACACACACACACACACACACACACACACACACACACACACACACACACACACACACACACACACACACACACACACACACACACACACACACACACACACACACACACACACACACACACACACACACACACACACACACACACACACACACACACACACACACACACACACACACACACACACACACACACACACACACACACACACACACACACACACACACACACACACACACACACACACACACACACACACACACACACACACACACACACACACACACACACACACACACACACACACACACACACACACACACACACACACACACACACACACACACACACACACACACACACACACACACACACACACACACACACACACACACACACACACACACACACACACACACACACACACACACACACACACACGCACACACACGCACACACACGCACACACACGCACACACACGCACACACACGCACACACACGCACACACACGCACACACACGCACACACACGCACACACACGCACACACACACACACACACATTTTGCGCATAAAGATCTTGATTCTGTATACCTAAAAATAATTTTAATGCGCAGTGCCGAATGCCACACTTTCTATTTTATAATTATTTATATATTAAGTTTAATATCGTTCGTCACAAAATGGGATATCAGAAATTTTGGGGCAGGGACTTTCGTCACTAGACTTTTACTTTGTTAAAAAGTTTTTTTGGAAGATATCAGAAATTTTTGGAATTTTATATGATTCTGACAGTGTAATTTTGCTATAAAATTATCAAAATGCTTACTTCAAATAAAAAATAAATAGGGCAGCTATATAATATAGTAAACCGATTTTAACCAATTTTGGTCAGGATGTATAAAACCAACCCAGATGCGTATGTCGACAGTGTGATCAAGATATCTAAAAAACAACAAAGTTGTTTATACTTAAACTTGATTTTATACCGATTGTTCATATGGCAGCTATATGATATAGTATCCCGATTTGAACTAAATTTGGACATAATGTATAAGACCAACTTAAATGCATACTGTGTCAAATTGGTTCAGATATCTTGAGAAATATAAAAGATTGTCGTACTGAAACCTTATTTTGGACCGATCGTTCATATGGCAGCTATATGATATAGTGGACCGATTTGAACTTAATTTGGTCAGGATGTATAGGACCAACTATAATGCATATTCTGTCAAATTGGTTGAGAAATCCTAATAAACAAAAAAGTTTTTAATACTAAAACTTGATTTTTAACCGATCGTTCCCATGACCGCTATATGATATAGTGGACCGATTTGAACTAAATTTGGACATAATGTATAAGACCAACGTAAATGCATAGTCTGTAAAATTGGTTGAGAAACCTTGAAAAACAAAAAAGTTTTTCGTACCAAAGCTTGATTTTTTAATTATTACCATATAGTAAATAGTAAAATGTATATATTCAGTTAACCGGTCATATCTTCCACACCTTGTGGCTGAGAGACATGCGTCATATATCGAAAGAGGAATTTTACGTGCTACAACATATTGAAATTTAATAAAAATCGTCGGAACCGTTTTCTAATAAATCGCCAAAGTTTAAGCTAAAAATCCTTTTTTCACCTGTAGCATTTTACCTGAGCACTTTGCTAAAAAGTATTCAAGGCACGTCTAGAAGCCCTCAAAAATACCTTTCCAACGACATATGGAACACATCTGTAGCTTCTTTGGATTGGAAACTATTGCTGTTCAAATTTATCACGTTTTAGCTATTTACCGCTAAACTAGCTATTTCCCGCTAAAGTCGTAAAACAAACATTTCTAGATTTCTGATAAGAAACAATTCCTCATCAAAAAATCTAATCTTTTTCAGCGCTTTGATCCAAACAAACAGACAAACAGACAAACAAACTTTTCATCTCATTTTGAGAAGGCCATTAAAAATTTAATATATCTTTTGAACCAAATGTCGCATTGGAATGATCAAGGTCTCATTCGACGCGTATTTTTAATAAGAATTTTAAAAAATTATAAAATTTACCCAAAAGGCTCCAACGGCCCCACTAGCTGCAATCATTAAAATTTGGCCCCTCCCATTTACACCCACTTATCTCATGAAGCAGGTGAGTTACCAAAAGTCTTAGTATGCACTTTTGTTAGGTAAAGTCATACCTTTCGATCGGTATATAACTCAATCCGATCAGACAGTCATAGAAAATGTTCCATTCTGCGTGTATATATTGCTAGTCGCCTTTTGCACACTTCTTGCTGCTTTCGTCACTAGCGCGGACTGCCGTCCGCAGTGATAAAATTTTTTTTTTCAAAAAGTCCTCGATGGACCGCGAATTATCATAAATTGTCTTTCACATAACTATTTATAAGTGTATTGAACTATTTTCCGCACCACCATGTGTGGTAAAGTTCAAGGCGCGTTTTTTTACATTGTGGTATCCCCAGGAGGCCTACTTCACATATGTGGTCTAAATCGGTGTTGAAAAGTGGGTCTTGGTTTGTTCAGTGTCTTCAGCGTCGGAGTCCTGCGCAATAATTAAGTGGAGAAAAAACGCGCCGCAAGAAAAAAATGTTTGCTTTCGGCTCTTTTCTTCCCTCACTTACCTTCAAAGGTGTTTCTGAACATTTTCGACACCGTAGCAGCGAAAATTAAAAATACTTTCGCCCTTGAGTAAAATTTACACGGCCCACCACACTTGGTACAAATTTTCTCACTTAGCACCTTGTCACCTAGCCACGATAGATATATTTAATTAAATTTAAAACACTTTTGCACTTATTTTTACCACGCACGACATATCGAATACATTTTTATTTTTTGAAATTAAACAAAATTGAACCTTTCGGAACAATTGACGAAAATCAAATACACTTTTGCCTATAAAACTCCTGTACATTTTAACTAATTTTGAAAAGCTTGCTTTGTTTTTTTTTTTCATTGGAATTGTTTTAAAATTCCTATACATTTTAACTAATTTTGAAAAGCCTGCTTTGATTTTTTTTTGTATTTTCGCTAAATTTTAAAATACATTTAAAAAGAAACCGCTGGAGAGCTGAACAAAATTTGTATACGATAATTCATGATAATTCGCCGTCTATCTAGGGTTATTTTTCATCATTTTTGGCGAGGTCGTGCACGTACTAGACAATTACCCCAAAGCATATCATTTGAAGAAACTACAAATTTTAAAGAAATCATAACTATGCCAAAAACATCAAATGCGCGTGAGATTCAGAAACATGGGATATACAAGTATTTGAAGAAAAATTTAATAATTTAAATGGGACTGATGGATTTGAATACTATCTTGACGATCTGCGAAAATAGGAAATCAATTAAAGCCGTTATCGTAACTATGATGCAATAACCTCTTACGGAACGGTTGAGTTCTCTTTAGTCGAATAGAAAATGAATGAAATTCGCTTTAAATCACTACAGAAATCTGTATTTTCTAAATTGGAAACTATTTACATACAATTACCATACCATTATTATTACAAAAAAGTTATCCCTCGCGAGTGGCAAAATCACTGCGGACGGCAGACCGCGCTGGTGACGAAAGCAGCACGAAGTGTGCAAAAAGTGACTAGCAATATTAGGATGGAAGAATGGAAAAATTGCTACAACTGTCCAAGCAGATCGAGTTACATATATTATATACCGATCGAAAGGTATAGCCTTAACTTAGTAAATTCCATACTAAGAGTTTTGGTAACTCACCTGCTTCATGAGATAAGCGGGTGTAAGTGGGAGGTGCTGTAGCGTGTGGTTTGTGATGTTTAGGGAAAACCACTATTAGTGTATAGTAGACTTGGGAATCGTGCACTTGTTGCTGTCTCTGGACTTCAGCTCGTCGGATGGGGCGTGGGTTCTTCCTCGTCTATCTATACGCACTTTACATTTGATAAATAATAATAAGTGCACTTTCTGTATCTAAAAGATATTCATCAAATATGTATCGGTCGATAGCTTAATGTTATCGAAACGTTTTCGAAACCGAGTTCGAAAAGTAAAATCGAGACCATTTCGGTCAGAATTGGGAACAGCAAATATTAAAACGTTCGTTTTCGTTTTTACTTTTTGAAAACTTTTGGAATTTAGAACAGGCCTGAATATTATTTAATTTTTGAATAAAATAAAAATTATTAGAAAATTACGCTTAATTGATATAAATCTTGGTAGCAGGTAGCTGCCGACTGAGTCGGACTTGTCGCGCCGATTTATATTCTCAGTAAAGTTCGGACTACACGTGGTGTTGCACGACAATAATCCGGCACTGCCAAACAAGGCAGACGATCAGCAGTCTTTGAGGCAGCCCCTGATGCAACTGTAGGCAATAAGCGTTGAGCCGCTTTGCTGCGGCAGCTGAAGTACAGTTGTAAATGCAGTACTTGCAAAACTGCAAGGCTCCCAGGGCGAAACGAAATACCGACTAGCCTTGTCGCACGAATGATTATTAAGAAAGCGCGAAAGCGCAAGGCGGGACTGGTCGGTGCTCTTATGAGGCAGTGACTCCTTTTACTGTAAATCAAAACTTAATTAGATCACTCTGATTCGGCACCAATTCACAAACAAACCTTTTTAATAACAATACGCAAACGCCCGCAGTGACTCTAAGACTCACGGCGTCTGACTGCGTGTGGGGTGCTGCAACGATGCTGACCGACCTGACGCAGATGGATTTTAAGACAGCGCGAAAACGCAAGGCGGGGCCGGTCAGTACATAGGAGAATTATATATTTTCTCCTGAACTGCAATTTTGAAGTCTATTAAAACACGAACTTTTCACACATTTTGTGTGGCACTCATTTTTGCCTTTCGCAGCTGCCAAACAGCGCGAATTTATTTTAAATTATTATTTTCTTTAATTTGAATTGTTTTTATAAAAATGTTTTTAGCGAATATATAAGTATGTAAATAAAGGGCGTAGGCAGCTTTGCGCAAAGGGGGGGCCAGATCATTTTTGTCCGGCGTATATAACACGGCTCAAATCTCAAGAGATTTCAAAAAGAATTTTTTTTGAAAAAAATCATTAATATATTTCGGAATTCTGCCATTCAAATATTTCGTAATTCCTTAAATATCATAGATATAATTTTTCCGATCATATTTTCGAATTCATTTAAGTCGACTGCTACAAATTCATTTAAAATTTCAACACAATTATTAATTTGAGGTATGGGCTATATACTGGAATGACACAGAAATCGATACCAACCGAAAACCTGCTAAAAATGTATGGAACTTTTGGGAGATTTTCGGTTGGTTTTGATTTTTGTGGCACTCCTGATAATAGGTAAATTCATTCAAAATTTATTTTATGCTGTTTTTTTTTATAGCATTTTTAAAATAATTTAATTTAGTTCCAGAAATTTTTAATTTTATCTTTCCACAATTGTTTTGACATTTGAAAGCATTGGTTGCTTGGTTTCAAGAACACCTACTTTTGGGTTGCTTTTAGAGATTTATGTAGCACACGTGAATATTCGCATTACCAATACATCCTCGTAGTCATATTAGCCTTCGTGAATTTTTCGCAAACTTATAAAAGTTACTATTTTTGATCGAAGACAGAAAGAAAATTATTATACAGGCATGTTCCACAAATTTTTTACAACCCAAAAGTACAAAAAATAAATTGTCTATGCACGAGAAACTAACAAATGTCAAAATTATTGATTATTAATTTTTTATTGTAATAAAATGGCATAAGAATTATTTCGAATTTTTCTTTTTCTAAATATATTAAAATTTAAAAAAAAATTTAATATGTCAAATGAATTTTTGGCAATTGATTTTAAGTATCCGCAAATATATTTGCAAATTGACGCTTTGACTTTTCTATGTCTTTTATATACTTCAATGAATAGTACCACAGTTGGAATTCGTACTCAACAACAAACAAGCAAATATGTACAGTTTAATTTTTTTTTGATATTTGATGTGAGGTAATAAAACTCTGGGTGGATTTTAGAAGTTACAAATTTGTTAGCTGGAGTCTAGGGGGGGGGGGGGGGGGGGGGGGGGCAATATGTTGTGCAAAAATACTACATCTATACATCTAATGCATACGTGTACCTGCAGCTTGAAATCCTGAATTTTGCGGCCAAAATCTAAAGTAGGGAGACCAAATGGAGGCTGGAGGCAAGCTTTTTTATGAATGATTCGTGTCGTTGGAAAACTTCATGGGATTAGGTGATGACGGTATCTTACTTTTAGCCCTCAACTCCATCCCGATCCCCATCCCTACGATTTGGAGCGAGTTCTTGTTTTGCCTGCTGCTGTTGACTTCCATTTTGGCATAAATAATTTATCATGCACAAATTAGCGTGCGGATTTCATTTATACCCAGCCAATGATACACACACATACATACATGACTGATGATTGCCCTGCTTTGCTGACATAATCAGATCCCATACCCACTCCTCAATCACCGCACTCCTTCTCCCCCAACTGCTCCTTCTTTATTCCTCTCATTCACCTCATTCGTCGATGACAAAGTCTTCTGTTGCCTTCTGCGTTGTGTTTTTTGTGCATTGTGTGTTTGAATATAAAAAATAATTCTGGTCAACCGCAACAATTTTCGGTCGATTTTCCTGAGCTCGCTGAGAACGTGCTAAAAACACACACACCGAAACTGCTAAAAAAAAAAAGGGATAAACTATGAACAAAAAGCAGCAAAAGCAGGGATAGCAACAAGGACAGTCCGCAACTTTGTGGGGCATGACAACAACGAGATGGTCGACGTTGGGAAATGTTTGAAATTCTCTACAAGCGCACGCGCTGCTCACACTCTTCTTCTGGCTTCCACACCGAACTGTTGCTCCTTCTGACATCCTCCAACCATACTCTTCACTATCCCTTCCCCCTCGCCCTTCGCCGTATACGCTGTCAGTTTGTCGTGGCTGCCTGCACTTCTAATGTAATCAACATCTTCTAGTTTTAATTGTATTTAGCGTTACGGACGGCGCCTAATTCGATTGTAACGGTCAGCTAACAGTGGCAGCCCTTTGGCAGTATCTCTCTAACACCCCTCTCCTACCGTACCCTCCCTAGTCGCCACGCATAGTACTTAGTAATTATCCAACCAACATGCCAGTGCTGACTGCGGGCAAAATGGTTGTAGTACTTAATGAAACTTGAAGGTAATTTTCTGTTTTTATGGCCACGAGTTGACTTTGAATTCTGTGGCAGCTTCCTTTCTTCCTGCCTTACTGTGCTGTTTACTGATATCCCATTTCCACGCTCCTGGCTCAATATGCACTACGACATGGCTAATTATAAAATCAATGTAAGTAACTGCGTGGATGTAGGTAGACAACAGCACATCGGTTAATGCAACATGCAACAGACGCTCCACGCGCACAGCTTCAGATGCAGCTTGCAAGAAGAGTCCGCCCAGTCCTCTCAGTCAGTCCAACCCGGGGCAGGCAGCCAAGACACGACGCATATTGCACAAGACAGAAGACAAAGCGTAGCGCCAACAGACAAACAAACAAACAGACCAACAGACGCAATGGACAGAACGACAGCCGTTGGAGTGATTTCACAAAAGAGCAGGAGTAAACGACACAAAGATATAGAGATAGGGACAGACAGAGATAGAGAAAGAGAGAGAGAGAGAGAGGAAAACAAGCAATGGAGACTCTGCGATGGATATTCGAAAAACTTTTCAATATGAAAAGGCTGACAAAACGCGAGTCTGAGGTAGAGTCGCACAGTGGAATAAACAATTCATTTTGTTGCTGTACCATATCGCGATATATGTACACAAGTCACATTTATCGAATATTTTGACATTTTTTCAAATGCCTTGTGATCAGATCAGTTGAAAATGTTTTCCTTTGCGGTCTACGTACTAACATGACCGAGAAAACCATGCACGCTCGTTCTCTCCTGGGCAGAACACTTCGTGTCTCTTCGATTTTGTTTTCACAGCTGAGCCATTCGTATTACGCTCTTTTGATAACATGCTATAGAGAGCGATCAAATTGAGTGATCAGACATTGAGAGTCAGCAGATGAACAAAACAAATGGAAGGCTTAGCGTAAACGGTCTTTAATCTTTAATTTGCCGTGTTGACAATGCTTCCCTGTCGTTTGTCTAAATCTTGAGAAAAAAAATCTTTAACCTTTCACCCCGCATTCGTTGCATTTCGATTTCGATTTTCTTGGACATAAATTTTTTGAAATTTGTTTTACTTTGTTCTCGGTCCATTCTTTGCAACAAAAATAATAAAGATGCGAACGCACATAATTGAGCAAGGTAAGTCAAAAGCCCAAAAAGACGCTTCTGTCACATAAAGCATACAAACGAAATAGATTTTTATTTTAATCGCAATCGACCAAACGGTCAGCGAATAACCAAAAGGGAAACCAAAAAAAAAACACATCTGTAGCTTCTGTGGTTTGGAAAATATGGAAGTACCAAGTTTATCGAGTTCTAACTATTTCCCGCTGAACTAACGATTTTCTCAAAAAGTCATAGAACAAAAATTCCTCACCATCAAATCTTGATACAAACAAACTTTTTATCGCATTTTCGAAAGGCCACTAAAAATTTCAAATTTAATTATGATTTAATTATGAATTGGGATGATCGAGGTATCATTCAAAGTGTATTTGTAAAAATTACAAAAATTAAACCGAGAGACTCCAACGGCCCCATTAGCTGCTATCATTTACATTTTGCTCACCCCACTTACACCTTCTTATCTCACGAACCAGGTTAGTTTCCAAATGTCTTATTATTTACTTTTGTTAATTAAAGTCGTCATACCTTTCTAGCAAATTTGTCATTCTTCCTGTAGATTTTGCTCGTCGCCTTTTGCACCCTTCTTACTGCTTTCGTCACTAGCGCGCATATGATAGAGAACTTCTTAAGCTTTAAAATGACTGCTCACACTGGCTGATCGTCTGTTGTGTCAACATTTTATATTTATATCTTGTATACTAATTAAATATGTGAGAATCGAAAAATTCACTATCACTACTTAAAACTTTAAACAAAACTTCTCAAAAGTCTTGAAACTAAATATTTTATTTATTATTATTATTATTATTATTTTTCATGTTATCAGTTTATGATTACTACCCTCACACAATTAAACGCTTAACTTATTATTTTAATATCTTCGCTATTTACCGTCCGATCGCAATGAAATTTTCTAGCTCTTATAGTCTCTCGATTTTCATACAGACGGACAAATCGACGGACGAACGGACAGACGGACGGACATGGATATATGCTTGTCAATAATATATATACTTTATGGGTCTGCCCCGCCTCCTTCTGCCTGTTACGCACTTTTTTTTAAACAAACTTAATAGACCCCTGTACTTTTTTAAGTAGGGGGTCCAAATAATTCAAAAAAAAACCTCTTTACAAAGTAAAAGTCTAGTGATGAAAGGGTTTTCCTGCCCCAAAAATTTCTGAAATTCCACTTTGTGACGAACAATATTAAATTTAATATATAAATTATTAAAAAAAAAAGTTTGGCATTCGACGCGTATTTTTATTAAGAATTTTTAAAAATTATAAAATTTAACCAAAATGCTCCAACGGCCTCACTAGCTGCAATCATTAAAATTTTGCAACTCCCACTTACACCCACTTCTGTCATGAAGCAGGTGAGTTAGTCTTAGTATGCACTTTTGTTAGTTAAAGTCATACCTTTCGATCATTGTATAACTCAATCCCATCGAACAGTCATAGCAATTTTTCCATTATTCGTGTTTATTGCTAGTCGCCTTTTGCATACTTCGAGCTGCTTTCGTCACTATCGCGGACTGCCGTCCGCAGTGATAGAAACCGATACTAAAGCGATGCCAATAGAGATAGTTATATCTATCATCGCCTTATCGTATAATTCTATATATTGTTTTAAAACAAGGGGGCTCCGTCCGCTTCTCGCTTGCGGTGGGGTGCGGCTACAATCGAGCGCACTTTGTTTTTTGACCGATCGTTCCTATCTCTTATAGTCTCTTATAGTTTCTAGCTCTTATAGTCTCTCGATTTTCATACAGACGGACAAATCGACGGACGAACGGACAGACGGACGGACATGGATATATGCTTGTCAATAATATATATACTTTATGGGTCTGCCCCGCCTCCTTCTGCCTGTTACGCACTTTTTTTTAAACAAACTTAATAGACCCCTGTACTTTTTTTAAGTAGGGGGTCCAAATAATTCCAAAAAAAAACTTCTTTACAAAGTAAAAGTCTAGTAACGAAAGGGTTTTCCTGCCCCAAAAATTTCTGAAATTCCACTTTGTGACGAACAATATTAAATTTAATATATAAATTATTAAAAAAAAAAGTTTGGCATTCGACGCGTATTTTTATTAAGAATTTTTAAAAATTATAAAATTTAACCAAAATGCTCCAACGGCCTCACTAGCTGCAATCATTAAAATTTTGCAACTCCCACTTACACCCACTTCTGTCATGAAGCAGGTGAGTTAGTCTTAGTATGCACTTTTGTTAGTTAAAGTCATACCTTTCGATCATTGTATAACTCAATCCCATCGAACAGTCATAGCAATTTTTCCATTATTCGTGTTTATTGCTAGTCGCCTTTTGCATACTTCGAGCTGCTTTCGTCACTAGCGCGGACTGCCGTCCGCAGTGATAGAAACCGATACTAAAGCGATGCCAATAGAGATAGTTATATCTATCATCGCCTTATCGTATAATTCTATATATTGTTTTAAAACAAGGGGGCTCCGTCCGCTTCTCGCTTGCGGTGGGGTGCGGCTACAATCGAGCGCACTTTGTTTTTTGACCGATCGTTCCTATGACAGCTATTATATAGTGTAGTGGACCGAATTGAACCATATTTAGTCAGGATGAAGAGGTCCAACCTGAATGCATATTCTGTCAGATTGGTTGAAATATCTCAGAAAATAAAAAAGTTTCTGTAGCTTTAACTTGATTTTCGACCGATCATTGCAATGACAGATATATGATATAGTTGTCGGATCCAAAAATAAAAACAAACTTGATTTTCATACGGTATCCAGGAATCTACATAGCAAGTTTGAAGTCTCTAGCTCTTATAGTCTCTGAGATCGACATGTTCAAACAACGGACATACATTCTGCCAAACACATTATGTCCTTTTTATCCATTTTTAATGGTCACAGGGTATACAAATGTTGATATCTAATATAAAATTTGGTCTCACTTTTCGCAAGCTTTTCACGCACTGTGAACCGCTGTGTGAAATGTAAATACGTTTCCAGGGCGTCTGGCTATGCATTGTGACAACAAGGAGGCCCTCGGAGACATATATTTATTTTCTTGTTCCATTTAAAAACTTTATTTATTGACGCTGATAGAAATCTACTCACCTATCTGTGCGTCTGCCTAGCTTAGATTTCAGCGGGGGCGAAATTCCTACTCTTCTGACTCTCCCCATCCTGCTTAGCTTTTGGCGGCGGGCAAATGCCATTCGCATGTTTGTACCTTTGCCAATAAAATCGTACGATTGCAAGTTTAACTTCAGCAGAAAACAAACAAAAAGTTGGCAAAAAAATGGGTTGGGATAGGAAGGGGACCTCTTTTACCAATTCGTGTGAATAGACAAGTGTTGAGCCTCAATGTTGCATTTTTTTGATGTCGCCAATATAACGAAAAAGAGCATCGTAATAAACAAGACGAATGTAAATAAAACAAGTGGACGAGGTTGGAAGCGGCAGACGATTCTATATGATACGAGCCTGACCAAATGTTTGGCTTATTGCCGCAGCTGGAGCGGATTGTCGACATAGCGTCATAATCTAAAAATCTTGCCGCCAGCCAACCATCCAACCAGCTATACAAACAAACAAACAAACCAACAAAACAAAACACAACAAACAGAAAGCCGTTTGGACTTTACGCCTCTACCAACACAAAGTTGCCTTTGTGTCCAGTCCAGCACTCAAAATCAAAATCCAAATCCCACTCAGCTACACAATGCAATTTTCATTAAGCGACAAAGTTCCAAACTGTTTGCAAGAGTTTTTGGAAGCTCTCGAGAGCCGAAAAACCCACCCATCCCCATCCCGTATTCCAGATACCCCATCGGAATCCCGGGGATATATGTCCAATGTATATCCAATGAGTCACATAGTCAGAGGATATGGTTGGCTTTGGCCAGTCGCTGGCCACGCCCACTGACCAAGGTAATAAAGTAAAAGTTCTGATAACACATTTGAACCAAACAAACACAAGACTCGTTGAGCTTCACAGAGGCAGTTGCCCCTCAACAAAGCAACCGGAAATGAGCTCGCCTAGTTCACAGTTAATGTCAGTGTGTGTGTGAGTGTGAGTATGTGTGTGCGCGTGGGATGACATATTGTAAATATCTAGACAACTAGAAGATATGGCAACGAAACTACACTGACGACTACTGATTCTAATGGCAGCTGCAACACACACACACACACACACACACACACTCTCTCTCTTATCAGTCATCAAATAGGCGGCATGAATTTCACTTAATTGCAGACAAGTTTTGAGAAGTAAATTTTCACAATGCGGTTATTTTTCTTGTATTATACATACATATTTTGGAAAAGGAGAGTGTCACCACAAACGCCCCTAATTTTTTATTTATTTTTTTTAATTTTTTCGGTTGCAATTTAGTAGAAATAATGAACGATAACTATTTAAAATAATAATTACATACATTATATGTTAATATCATTCATAAAAATCGCGAAATTTTAACACAGAACGATGTAAACTAACATTTTTAATAACTAACATTTGAACAAGAATTGAACTCTCTATAACACACAATATATTTCAAGGTTAGACTCGGCTGGACTCACTTTGAATCACTTTGAATTTGAAAAAGTCGAGCCTAATGAAATAATTTCATGTATTAGGTTACTCACACTTTTACATTATTACGAGGACAGCACAAGCTATTTCTACATTTGACACTCACAAACAAATAATACAAACCACACTGATTTAAACTCATTGCAAAACTTTTACAAACAATGTTGAATTATTCACTTTCTCGCAATTACAAATTGCGTACAAAACTTAACAATTTAAAAGCACGTGCTTGGCAATTGCAACAGCTGTGTTTGTCAGCCGATATCTTCGTAGTGGCGCTATCTATCGATATTTCTGGTACGCAACATTGAAGAACGTTCTTTTGTTATCGAGTTGCACCCAACTCATTTGGCGACTTTTAGAAAATGGGTTTTGTACAAAAATACCGGTCAAATTCCCCATAGTGCTGAGGTACCATTCAGGGAAATATGCATATAAAACATGCAAAAATGTCAATTCAAAAATGTCTTCAATTTTTCAGACATATTTCCGGATACACCAAAATTTTTTATCATAAATTCAATTTAAATATTAACAAAATTATTTAGTATCAATATATTTGGTACAAAAAAAATTAATTTAATGTGTAAATTATACCTTTTTATTACAATTAAAAATGTATATAGTTTAATTTAATAATTTTGACATTTGGAAGCAACCACTGTTGATTTTTGCACATCGACAATTGCTTTTTCTGTCCTTTTGGGTTGTAAAATATTTGTAGAGCATCATATATCATTATTCTTAAAGATTATAAATGCTGAATCCGAAAAAAAGTAACTTATATGAGTTTGCGATAAATTCACGAAGACTACAAGGCCATATTAAAAATACAAAAATTCACGTGTGGTCTACAAATCTCCAAGAGCAACTAGTTGGTGTTTCTGAAACCAAGCAACCAATGTACAATGCCCTTGCGAACGGTGTATTAAATTGTCGTCTAATATTTCTAATGACAGTTATGTGATATAGTAAACCGATTTAAATCAAATTCAGTGGAGTTGTATAAGACCCCACCAGATGCATTTTCTATCAAGCTGGTTAAGAAAATGACTAATTTAGTTTTCAGTGCTCGGCAAACAGTAGTGCTCGAAAACGATCTTTTGTCCTCTCATGCAGCACAATGGATAACACTCAGCTTTTGTCTTGCTGTATTGATAATTGTGAGGTCACATGGCATTTTGCACTGCACACATATGTATAAATCTATGCATTTACACAATTATATTTTAATACAATTGTAGTAAATATGTATGGATGTACATACATATATCATACATCAATAGCATATGATGCTAAAATGATATCGATAAGCAAAGTCGCTGGAGTGAGCGGGCACACTGTCTTGCGCTCGCTTTACATATAAACAAACATATGCTGTCTCGCTCGCACATTGCATTGCATATGCAAATACCAATTCTTTAATATCTTCCATATTTGTGGGTCGTTTTGAAACTTTCAGGGTCACTTAATGGGCTTACTTCTCAACTTCTTGGTCAGTTAAGAAGTGCTATCTTAAAATTTGAGCCTGTAAATCGTTTTGTGTGATTTGTGGGCGGAGGGGGCATGGTATCCAAAATTTGAAACAAACTTGACCTGCGTATGGTACCCAGCTACCTACATTTTTAAGTTTGAAGTCTCTAGCTCGTATATTCTCTGAGATCGACGCGTTCAAACAGACGGACGGACGCCGGACAGACGGACGGACACGGCTATATCGACTCGGCTGTTTATACTGATCAAAAATATCTATACTTTATGGGGTCTGCCACGCCTCCTTCTGCCTATTACATACATTCCAACGAAACCATTATAGTCTTTTTTGTCCATTTTTTAATGGGCACAGGGTATAAAAAGAGGAAGGTATATTGGGAAATTTACGCTTCAAGTTAACAAATTTACAAAATTGTTTAGGGTCACGGGTAAACTGTCTTTTGCAGCGAGCTAGATAATTCTCATAGCAAAGCGAGTTTAAAAGGGCAAAGTTCGACTTGGCTATTGTGTAATTAGACCAGTCAAGACTTGAACCTGACTTCTTATATTATTTAATTATATTTTAAAATAAAAATCGTTAGAGCCATTTTCTATTAAATCGCCTAAATGTAAGTTAAAACACCTTTTCAGCTGTTCTATTTTACCTGAGCACTTTACAACAAATATTGAAGGCGCGCCTGATTCAAATTTATCGGGTTTTAGTCGTAGCACAAAAATTTGTAGATTAATGATAAGACACAATTTCATTTCATAAAATCTTATCTTTTTTTAGCTCTTTGATTGATCCAAACAGACAAACCGACAAACAGTCAAACCAACTTATCATCTCATTTTGAGAAGTCCATTAAAAATGTCAAATTAATATATCTTTTGAACCAGTTGTCGGATTGAATTGAAATAATAAAATTTTACCAAATTTTACCAAGGGCCCCATAAGCTGCAATCATTCAATTTTGCCTCTCCCACTTACACCCACTTATCCCATGAACCAGTTGAGTTATCAAAAATCTTAGTATGCACTTTTGTTAGTTAAAGTTGGATCACTCGTTGGGCATATAAATCAACCTGACGGGACAGACGAAGGAAATTTTCCATTCTTAGTGTATATATTGCTAGTCGCCTTTCGCACCCTTCGTACTGCCTTCGTCACTAGCGCGGACTGCAGTCCGTAGTGATAATTCGATAATTCAAAGTTCGACTGGCATGAAAGCTTAGCAAATACCTTATAAAAGATAGTACTACTTATCGAATGCCAAAAACAAATTTTTGTACTAGCGTTGTATTACATTTTGGACTGATTGTTCCAATGACAGTTATATTATAAAGTGGTCTGATTTTATCCAAATTTGGGTAAGATGTAGAGGACAAACCAATATGCATATTCTTTCAAATTGGATGAGATATCTTATTAAGCAGAAAAGTTTTTATACTAAAACTTGATTTCGGACTGATCGTTCCTATGTCGGCTATATGATATAGACGACCGATTTGAACGAACTGGCCGCATTGACGATTTTGTAGGAATAAATGAATACCTCAAAAACGAAACAAGATATTTTGGTCTAGTTTTTTGCATTTGATTTATAATATCACGAGGGGGCCGACCCTTTCTAGGTTCGCTCGCCGACCCCCGGCTCGCTTCGCTCCCGGAAATGAAATTTAGTTACTAATGTTAATAAAGTTTAGTCAAAGCAACCTTTAGTATGAGTTTGGTTGAGATTTCTTAAGAAAGAAAAACCATTTTCATACTAATCGATAATTTGCATTATATTGTTCCTATGGCAGCTATATGTTATAGTAATCCGACTTTAACCAAATTTGGTCAGAATGATCAACGACAGTCCCAAACATATAATCTGTATATTTGGTTAAGATATCTTAATTTATATAATACTAAGGGGCTCCGCCCCCTGCTCGCTTCGCTCGCCAACCCCCGGCTCGCTTCGCTCGCGGAAATGAAATTTAGTTAATAAAGTTTGGTCAAAGTAACCTTTAGTATGAGTTTGGTTGAGATTTCTTAAGAAAGAAAAATCATTTTCATACTAATCGATAATTTGCATTATATTGTTCCCATGGCAGCTATATGTTATAGTAATCCTACTTTTACCAAATTTGGTAGAATGATCAATGACAGTCCCAAACATATAATCTGTAACTTTTTTGTTTCTTAAGATATCTTAACCAAACTTACAGATTAGATGTTTGGGACTGTCTCTTACATTCTGACTAAATTTGGTCAAAGTCGGATAACTATATCATATAGCTGCCATAGCAATAATCGGATGAAATTAACCTTTAATATGAAAAACTTTTTTGTTTCTTAAGATATCTAAATCAAACTCACAGATTGTATGTTTGCGACTGTCTCTTACATTCTGACCAAATTTGGTCGAAATCGGTATGCTATATCATATAGCTGTCATAGGAAAGATCGGTCGAAAATCAGGTGTTAGTATGAAAAACTTTTTTGTTTCTTAAGATATCCAAATCAAACTCACAGATTGCATGTTTGCGACTGTCTCTTACATTCTGAACCAATTTGGTCGAAATCGGTCAGCTATATCATATAGCTGTCATAGGAAAGATCGGTCGAAAATCAGGTGTTAGTATGAAAAACTTTTTTGTTTCTTAAGATATCTTGACCAAACTTACTTTGGGACGGTCTCTTACATTCTGACAAAATTTGGTCGAAGTCGGATTACTATATCATATGAAACTAACCTTTAGTATGAAAAACTCAGCAGCTGTATGATATAGTAATCCGACTTTGACCAAATTCGGTCAGGATGTAAGAGACAGTCCCAAACATATAATCTGTAAGTTTGGTTAAGATATCTTAACAAACAAAAAAGTTTTCCATACTAAAGGTTAATTTCATCCGATTATTTCTATGGCAGCTATATGATATAGTAATCCGACTTTGACCAAATTTGGTCAGGATGTAAGAGACAGTCCCAAACATATAATCTGTAAGTTTGGTTAAGATATCTTAACAAACAAAAAAGTTTTCCATACTAAAGGTTAATTTCATCCGATTATTGCTATGGCAGCTATATGATATAGTAATCCGACTTTGACCAAATTTGGTCAGAATGTAAGAGACAGTCCCAAACATATAATCTGTAAGTTTGGTTAAGATATCTGAAGAAACAAAAAGTTTTCCATACTAAAGGTTAATTTCATCCGATATTGCTATGGCAGCTATATGATATAGTAATCCGACTTTGACCAAATTTAGTCAGAATGTAAGAGACAGTCCCAAACATCTAATCTGTAAGTTTGGTTAAGATATCTGAAGAAACAAAAAAGTTTTCCATACTAAAGGTTAATTTCATCCGATTATTTCTATGGCAGCTATATGATATAGTAATCCGACTTTGACCAAATTTGGTCAGGATGTAAGAGACAGTCCCAAACATATAATCTGTAAGTTTGGTTAAGATATCTTAACAAACAAAAAAGTTTTCCGTACTAAAGGTTAATTTCATCCGATTATTGCTATGGCAGCTATATGATATAGTAATCCGACTTTGACCAAATTTGGTCAGAATGTAAGAGACAGTCCCAAACATCTAATCTGTAAGTTTGGTTAAGATATCTGAAGAAACAAAAAAGTTTTCCATACTAAAGGTTAATTTCATCCGATTATTGCTATGGCAGCTATATGATATAGTAATCCGACTTTGACCAAATTTGGTCAGGATGTAAGAGACAGTCCCAAACATATAATCTGTAAGTTTGGTTAAGATATCTTAACAAACAAAAAAGTTTTCCATACTAAAGGTTAATTTCATCCGATTATTGCTATGGCAGCTATATGATATAGTAATCCGACTTTGACCAAATTTGGTCAGAATGTAAGAGACAGTCCCAAACATCTAATCTGTAAGTTTGGTTAAGATATCTGAAGAAACAAAAAAGTTTTCCGTACTAAAGGTTAATTTAAAATATATGATATAGTAATCCGACCAAATTGGTCAGAATGTAAGAGACAGTCCCAAACATCTAATCTGTAAGTTTGGTTAAGATATCTGAAGAAACAAAAAAGTTCTCAATACTAAAGGTTAATTTCATCCGATTATTCATATGGCAGCTATATGATATAGTAATCCGACTTTGACCAAATTTGGTCAGGATGTAAGAGACAGTCCCGAAGATATAATCAGTAAGTTTGGTTAAGATAACTTAACAAACAAAAAAGTTTTTCATACAAAGCAATTACATGACCTTTTGACCTCGGGTAAACACACTTCCAGGTGGAATTTAACAAAACGCCGTCTTATTGCACGATGAAATTGTCTCAGCTATGTTGTGTGAAAATTTCAGCTCTTTACCTTTAGCCGTTTGGCCTACACGTTGATGTGTCGGTCAGTCAGGACAAAGAGTTTTATATATATAGATAAGTCACATTAACCTTTAGTATGAAAAACTTTTTTGTTTCTTAAGATATCTGAATCCAACTCACAGATTGTATGTTTGCGACTGTCTCTTACACTCTGACCAAATTTGGTCGAAATCGGTCAACTATATCATATAGCTGTCATAGGAAAGATCGGTCGAAATCAGGTTTTAGTATGAAAAACTTTTTTGTTTCTTAAGATATCCAAATCAAACTCACAGATTGCATGCTTGCGACTGTCTCTTACATTCTGAACCAATTTGGTCGAAATCGGTCAGCTATATCATATAGCTGTCATAGGAAAGATCGGTCGAAAATCAGGTGTTAGTATGAAAAACTTTTTTGTTTCTTAAGATATATTAACCAAACTTACTTTGGGACGGTCTCTTACATTCTGACAAAATTTGGTCGAAGTCGGATTACTATATCATATGAAACTAAACTTTAGTATGAAAAACTCAGCAGCTGTATGATATAGTAATCCGACTTTGACCATATTTAGTCAGAATGTAAGAGACAGTCCCAAACATCTAATCTGTAAGTTTGGTTAAGATATCTGAAGAAACAAAAAAGTTTTCCATACTAAAGGTTAATTTCATCCGATTATTCATATGGCAGCTATATGATATAGTAATCCGACTTTGACCAAATTTGGTCAGGATGTAAGAGACAGTCCCAAACATATAATCTGTAAGTTTGGTTAAGATATCTTAACAAACAAAAAAGTTTTTCATACAAAGCAATTCCATGACCTTTTGACCTCGGGTAAACACACTTCCAGGTGGAATTTCACAAAACGCCGTCTTATTGCACGATGAAATTGTCTCAGCTATGTTGTGTGAAAATTTCAGCTCTTTACCTTTAGCCGTTTGGCCTACACGTTGATGTGTCAGTCAGTCAGTCAGTCAGGACAAAGAGTTTTATATATATAGATAAGTCACATTAACCTTTAGTATGAAAAACTTTTTTGTTTCTTAAGATATCTGAATCCAACTCACAGATTGTATGTTTGCGACTGTCTCTTACACTCTGACCAAATTTGGTCGAAATCGGTCAACTATATCATATAGCTGTCATAGGAAAGATCGGTCGAAATCAGGTTTTAGTATGAAAAACTTTTTTGTTTCTTAAGATATCCAAATCAAACTCACAGATTGCATGCTTGCGACTGTCTCTTACATTCTGAACCAATTTGGTCGAAATCGGTCAGCTATATCATATAGCTGTCATAGGAAAGATCGGTCGAAAATCAGGTGTTAGTATGAAAAACTTTTTGTTTCTTAAGATATATTAACCAAACTTACTTTGGGACGGTCTCTTACATTCTGACAAAATTTGGTCGAAGTCGGATTACTATATCATATGAAACTAAACTTTAGTATGAAAAACTCAGCAGCTGTATGATATAGTAATCCGACTTTGACCAAATTTAGTCAGAATGTAAGAGACAGTCCCAAACATCTAATCTGTAAGTTTGGTTAAGATATCTGAAGAAACAAAAAAGTTTTCCATACTAAAGGTTAATTTCATCCGATTATTGCTATGGCAGCTATATGATATAGTAATCCGACTTTGACCAAATTTGGTCAGGATGTAAGAGACAGTCCCAAACATATAATCTGTAAGTTTTGGTTAAGATATCTTAACAAACAAAAAAGTTTTCCATACTAAAGGTTAATTTCATCCGATTATTGCTATGGCAGCTATATGATATAGTAATCCGACTTTGACCAAATTTGGTCAGAATGTAAGAGACAGTCCCAAACATCTAATCTGTAAGTTTGGTTAAGATATCTGAAGAAACAAAAAAGTTTTCCATACTAAAGGTTAATTTCATCCGATTATTGCTATGGCAGCTATATGATATAGTAATCCGACTTTGACCAAATTTGGTCAGGATGTAAGAGACAGTCCCAAACATATAATCTGTAAGTTTGGTTAAGATATCTTAACAAACAAAAAAGTTTTCCATACTAAAGGTTAATTTCATCCGATTATTGCTATGGCAGCTATATGATATAGTAATCCGACTTTGACCAAATTTGGTCAGAATGTAAGAGACAGTCCCAAACATCTAATCTGTAAGTTTGGTTAAGATATCTGAAGAAACAAAAAAGTTTTCCATACTAAAGGTTAATTTCATCCGATTATTCTATGGCAGCTATATGATATAGTAATCCGACTTTGACCAAATTTGGTCAGAATGTAAGAGACAGTCCCAAACATCTAATCTGTAAGTTTGGTTAAGATATCTGAAGAAACAAAAAAGTTTTCAATACTAAAGATTAATTTCATCCGATTATTCATATGGCAGCTATATGATATAGTAATCCGACTTTGACCAAATTTGGTCAGGATGTAAGAGACAGTCCCAAACATATAATCTGTAAGTTTGGTTAAGATATCTTAACAAACAAAAAAGTTTTTCATACAAAGCAATTCCATGACCTTTTGACCTCGGGTAAACACACTTCCAGGTGGAATTTTACAAAACGCCGTCTTATTGCACGATGAAATTGTCTCAGCTATGTTGTGTGAAAATTTCAGCTCTTTACCTTTAGCCGTTTGGCCTACACGTTGATGATGTCAGTCGAGGACAAAGAGTTTTATATATATAGATAAGTCACATTAACCTTTAGTATGAAAAACTTTTTTGTTTCTTAAGATATCTGAATCCAACTCACAGATTGTATGTTTGCGACTGTCTCTTACACTCTGACCAAATTTGGTCGAAATCGGTCAACTATATCATATAGCTGTCATAGGAAAGATCGGTCGAAATCAGGTTTTAGTATGAAAAACTTTTTGTTTCTTAAGATATCCAAATCAAACTCACAGATTGTATGCTTGCGACTGTCTCTTACATTCTGAACCAATTTGGTCGAAATCGGTCAGCTATATCATATAGCTGTCATAGGAAAGATCGGTCGAAAATCAGGTGTTAGTATGAAAAACTTTTTTGTTTCTTAAGATATCTTAACCAAACTTACTTTGGGACGGTCTCTTACATTCTGACAAAATTTGGTCGAAGTCGGATTACTATATCATATGAAACTAACCTTTGGTATGAAAAACTCAGCAGCTGTATGATATAGTAATCCGACTTTGACCATATTTGGTCAGAATGTAAGAGACAGTCCCAAACATCTAATCTGTAAGTTTGGTTAAGATATCTGAAGAAACAAAAAAGTTTTCCATACTAAAGGTTAATTTCATCCGATTATTCATAAGGCAGCTATATGATATAGTAATCCGACTTTGACCAAATTTGGTCAGGATGTAAGAGACAGTCCCAAACATCTAATCTGTAAGTTTGGTTAAGATATCTTAACAAACAAAAAAGTTTTCCGTACTAAAGGTTAATTTCATCCGATTATTGCTATGGCAGCTATATGATATAGTAATCCGACTTTGACCAAATTTGGTCAGAATGTAAGAGACAGTCCCAAACATCTAATCTGTAAGTTTGGTTAAGATATCTGAAGAAACAAAAAAGTTTTCCGTACAAAAGGTTAATTTCATCCGATTATTGCTATGGCAGCTATATGATATAGTAATCCGACTGTGACCAAATTTGGTCAGGATGTAAGAGACAGTCCCAAACATCTAATCTGTAAGTTTGGTTAGATATCTGAAGAAACAAAAAAGTTTTCCATACTAAAGGTTAATTTCATCCGATTATTGCTATGGCAGCTATATGATATAGTAATCCGACTTTGACCAAATTTGGTCAGAATGTATGAGACAGTCCCAAACATCTAATCTGTAAGTTTGGTTAAGATATCTTTAACAAACAAAAAAGTTTTTCATCACAAAGCAATTCCATGACCTTTTGACCTCGGGTAAACACACTTCCAGGTGGAATTTCACAAAACGCCGTCTTATTGCACGATGAAATTGTCTCAGCTATGTTGTGTGAAAATTTCAGCTCTTTACCTTTAGCCGTTTGGCCTACACGTTGATGTGTCAGTGAGGACAAAGAGTTTTATATATATAGATAAGTCACATTAACCTTTAGTATGAAAAACTTTTTTGTTTCTTAAGATATCTAAATCAAACTCACAGATTGCATGTTTGCGACTGTCTCTTACATTCTGACCAAATTTAGTCGAAATCGGTCAACTATATCATATAGCTGTCATAGGAAAGATCGGTCGAAAATCAGGTGTTAGTATGAAAAACTTTTTTGTTTCTTAAGATATCCAAATCAAACTCACAGATTGCATGTTTGCGACTGTCTCTTACATTCTGAACCAATTTGGTCGAAATCGGTCAGCTATATCATATAGCTGTCATAGGAAAGATCGGTCGAAAATCAGGTGTTAGTATGAAAAACTTTTTTGTTTCTTAAGATATCTTAACCAAACGTACTTTGGGACGGTCTCTTACATTCTGACAAAATTTGGTCGAAGTCGGATTACTATATAATATGAAACTAACCTTTAGTATGAAAAACTCAGCAGCTGTATGATATAGTAATCCGACTTTGACCAAATTTGGTCAGAATGTAAGAGACAGTCCCAAACATCTAATCTGTAAGTTTGGTTAAGATATCTGAAGAAACAAAAAAGTTTTCCATACTAAAGGTTAATTTCATCCGATTATTCATATGGCAGCTATATGATACAGTTATCCAACTTTGACCAAATTTGGTCAGGATGTTAGACACAGTCCCAAATACACAATCTGTGAGTTTGGTTTGGATATCTTAAGAAAGAATAAAGATATTTCCCATTTTACCGATTTAAACCAACATTGGTCAGGATATAGAAGACCAACTCAGATACTTATTCTGTAAGATTGGTTCAGATTTCTCAGAAAACAACTAAAGCTTGATATTCGCCCAATCGTTTCTATGACAGCTATATGATATAGTAGTTCGATCAAAAAATAGAAACAAAACTTGATCTGCGCCGGTATACAGGAACCTACATACAGGGTTTGAAATCTCCATCTCTTATAATCTCTGAGATCGACGCGTTCAAACAGGCGGACATTGCTAAATCGAATCGGCTGTTGATACTTATCAGAATATATGTACATTACGGGGTCTGCCACGCTTCCTTCTGCCTGTTGCATACATACAAACACATTACCCTCTATTGCTTATTTTTAATGAGTTTAAAAACGTTGTATACGATTCCCATTTCATGAAAAAGCCCCATATTCCGATTGGATCATATTTATCGATGCTCATAATCACTGCGGACGGCAGTCCGCGTTAGTGACGAAAGCAGTATCAAGTGTGCAAAAGTGACTAACAATATTATACAGGAAGAATGGAAAATGCTACGACTGTCCGAGCAAATCGAGTTATATACCGATCGAAAGGTATAGTCTTAACTAACAAAATTGCATATAACGACTTTTGGTGGTGTAAGTGGGTGGTGCAAAGTTTTAAATCAGCGATGCTCAAAGCTGCCTTATGGATGTGCACGCACCAATACAAATAAAGAAAATCACACGCACACATGTAACAAACTTTTTTTTTATTTCAATGAGTTCACGGAAAAAAATAATAACATGTTTCTAAAAAAAAAATTAAAAAATGTTTTTAAGTTTTTATATGAAATTAACTTTTTTAATGAAATTGATCCTTTTTAAAATTTGTTTTAACGCATTTCTATTTTATTTAGTAGCAACAGTACACACGTTAATGTTTTTGTTTTCCAGTGTACAGAAAACGAAAAGACAACAACAAAATACATTCGGAATAATGACAGCAAAACGAAGCAGTAAAATTGTTTTTGTTTTGCCAGCAAAGAATCTTGACGGAAAGCAAGAAGTCAAAAATTGTTATTGCTTTACCAGTAACAATTTTTGAAGGAAAACGAAAAGTGAAAAATTGTTTGTGTAATTTGCAATGTGTACCAGAACCTTACCAGTGTGTAAGCTCACACACTTCCATATGACATGTGCAATACAAAAACAAATGTGCGTCGTGTGCATAGGCTCTGTACACCTCTGTTTTAAATGATTGCAGTGGATGGAGACGTTGGAGCCTTTCGGTACATTTTTTTATTTTTTTTATTCTTTTCAAAAATACGCGTGATATGATACCTCAATCATCCCAATCCGACAACTGATTCAAAAGATAAGTAAATTTGAAATTTTTAGTGAACTTTCCAAAATGAAAAGTCACTCATGTTGTCTGTTTGTTTGTGCGTATCAAGGCGTTAAAAAAGCTTAAATTTTTTGATGAGGATTTATTCCTTACAGGAAAACTAGAAATGTTTGTTCTACGACTTTTTGAAAAAACGCTAGGCTAGCAGGAAAACGGAAAACCCCGCCAAAATTAAAACCCTCATAGTTTCCAATAAATTATTTTATAAAAAAAGTTTAGAATTGGGCACTGCGCATAAAAGTTATTTTTAGGTATAAAGAATCATGACCATTTTGGGTATTGTGCCGAATGCCAACCATTTATTATTTAATAATTTATGTATTAAATTAAATATTGTTCGTCACAAAATTTGATATCAGAAATTTTTGGGCATGGAAACTGTTTTGTCACAAGACTTTTACTTTGTAAAGAAGTTTTTTTTTTAATCTTCAATTATCTAGTTAATTATCTGCTTGTACTTTAAAAATGAAACAATAAGCGTTCAGTTTGGTAGATGCGACCAATGCCACGCCCACACTAACGCCTACACTACACCTAAAGCCAAAACAGCTAATTACAAAAACTAAGCCAAACAATGGCATATGGTCATTGGCATCAAACATACATACATATGTACATATACGAAAGTGAAGCGCTTATCAGTGGGGCACAGGCAGTGGCTGCATCAACCTGAGGCAAGCAACACAAAAGCGACAAAGGGAGCAGCAGCATTGATGAAGCCCTCGCATACTCGTCTCACGTAATTACGCGTTTCTCCCTCTGTTAAAAATTGATGATTTTCATTAACGACAAGTTAATAACTTAGGCCTCAGCCCTCACCGGCCGCTTGGCGACTTCATTATCATCGGATAGCAATCGAAAAGCAAACACAACCCATATGAATGAGTATTTGTTAGTGTGTGTAACGCCTTCTACTTTGCGTGCCCCATTCGCAGGCTGCGTTTGGCTTTATTTTGATTTGGAGTGTGCACAGCCTGGACGCGATTTGATGGCTATAAAAACAACAAACAACAATCAGCAACGGCAGCAACAGCATCAGCAGCAACATGCTTCATAATGTGTCGCCAAGTTGGCAATGGCAGCAAATGTTGCACAAGAAACAGCAACCACCTGCAAACAAAAATGTTGCTAAGCATCAACAACTGCGCAAACAAAATCTTATCCACATGGTACACAGATTAAGGTAGTGAGAGAGCGAGAGCGTGATATCAGAGAGAGCGCCGTGGTGAGTTGCCAGCCATTCGCTCCGCTACAACAATGTGGATGCTGAGATGCTGTGCGCTCTTAGCAACATATGTTGCTAACAAGAAATGCAGACGCGATCAAACACTGCAACACAAGCACGCACACAAACATACGCGCACACACATACACATAGCTGCTGACTTCGTGGCTGGCGCGCGCGCTTCGTGAACGACGATTACACAGTCGACTGTGAACTGGCAGCCCGACTTGACGTAACGAAGACCGACGACGACGACGAATGCTGTCCAGCCTACGCGATTCGAGCGCGATTTAAAACGCTTAGTCAACACTGAAAAAATATAGAGAGATAATCGCGCGAAACGCCTGCGCGTGTTGCTCCGAAGGCGCCAGGCAAAGAATTTTCGTCTTATCAAATATAAAGCCAATTCGTGATTTAATTACAATTCCTTAAACAATTTTTTTATTTGTGACTTGAGTGTTGGTTTTTAGTTTTTGAAGTGAGAAGTGTATTTTTTTGTTGCAAAATGCATCGCCGTGCAATGTTGTTTCTTTTGACCTTGTGCGCGATTTCAGTTTTGGCGATACCGAACGATGCTTTTCTGAAAATGTTTGCGATGCCGCCGACAGAGGCGGCAGATCCGTGTTACGACTACGACAAGGCGCGTCACTGCATTCCGGACTTTGTTAACGCCGCCTACGATGCGCCCGTTGTGGCAAGCAGCACATGCGGCGAGCATCAGCCACAACGCTACTGCGAGTACCAGGATCAGATCCGTTCCACACCTGCTGCCACTGGAACAGCATCCTCATCCAGTCCGAATGAACTGCAGTGTCACAGCTGCGAGGCCAACAGTTTTCCGCCCCGAGCTCTAACCGATCTGAACAACTCAAATAATGTCACCTGCTGGCGATCGGCGCCCATTGTACGAGGCGAAGGTGTGAGAGGAGGAGGAGGAGGAGCTGGCGGCAGCGGTGACAATGTAACCCTGAGTTTATCCCTGGGCAAAAAGTATGAGCTAACCTATGTAAGCCTTCAGTTTTGTCCACGAGCACCGCGTCCCGACTCCCTGGTCATCTACAAGAGCTCAGACTACGGCCAGAGTTGGCAACCCTTCCAGTACTACAGCTCACAGTGTCGTCGCCTATTTGGGCGCCCCAGTCGTACGACTGTTACCAAACACAATGAGCAGGAGCCGCGTTGTAGTGACGCCCATCGACATGGTCATGATGGCAGCGGTGGTGGCCTCGCCTCCCGCATCGCCTTCAGCATACTGGATGGTAGACCCTCAGGTCGGGATCTGGACTCGTCGCCTGTTCTCCAGGACTGGGTGACGGCCACGGATATTCGCATTGTCTTCCATCGCATTCAGCAGCCAGATCCACAAGCTCTGCTCGCCATCGACTCACCTGTAGATTTACGTACCGGCAAATACAGCGTTCAACTTGGAGGCAACACCATCGAGTCCATTAATTCTCACTCAGTTGGAGCTGCAGGACTGCACTATGCCGTGTCAGACTTCTCTGTGGGCGGACGCTGCAAATGCAACGGCCACGCGTCCAAATGTTCGCAGGACTCGAACGGGCAACTCAGCTGCGAGTGTCGCCACAATACGGCAGGACGCGACTGCGAACGCTGCAAGCCCTTCCACTTTGATCGGCCCTGGGGACGAGCTTCGGCACGAGATGCCAACGAGTGCAAAAGTAAGTACAACTATACACTAAGCGAAAAACTTTTAGGTATAATTGCATTTAGTTTCATAAGTTTTCATTTTGCGATATTTTAAGAATAATATGAAGTATTTATTTTTAACTTTGTTTAAGGTACAAATTTTAAACTCTTGAATTTTAACACATATTTTATATGTACTCTGTAATTCTAAACTAAAGGATATTTCTTACATATATTTATTGGAAGTTAAAAATACGAGTTTTTCACTCTAATTTAAAGAAATTTGTTAACAACCAATCAGTTATCTCTAGGGGATTTCTTAATATAGTAACACGTTATTCGAAATAATTACAGTCATGTTGTTCTAAACGAAGAGTACAAGGAGTTTTTTAATTTGAAAAGCCTTGTGAAATTCTGTTTTTAATCATCTGAAATTTCAAAGTTCTTAAAATTTTCGAATCTGTTTTCAATTTCAATACTGCTTAAGATTATTTAAGATTATATATTATTAAAGTGATAGGTTTTTTAATTGAGCAGGTTACCAAAATTACTCTGTGATAGATCTGGTAATTGTATTTATAAATCGATAAAAATTGTGTCCATTTTCTCAGTCATAGCATAGATTATAATCAAAACAATCGACTCATTTGACAGGCCGAAGCAATTCGTCAACTGACTTGGTTTCATTTGTAAAGCAAGCAAAATCCCTGCCCATTCGGGTTTTTGACTTTCAATGGTGAGCACTGATTGTGGGGGGTGAATGGGATGAAGGAGGAGCGAGTGCACGGCTTAAACGACTCAATTTCAATCCTTACGACGACGTCGCCAGTCGCGTGTGTTTAGTTTTCGTCTTAAAATTGGCGATGGCATTTCAAATAGAAATGTGCGGGGTTGCATCGAATTCAAAACGCGGGGAACTGCTGCTCATTTTAAGCTCTTCATAAACGAGAGGTAAGAATTGGGGATGTAGAAATGTTTGTGCTGCGGATTTGGCTAGACATAATTGAACAACTCCGGTCACGTGTAGAGCACGCAGCACATAAACGATAGCGTTTTTAATTAATTTGGAATTCTTGGAACAACCCTCGCGCATATTTCGACAGTCTCTTGTTGCAAGCAATCGAGGCTTTACCTTTTACCTTTACTTAACAAACAACAGGCATGCAAACAACAAACATACAATCATTCCCAATATCCGAAGAAAGTTAGAAAAAGATCGAATTACTTTTCGAGCGAGATGGCAATATCACTGCCCAAAATAAACTCCCGCAATTAACCCTCTAAACTCTTGCTGAACTCGAACAATAAACGCGAATTTAAGTGAAATTAATTTGATAAGCATTTTCAATAAAAGCGTCGAGTATCGAATTCAGGAGTAATTCCCATAAGGGGAGGGTTTTCATATGCTTTTAAAATTTAGTCGTGTGTACGAGAGCAATAAGATCACATACATATCTCCAGTTGTCAAGCCAGTTTATTCTTGGCCATATTTGTTTTTATCTCCTTGTGAACGATGTACCAATGTTTTTGTGGCACTTGCTGCAAGTGGCATGTTCCTTGCGTGTCTCGCGTGGATGCTACATGCCAAACATGCCACAGCAGCAGCAGCATCAACAGCAATTAGAATTGCATTTTTTGGTAGGGCTCTCGGCCTGAACACAAGGGGACGAAAACAGACGGGCGATTGTTTAGTGCATAAATCACGGGTTCCGGGATCCGCAGGCCAGGCAACCATGACATGAGCATAGACATAGCAGGCAGGCTAGGCCAAGTCAGGACAGGGCAGGCAGTCTGATAGAGGCGCGAGCAACTGTTATCAGAGGCAGGCAGCACGTGTGCTGCGCTTTATTAGGGTTGCAAATGCAAATGCAAGACAAACGGACGACCCTTTGCCCGGAATGCTCTACCTCCCTCCCTTTCATGCAACACATATGTTGCACGTTTATGGACAAACGACATTAACGCTGCCAACTTTTGCTTTTGTCGTTCAATGTGACCTCAACAACAGCAACAACTCCCGACAATTACAACCAAAAACAACAACAATCCGCCAAGCCTCGGCAAACAAATAAAAAAAACCAGAGAAAATTGAAAAATTTTTGCGTTGCCAGGTTTGTCGGCATATGATAAGCATGTGAAAAGGGACTGCATTTTTGCACCTAATGAGAGTGTGTGTGTGTTTGTGTGTGTGTGTCTGTTGGAGTGTAATTACTATTAGCAACAACTAATAACAACTAACGGCTCGTTGTGATAATATTTGCACGCCCCATGTCCGTTTTAATATACCGAATCCGCATAGGTTTCAATTACTTGCTTTAATCCGACAGCCTCTTATTTTAAATAATAAGGATAAATAATTTAGCACTGGAATAGCCGTCCAGTGGTAACTAGAAGATCATGTCCGGATTAAGGCTTGATTGGAAAATCTTTGAAGGTACTTCCACAAGACTAGGTAGTTAGCAACGAAAATAGCTCTGGGAAATCCCCTCAGCTGGAATATTCTTGTTCAGCCAACTTCACCTTGACCTTTGCTGGCTGCCCACAAATCAACCTTATAAAACCAAAGGATGGCCCCCATTTGACATGACGTAACATCAGGGCCAATCAAACGCACATTAACAGCACTTCATCATAATTAAAATGCAAGCCAAGCCAGACGATGACTCTCAATTTTCCGCCTCAAACCACGCCCCGCCCCCACCATAGTTTTCCACGTTCACGTCGTCGACTTTTTTGCAGTTCCAGGTCCACACAGTTGCTGGCTATCAAACTGTGCCCACATTTCATGCCACAAAACAGGCGTTAAAAGATTTGCACACATTAAATGAGAAAAGAATGGGGATGAAAACAACAGGAAAGAACAACTCGCAGAGATTTCGAAATAGTTTTTGCTGCATTATAATAAAAGAAAATTCGAGACATCTAAATTTAAAATAGACGCAGATGAGATAAGTTGAATTAAGTTGAGTTGAGTTGTGATGAGTGAGCAGTCGGCCGATAAATAAATTTAAATCTTAAGCCACTGGCATATCAAGACATTACTCATACGCCGTGTGGCGCAGACTATAAATAGTTGTTTGCCTCTTCTGGATGCGCCGCCAGTGTCAGCCTCACTGACGTCTCTGATGGACGTTCTAATACTGAAAGCGTCATGATAAATGTGCCAACGGCTTTTAACCAAATGCCGTGCAAATTAGCCAAACAATTTGTCCAATAATATGAACCAAACCGTCGACCGCTGGGCCCCTATACTTTATATGTACATATGTATGTACGAGTATATATAAACAAATATATGTAAACGATGTGTCAGCTTTCATAAAGCGTATGCTTCAAGGCTATAGAACAGATTCCAAATATATCAAACGTTGTGTTTGTTTTCATCTCTTGTACTATTAGTACTATAAATTTATACCAGTTCGAGCCGAAAATAAATATTTATATTAATTAAAAGCATAGATATAATTTATGCCTGAACATATTCCTTGAAGTTTATATATCTTATACCTGAATTATGATTGTACATAATATGTTAGCTCAAAGCATTATTGGCTATCAAATTAATTTAAAATTGATTTGACTGTAGATATTACCTGTTATTTGAATATATACATTTTACTATATACCATATTTATCATACTAATCAGAAAATCAAGCTTTAGTATGAAAAACTTTTTTGTTTCTCAAGATATCTCAACCAATTTGACAAAATATGCATTTAAGTTGGTCTTATACATCCTGACCAAGTTTGGTTCGAATCGGTACACTATATAGCTGCCATAGAACGATCGTTCAAAAATCAAGTTTTAGTATGAAAAGTTTCTGATATCTTCCAAAAAAAACTTCTTTACAAAGTAAAAGTCTAGTAACGAAAGTCTTTCCCTACCCCAAAATTTCTGATATCCCATTTTGTGACGAACGATATTAAATTTAAAATATAAATTATACAAAAAGTTCGGCACATCGCGTAAAGAGATCTCGATTCTGTATACCTAAAAATAATTTTAATGCGCGGTGCCGAATTCCAAACTTTCTTAAACAAATCGCCAAAATGTAAGCTAAAAAAACTATTTTCACCTGTAGCATGTTACCTGCGCACTCTAAAAGCCCTCAAAGATACCTTTCTAACGACATATAGAACACTTCTGTAGCTTCTTCGGATTGGAAACTATGGGTGTTTCAAATTTATAGGGTTTTAGCTATTTCCCACTAAAGTCGTAGAACAAACATTTCTGGATTTCTGATATGAAACAATTCCTCATCAAAAAATCTAAGCTCTTTTAGCGCTTTGATACAAACAGACAAACTAACAGACAAAAAAACTTTTCATCTCATTTTGAGAAGGCCATTAAAAATTTCAAATTAATATATCTTTTGAACCAAATGTCAGATTGAAATGATCGAGGTACCATTCGACGCGATAAGAATTTTTAAAAGTTATAATTAATTTAATTTAATCAATAGGCTCCAACGGCGCCACTAGCTGCAATCATTAAAATTTTGCCCCTCCCACTTACACCCACTTATCTCATGAATAAGGTGAGTTACTAAAAGTCTCAGTATACACTTTTGATAGAGAAAGTCATACCTTTTGATCGGTATATAACGCGATCCGATCAGACGTTCGTAGCAAAATTCCCATTCTTCGTGTATATATTGCTTTTGCACACTTCGTGCTGCTTTCGTCACTAGCGCGGTGATTTTAACATTTATTCTTTCGCTTTATCAATTCAAAAATAAATTCCCTTGCCACTGAAATTCGATGAGAACATGGAGTGATTTTCATACAAAATCCAAGTATTAAATTAATTTTATGATCGTAAGCTAAATGACATAGGCATTAGATTTGAGTGATATCTAATTTATGCAAATTACAGCATATTTGAACCGAAGTATTTTCCTTGTTAGACACCATGTTCAAATTTGAAAAAACTTTGGCGATGTCACTGAATCTCTTTATAACATTTAAACAAACAAAAAATGCATCAAATGGGAAGATTAACGGCCGATAGAAGGTATGAAAAAATATTCTTCGATTATTAACAAAGAGAATAATTTTAATGTCATTAGGACATGTGTAAAAAATAAAAAAAAAGTTTAATTTTTGTTACGCGATCGCTCCTAAGTCTTATCAACCTATTTAAAATATTTTTGGTCAATATAATTGGAAATTGTTATAAAGTTTGTTAGTTTTTTATTTGTCACGTAAGGTTAAATTGCGTTTTATTATTTATGAATTTAAAAACACATTCATGATGCATTGACGGTGTGTATATTTTTATTCATGACTTTTCTCCTTTAGCATAGCAATAAATAATATAATATTTTTAATGGTCACAGGGTATAAAAACGTAAACGACATTTTCTCTCAAAATTTTCTTGATGCGTTTGAAAAGAGGTTTTAGTTACATATTAGATTTACAAATATTAAATTAACAAATCTGTTTTCGGACGACTCTGAAACTCTCCATGTCGTTGCTTTAACATATTATATACGAAGCTCCTAACCATGTACATAACTCGATGGAACGTTACTTAAAAAAATTATACACATTTCAATATAAGTACGGTTAGTTAACATTTATAATAATTTTTTTCTTGACTTTATTATAATATCCTCTACACACCATTGTTAAATACTTCTTAACTATCCTGTGCTGTAAGAATCATGAATAATAAGAGTTCCACGCGATGCCAGCTTGAAGAAATCAACGATTCTGTTACGGTTTTTTGATTAGCCAAGTTTTTTGCTAGTTCTCTATATTTTTGTTTTTGAAAAGAGTTTGATATGGGGACGGATGGAGAGAATTGTGAGAGAACAACGTATTGGCCATTGATTGGGCCCGTTTGCTACATTGTGTGTCTGCGGCTCTGGCGCTGATTTCGCTGCTTTGTGTGTCCTGCATGTCCTGTGACTGTAATTTCGAGCAGGACTCGTTACGTTACCGTCGTATCTCGTCTGTTTATTGTCAGATTTCATCAGTTACATTTCGGGGCTTTTCACTTGTCCGCTGTGGACACCAACAACAACAAAAACGACGTCGATAGAAAAAGTAAACAGCAAAGAAAGAGTATTGTGAAAAAATTCTTTCGTCTTTTCTATCTCGACCCGTTTTCATTTTAATTGTTGTTTACTGGGCTTGTCAAATGCGCACTTCAGTGAAAAAAACCAGAGCCTCGAGGCATATCAAGCAGATGGGAGAGGCATTAGCATCGCGGAGACTGAGAGAACTGAGGGAACTGGAAGCTGGGCAGTTTGGAGACCTATGTTGCCATTCGTCATGGTGGCCGCTGTCTGTGACGAGGCTGTCACTGCCATACGTTCTGATTTACTGGCTAACATAGATACACACACTCACTCATGAGCACATATTAATACACAGATACACAGTTTCGTTCTCTCTGTCCTTGCTACATTCTTTATGGATCATACCTGCGACACGTTTGCATTTCATTAATGTTTATGAATTTTTGCCCGTTGTCCTTGTTTTTTTTTTTTGGTGCCAAATTCACTCAGCAATATTTTTAATAAGGAAACAAGTCAGTAAACAATGTCCAGCAACATGGACAATTAGTAGAGTCAAAGTCTGAATCACTTGACTGTTGCCTTATTTTGTTGCAATTTATGTTTTACTTATTTTTGAGGCAAAGTGCTCAAAGCGCTCCAGGCCATGTCGCCCCTGCAATCCCGACCCTTTATTTGCCTTTGCCTTTGCCTTTGCTTTTGTCTTCAAACCCACTCGTTTCACTGCTGGTGCTGTGGATTTGGCTTTGGCTGGGCTTTCAAGTGATTATGATTATTTTTTATGCACATAAAGTTACATATTCGGGCCAACCCCAATGCTACTATACTTTAGCTGAGCCAAGGCAAAGCTAAATCCAAAGTCAAAGCGAAAGCAAAAGCAAAAGCGTCAGTCTCATCAGATCACGTCAAAAGCAAAAGGCAAAAGGTTTATTGTCAGATTTCATCAGTTACATTTCGGGGCTTTTCACTTGTCCGCTGTGGACACCAACAACAACAAAAACGACGTCGATAGAAAAAGTAAACAGCAAAGAAAGAGTATTGTGAAAAAATTCTTTCGTCTTTTCTATCTCGACCCGTTTTCATTTTAATTGTTGTTTACTGGGCTTGTCAAATGCGCACTTCAGTGAAAAAAACCAGAGCCTCGAGGCATATCAAGCAGATGGGAGAGGCATTAGCATCGCGGAGACTGAGAGAACTGAGGGAACTGGAAGCTGGGCAGTTTGGAGACCTATGTTGCCATTCGTCATGGTGGCCGCTGTCTGTGACGAGGCTGTCACTGCCATACGTTCTGATTTACTGGCTAACATAGATACACACACTCACTCATGAGCACATATTAATACACAGATACACAGTTTCGTTCTCTCTGTCCTTGCTACATTCTTTATGGATCATACCTGCGACACGTTTGCATTTCATTAATGTTTATGAATTTTTGCCCGTTGTCCTTGTTTTTTTTTTTTGGTGCCAAATTCACTCAGCAATATTTTTAATAAGGAAACAAGTCAGTAAACAATGTCCAGCAACATGGACAATTAGTAGAGTCAAAGTCTGAATCACTTGACTGTTGCCTTATTTTGTTGCAATTTATGTTTTACTTATTTTTGAGGCAAAGTGCTCAAAGCGCTCCAGGCCATGTCGCCCCTGCAATCCCGACCCTTTATTTGCCTTTGCCTTTGCCTTTGCTTTTGTCTTCAAACCCACTCGTTTCACTGCTGGTGCTGTGGATTTGGCTTTGGCTGGGCTTTCAAGTGATTATGATTATTTTTTATGCACATAAAGTTACATATTCGGGCCAACCCCAATGCTACTATACTTTAGCTGAGCCAAGGCAAAGCTAAATCCAAAGTCAAAGCGAAAGCAAAAGCAAAAGCGTCAGTCTCATCAGATCACGTCAAAAGCAAAAGGCAACCAGGCCACCAACCACTCGAGTTAGCCCCCCAGCAGAAAGGAGTATGCAGAAAGGTAGTCAAAGCTCAAATATGTACATATACACAATCACGCAAATACAGATATACACGAGAAATAGTCAACTAGAGGACAGTTGCAACTTTAACGAAGCTTAAATGCCCTTCATAGATTCATTCAATTCATGTCCAAATTCAAAAATAATAGCGGGATTTTTGGTCTCTGCCAATGTCTGTTAAGGTCTGTCTATATATTCTACAGTGATGGAAATCATATTAGAAGTGAACAATTTATTTTTTTGGTTTTTAAATTTTTTTCGAAAAATTAATATTTTTTGTAGTTTCATAATTTGTACTTAAGAAATCTTTTAATATTTCATGTAACAAAAAATGTTAATTCAGTTTTTGTACTTGGATAATAAATAGAAGCAAGAGACTTACATAAATATATTTTTAATACTCTTGTAGGGGTTATTATGTTTTTGATCCAAGTCTTTGATTAAACAAGTAAAACAGAACTATCTTTAATATTTTAAGTTCTCAGCACAATGCTAAAAAAAACTACATATAATGAATATATATAAATATTCGGTTCTACAATGATCAGTGAGTCAAGAGTTTTATACAGAAAATATATGGTTGGAAATGATAAAATGCCTGTCGTTTGTATAATATTTCCCATCATACAGGGAGAATTAAGAATTAATTAAGAATACCATATATGTATGCATATGTTTATAAATGTACTATATGTGTGTGTGTACTTAAGTGTAGCCATAGGGCAGTCGTAAGGACATCAGAATGAATGGCGTGCGTTGATTTTTACTGTTATTGCTTAGAGCCGGGCATACTATATGTCCATGAATGTTTGTTGTTCATGTCTGTCTGACCCGCTCTCCAGTCTCTATATGTATTTGTCTGGCTATTTGCGTATTGTGTAAGCAGTTAATTGGATCAGGGCCTTGGGTGACTTCTTTCCCCCCCCCCCCTCAATTCGCCTGGTTTGGCGTACATCTTGAGTAGAAACGGCAAAAAAAATTGTTGCATACCTCATGTAGCCTGGCAGTCAGTCTAAAAATTTCATAAAAAGCTGACAGTGTGCCTGCACAACAACGGTTAGCTGGCCAAATGTCAACTACTGCCCAAGGAACAACTTGAAGATGTCTAAGCAAACGTTATGTTGCTTGATGGATGTTGGGTTGGGTTGGTATCGGAACGGATCGGATCGGGTCTGGTCTCTACTCTTTCATGGAATATATTTAATTATTTTTTGTTGCTAATAAATTTGTATATAAATAGCAACAACATCTGTTACTCCACAGCAGCTGTTGCTGGTGCACTTGCGCTGTTGCAAACAATTCTTCTGAATCTAAAATTCCAAGTTCTTTTTCCCTCCCCTCTCTCTCTCTCTCTCTCTCTCTCTCTCTCTCTCTCTCTCTCTCTCTCTCTCTCTCTCTCGACCATCGATCCTCCCACTGCCTCGCTTTCCTCTTTGCAATATGTGAAATGTTAAATAAAATCTGGAAATACACGTAAAAGGCATTGGCCAGACGGGGACACCATTCGTTTTTGGTCTGATACCGAGTCTAAAGTTGTTCATGCGCAACAAAAACAGCAACTGCAACAGCAACAGCAACAGCCACAACAACAAAAACATCGACGTTAAGAAAATAACAATAGACAACTAAACCACAACAGCTACTTGGCCATAGCTACCGTCTACTGAAGATGGTATATCATGACTCTACGTTGTGAGTCTGCGGATCTGTAAAAATAAATATTTGTGGGGGCTGTCACAAAAATTTTCTTAATTTGAGGCGATTGATATTAAATAAATTCGCAAATTCGAATTAGTTTCATCAAACTCTTTGAAATACTAATGCAATATTTTGTTTAAAATTAAACTGACTTGATTTAAAAAAGAATGCCTTTAAAGAACCCTTTCACATATACATATATATACAAAATATGTATTACTGATGTTATGCTATCTCAGCAAACAGACAAACTATTTAAGTAACCTCGCGATGTGCTTGGCTAATGATATGTATGGCATATAAAATCGAAAATAAAAAACTAGCAACAGCAACAGCATCGACATAAATCAAAATTTCAGCAGCGGCAACTTTTTTTTTACCTTTGCTGGGAAGTTGCCGACCCAACAAGCGAAACATGCGAAGCTGCCACTTGGAAATGGAGTTGCAGTTGCAGTTGAAACTGTGGCTGTGGCTGTGGCAGTGACTGCGACAGCGACAGCAACTGTGACTGTAGCTGTAACTGAAGCCGAAGGAGCCACCCGTCAAGTGCCGCTAAACGTAATGTAAATAAGCATTTAACAGAAGCAACATCAACAGCAACAGCAGCAACATCGACAGCAGCAGAAGCAGAAGCAACACAAATAGGAACAACAACACCAATAAATGGCATTACAAACAACGAGCAAATAAATCGCATTGAAGCGCAAATGCGCAAAAGATGCAGCTCAGATGAAAGCCGTCGACGTTGTTGCCGTTGCCGTTGCCATCGCATTTAACATTTACAACATGCAACAGAGTTATGCTTGCTACTACAACAACGTCAAAACAGGCACAACAACAACAACACATGGTGTTGCATTCTGCTGGCTGCTTTTAAGGCGTCGACTGCCCAGCAGCTACCAATTTCAACTGCACACTTGAACATGCAACTTGCCACCATCCCCGGGCCGCTTTCATTGTGCCGCTGATGATGTTGCTGCTGTGGCTGCAGCTGTGGCTCTTGCCGTTGCCGATGCTGCAATGTGCAGCCCACAGATTAGATGATGAAAATGTTATCTTTGCGCCGTGCTAAATACTATGTTCAAGTTCTTCGTTTGTTAACAAAAGCTTACCCAAAAGACATACTGAGCATATTGTAACTAATTGAATTGCTTTAGAATTTATACTGTCTGCACTCCAATATTTGAGCCACTTTTAACCAAGGGAGTTTCATAAGAATGTCGGGCAATTACCTGCCTAATCGCTTTAAAACTTATGAGCCACATAGATAATGATGTCATTTTATTGTCATTTCGAGCTGAACTCGAAATCGTTAAATCTAGGCAAAGCTAAGTCAAAACCAAACATCTTGTTCTTGAAAGGATTTTGAAAACCAAGTAGTATAAAAACGAAAAGAAAGACAAGTTTTGAAACAAACAAAAAATATATTTATAAAATCTGGCTCAAAAAATATATTTTGATATTTTGTTTTTATTGAATTTAATGTAAGTACAGTTTATCTTTTGTAAGTCAGAGGGAATCTTACCGCCTTTTTGAACTTTTATGTATATATGGCCTTCTACAGAAAGCATCAGAAAAATTAGCTGTGCAACTTCGGTGTATTCGAAATATTTATTTTTTTTTTGTGACAATCGTAAGTTCATGTGTAAAGTTGAAAATAAATTGAAATTACATACATAGATAAATCTTTTACTACGGGCCCATTGATGAGTTAATCACCGTACAACTGGAGATTTTCACTTTCTCTCCTGCACTTTTATCGCTGCTTCGTTGACTATGTTGCTACGTGTCGTCAATTGAGTGTCAAAAATATTTAATAAAAATGCTTAATGTAGCCAAGTAAAAAAAGCAATAAAAGTTAATAAGATATGTGTCATTTTCACCTTCCTAAACTCAATTATTCTTTTGCCGATGAGACGAGTTATATTTCCAACGAGCAACAAAAAAAAGTAAAGATTTGAATAGGTCCTGAAAGTTGTACATAAATCCATGTTGATAGAAAACGCACAAATTTAGAAACACATTCAAAATTTGCAAACTTGTATGGAAAAATCGATGTATCGGTATAATTTGCTGATGCATCGAAATTTCGATTCTTTCACTGACGATTTTTATAATTCGATTTAAAACTAGGTGTACATTTTGGATTTTCATCATTTCAAATAGTCGACAATTAAAATCGACTCGTCGAAAAACAAAACTGATCGCTACAGGATAAAAAATAGGTACATACATAGGTATGTACATAATTTGCTAGCAACTATGTAAATCATGGACTTCTATGTCTGTGGCTGCCTTGGGGTCTGTGGTAGTCTGCGTCTTCATTTTCCCCGCCTGTCAGCAAGTCAATTTATTCCACAGTAAAAAAAGGAACACAACAACACCAAGTGTAAATGAGGCAAACAGCTAACAAGTTGCGCAACTGGCCCACAATGTGGAGCGCCATATACAAAGAAGCTGCAGTCGACTGCGACGTCAAAGTCAACGATGGCGTAGGTGTGAAATGTAAAGTGTGAGGTGCAATCAAAGTGTAGCGGGCCAAGCAGGTGCCAAAGTTGTTTAATCACAAGACTTTAACCCACAATTTGTGTCGAACTGGGAATGGCAAACGCTTGGGAATTGGGGTTACCTATGAGAATAGGCGGGGCAAAAGGCATATAGATATCTGGGGGCAGGTAGCTCGAATTGCGGCCTGTGTGGCAAATGTACACTCAGAGCTCTGTCAAATAAAAAGCTCATTAGCCAACATTGACTCTAAGTTGGCCGAATTGCAACATGTTTTTGTGGCCAAACAACGCCCCTCATAGTTCCCCACAGGCTGCATAAGTAACAGTAACGACAACAGCATATACATACATAGATAAACAAATGGCCAAAAATACCTAATAAAAAGAAGTGAATTTATTTAAATAAAACTCGACTCGAATGAAGTTTGGCCAAAACACATCGAAAGTAAAGCTATAAGTCAAAAGCAATTAAAATTGAAACTGTCGAACGAGTGGAAAACGTTGAACACGATAATTACAATGGCCACTTCATAATCACAGTGATGATAATGACTCATGGTCATGACGATGTTACTCTTACATCGAACGAGTTGTGGTTATAGCGGGTGTTTTGACTCGCCTTCAGTCAGCCAAGTAATTAATGCAAAGTGCCAAAGTTTTTTTTTAATTACGTAGCAGGCAGAAAACAAAATAGCCGACTAAAAACATTCTAGGATTGCCTAACGAAGGTCATGCAGAATGTCTCGCCTAAGATATCCCAGTGTAAAATTTCCCCGATACTTATTATAGAAACTCCCTGGGGATTCCCTACCACCTATGGAATATTTCTTGACGATTCTGATAATATTATAGTCAATATTTGTTAGTGATGTAAAAATACTTCGAAATATCGAAATCTTGACTTTTGCGATAATTAACTCGATAATTTTTTGACGATCTATCGAGTTGATCAAATTGATAAATTTTTGATGAACGATTGTAAAAAATTACCTACAAAAATTACAAAGTTTGAAATAGGTTTTAAAACGAAACAAGATAAAGGAGACCTATGATAAAAGAGCGCGTGTATTCTGTGATTACAACTGAAATTAAAAAAATTTTGAGAAAACTTGATATTTTCAAACCGATCTATTATTTTCTTTGATTATTATCTTTTATTTTTCCGATTTATATTTCGGTTTAAAGTTAGATTTACTTCACGACTTTTAGCTATTTGAGATTAGGCTCAACAGCTTACAGACTGAAATAACAATTGGGAGGTTCAATCCTTACAGCATTCCTCACTTGACGCATACCTCAAATCTAATTTAGTTTATCTTGATATCGCTGTTATTTTGGGTATTTATACTTTAGTTAAATTTTAAGCAAATATTTCAAAAGTATTTGGTAATTGAAGTTGTTGCTGTGTCTGCTGGAGAGAAGAACCAACCCTGTGTGTTTGACATGTGGTTGTTGTCGGTGGTTGTCGGTGGTTGTCTTGGATTGACGCACCTGTTTGAAAGGTAAAGCCAAAGAGGGTTTCAAGCCATCGACTGGACAGCAATAGTCCTATGGCAGCTCAGTCTGAGCAAGTCCTTCCTGACAAGTTGAGCGTTTCTTCAACTTTAGCCAAGATTTCGATTCGACATTGGCTTTTGTTTATCTCGAGATGTTGGTGGTGGGATGGGCTCTGACAGGCGCTAAAAGACAACGAGATTAAGTCATCGAAGCGAATAAAAAGGGAAAATTCAATAACAGCAACAGCAATGGCAACAACAATAATAAGCGCTATTGACCATGGTAAGATAGATAGATACTCATCTCGACTGCTCAGAGCATTAAAAATATTTTCATTTGACAAACTTTGTATTATACTCGAGTACTCGTACTCGTATATCTACTTACATATGTATGTATTATATATACTTTTCCCGTTTTTGGTTAATATTTGGGTGGTTGTTCCCTGAGTGCTGAGCGCTTGCCTATATCTTGTTTATGTTTCTGTTTATTTGCCCAGGGCACTGTACCCAATCCGAATTCCAAACCCAAACCCAACCCAATCCCAGCCTAGAGCAACCCCAGCTTCACCCGCATTCCTCTAGTGCGTTAGGCTCACTTTAATTTGGCTTCTTTTTCTCTTTTTCTTTTTTATTTTTTTTTATTATTGAATGGGGCCCATAAAAATCTTGAGCACGTAATTATCCTTTTTTTCGGCACGATTCCCTTTTCGTTCATCCGATGCACCACCTTCCCTCAACTCACAACTGTGGTTAGCTACATTCCTTTGACTATGCACTCATTTATTTATTGGACTTTCTCTCTTCTTTATTTTTTTGGCTGCTGATTTGCTTTCGGCCTTGTTGTACTTGTGATTTCTTTGACTATTTATTTTATGACATCTTGTTATTTTTATTGTTATTGAGTTGCTTTTTGTCATTCTCTTGGTCGCCTTCACCATCACCGTCACCATCCTGCTCGTTGTCGTTGTTACTGCTTTTCTTCGTTGTCGTTTTTCTTCTTTTTCATTGGGCTACATAAATTTTGCCCTCGCTGTCAACCTCTCTTAGCAATGTTCCCATTGTTGGTCTTATTAATTTTGGACCACAAACGAGCTTATTAGCGGCATGTTATGTATAGATTCCTTTGCTCCTCTGATCCCTCTCTTCCTTCATTACGTACATAAGAACATTGACAACTTCAACTTTACAGAGACATTTGCCCAGATCAAATATCATAAGACCCTTGTCCAATGAAAAAAACAGCTGCTTTTCGTTCTTTAATCTTGCTGATACAAGATCTAACAGCTCAGATTAGAAATCAAAGCTATTTGCCGGAACAATTTTCGCAGCAGCAACAACAACCGCAACAACAACAACATCACCAACACCCATAATCAAATGCAAATTATCAACAGCTATCACAACAACAACAACTATTTTATGTGCGGGGCGTATCTCAAAAAGAAAAGAAAATAAAAAAAAACAGTAGAAAAAGTTTTGGTTTGTTCGATTTTTCGAGCCCACAAATATGTACAACAACAACATCAACAAAGCGAGTTAAAAAATGTATGTAGATTTACCGTGGGTTGCCGTATCTTTTGATTGAGACATTTCCAAGTGCGACTTCTTGGCCATGGTCAATTAAAGGTCGGAAATCACACACACATAGCTGCACTTTGATGCAATGACTATCAAATACTCTGCAAATTGCAAAGCCTAAGCAACTGCGATTTAAAAAAAAATTTTCAATTAATTAATTTTCACCAGTTTCCATTTTTGTAGATATAATTTTCACTTCAATTTCAGTTAAGTCTTTAGATTTTAATTAATATTTGAAATTATTTGTTGTAAATTAGTGCTAAATTGGAAGTGGACAATTCAGTTGAAATGGTAAATGGATAATGTCATTCTATAAACTTAATTTTATTTTTAAAGCAATGTGCTTAGATTGAATAATATCAATATACAAAATAAATGTACTATACATATTCGATTTTTACAGTGTTGTCCAAATACTCCCAATAGCTCCCATACATAATACATAGTTGAGTGTGTTGCATAGTGTATATTGATGGCAACATAGCCCTTTGGTTACGGTAACTTGGCTAAGCAACGCCTATCGATTTCAATCGGCCGAAATCCAAAGCCCAAACACGCCAAAGCGCAATCAAAAAAGCGTTTTTAATAATGCGCTAAGTGATTGTTAAGCGCGACTCGAGGGCCGAAAACTGAGATGGCTGAGTTGATGGCCCATAGCCAAGAGTTGATGGCTCACACAGAGCTAAAGGCCCTTGCAGAGCTTTCTCAATCGCCAGTTAAGTTAAGTCATTAATGAATTGTTGTTGTTGGTGGTGTTGTTGTTGGTGGTGTCACAGTATCTTCTTGGTGTGTTGAAGCACCCACGCGACCTTCACCAACATCACATAGGCGAAGACAGAGAGCGAGACAGAGAGTGAGAGACAGAGAGTGAGAGACATGTACATTGGGATTTTCAATGAACTCAATGCGCTTATTAAAACTCAATTACATTTAATTAATCAAGCAGTCTCGACACTTCGAGTCTGATGACATTGCACAATTGAAGGCGCCAATGAATGCAAGGAATTGAACACTGGACCAATGGACTGACTGACATTGGCTTCATTAGCGTAAACTAAGAGAGAGAGAGACACGAGCTCAAATTAATAGTAAAAACAAATTAAAAATGTTATTGTAAACAAATATTTAATTGGGTCTACTCTAGACCAAGCTATTTGATGTTCAAGTGTTTGGAGTCAAATATAGTATTTTAATGAGCCAGCTCATTAGTTACAGTTGAAGTGATAGTGAAAGGTGTGAAGCATCTGATTAATTTTAGTATGCTATTGACAATTCAGCTGGGAAATTGTTAAGGCAATGACAGTGGCATTTTCAAAGAAACTCCAGAGAAAATATCTAACATAAAAGACGTGCTAGTGCATTCATTAAAAAATTAAAGTGTGTAACTTCCAAATGTGTTCTTTTTCCCCTCTGGTACAACACCTTTATCTAAGCTGCCCATCTAGTTTCCTCAGCAGCTGCCACTAAGCAAATGTTTGCTTATCACGCCCAACTACTTAGGCCTCAGCAGTTACAAAAAACAGTTACAAAGGCGACTCCACAAAAAATGCAATGTACCAGAAAAAAAAATCTTAACAAAAAACCTGAGAAATCCACAATAAGAATATAAATGACAAAGAAGCGGCGAAAGTCGCAAGTCGCGAGATTCCCTTGTAAAAGTCACCTGAAATGTAGCAATATTTGTATTAGCCAAACAATGTGTAGCTACCATTCATCCCATTACCTCCGCAAGTTCTTCTTCTCGATGAGAACAAGAGAAAAATTACTTCATTAAAAGTTGGAAATGAAGAAAAAGCGTCTGAGGTTTTTGTCGGGCAGCTGCTGTTCCGATAAGAAACTCATAATTGGTGTCATTAAAAAAGCCATTTCGGAAGTTGTTAATCTTGGACCTCAGTGTGGGGTTGACAATTATGCCCAACTAGGCACGTAAATCGCAGAGGTAGCCAGAGTCTCCTACTACTCCAGCTTTATTCAGCCAGGCAACCATCCAACCCAAAAGATACATAAATATGTAATTTATTAAAAGTCATGCCAAAACTCACACAACAAAGTAAATATAAAAATGGGAATAAAAGGAATATAAAAAAAATGCTTACAACAATGCACTGGCTTTTGTTTATTGTTATCAATATTTAGCGAAATGATAGGAGCAGCAGTTACCAGAAGAAGACTCTACAGACTCCACCTCCTTTTAGTCGGATCTCCGTCCAGTTATTTCATATTTTGTGACTGTCGCTTATCGCACGCTTTTAGTTTATCTCTCTCCCTCTTTCTCTCTCTCTCTCTCTCTCTCTCTCTCTCACACTCTCTCTCTCTCTCTCTGTCATTCTTTTCTTATTTAATTATAAAAGTGCGATAAATGTGACAACCTAAAGAGAACAAAAATGTTAACAGAACAACAACCACACAAGAAGTGAAAGATAGCCCAAAAGGCGAAACTGGCAAAGTCGTTAAGGCCTCTACCGAGTTTTTTATGCCTGCCCCCCTAGAGGGTTTTTCGCTTTTGTCAAGAGTCGGCCACGAAGCATTTAATAAACACCAAGTCCGCATCCGGACCCAGATCCGTTGTCGGTCTCTGTCCAGGACTGGTGTGTATACATATAAATGTATATATATGTGTGTGTGTGCTGGCCTGTTGGCCATCGTAGACTTGCAATATGAAATTGCAAATGTCTGCCTATACATACATATACATAAAGTAAACGCCAAAAAATACAAAGACACAAGTAACCGCAAAAACCAAAAGATACTCGTACTCCACTCCACTCGCATTCGCATATTTTGGGACATTTGCTTTTGTTTTCTGTTCTGTTGTGTTCTGTTGACTTCTTGCCTTGTCATTTGCCCATAAATATTATCTTTTCAGGCTGATGTTGCTCCTTTTATAGCTCCGCTTGGGCCTATCTCTGGACCTTGGGAATGTTTGTCTTTCCTGGTCAAGTGTTAATTTCCCCGAAAAGTCAACTCTCAGTGCTAGACAATTAAGTTTTGCCTTTGTTCTCACTGTAATAGTACCCCTATTTCTAGTGTTCCTGTTCCCGGGCCTGTTGCTCTGTTGTCGTCGTGAACTCTTGCCAAGGCCTAGACTAAAAGAGATAGTCAACAAAAAGTCAAGAAAAGTAAATGGAAAAATATTTGTCGCTGCTATTGTCTTAATATGCAAATTGCATTGTCTCAAGTCGAGTCTTGGTTCTGTGGATTCAGGTTTAAGGGTCAATTGTCCATCAGTCGGCAAGTAGCAGAGCAGATCGCCAAACGATATGAAGTTTATTTCCTTTTGACCTCGCTCATATTGGGTAAAGTGACTGCAAAAATATTAATAAACAAGTCGTGTGTGCTCGACCGTGGGAGATCCGGTCGTCAAGCCCTTAGATACTCTAGCATGTATTTGCCCACGCATACACAGTCACTGCTGATCAAGAATATATTAAAGCACCTTTCACCGTGATCAAAAGCTTAAAATTCATCAAAAACTCACATCTTTTAAAAATTTGTCTTCAGAAACATATTCAAGTTATTAATATAAACATTTGCTCATTTGCAAAAATTCGGTTGTTCTATATATTTTATATACTTGCCGATTTTTATACAAAATGTACTTCCAAAATTGAGAGTATGTTTGAGAATTAAAACGATTAGTCAAATAGATTTTAATTTATACATATATATTCAAGTAAGGTTACGTCACGAGAAATACTAAGATACTAAAAAATGGCAGAAAAGGTTTTTATATTTAGTAACCTGGAAAATTACCTTACATCATTCCAAAGCATATAAAGAGAAAGTTTTATTCGAAATTTTTGTCCATTTCGCACAGTTTTGCGTTCTTCAAGTCCAATTCAAAACCATATTCTATTTTTATAACCTACCGGAATCGCTATTTGCTTATATTTTAGCATAAAGGTTGATTAATTTCATTTCTTTCTTTTTATTACAGTCCAACTTGAAATAGTAAAGCAAAACTTTTTCAAAATTTGACTCCTTTCTGGTTTTTTTTCCTCATTTTATTGAATTTTACGGATATGTCTACTTCATGGATCGGAGATACCTCCTTCTGCCTGTTACGTACATTGTCACAAACCTATAAGCTCCTTAAACACTTCGGGCACCGGAATAAAATTCGCTGCTGCTGCCATCGCTACTGCCGAATCATGACCAAATTGCAATGCGCGAATCTCGCCGAATCTCAAATCGAGATTCGCGAATTTAGAATTGCAGATCGCGCAGATTGCAGGCCACAAAGCGCTGGCTGTGTGAGGGGCAAATGTTGCACATTTTTGCTTATTATTATTGAGTATTTTTGTAGCTTTTGTAGCCTTTGTTGTCATTGTGATTTGCTGGTCTTTTTCCCTTACTTTCACGATTGGTTTGTCATGCGAAAAATGTTGTTTGTAGTTGTTACTGTTGAGTCTGAATTGACAATATACTTGCTTACCTGTTCTGTATAAATAAAGTGAATGGCAATGGCAATGTTGCTTCTGCTGCTGCTAGAGATCCTTCTAGCAGGAAATTGAGTTCTCAGCTATCAGGTAATCAAACGGTTAGATAAGCATCTTGGTCCAATAAATAAACACAATTTGCAAAGCATAGATCGAGATAAATAATCCTCTCTTAGCTCTTAGAAATCAAAATTTGACTTAAACTAAAAAATTTCATCCTCAACCAGATTTCGGATAATTTAAAACATAATATTTTCAATGTAGCAAAGAATCAAATCTCTGGCATTATTTATTATTCCGGCAATAATTAATATCTATCAAACCACGAAAAGATTTTTGGTGTAGATTTTTTATATTAATATTATTCTTAAATTGAAACTTTACATTTATAATCTCTAATAAAATGATTTTTAAAAAATTCCAGCCAACTTACTATTGAATCTTTTTGTGAATGTACTATTAGTTAATCCTTTGCAATCTTCTGTTTCGATTGATTACTAATTGCTAAACCTCCGCTGATACAGTAATTTCCGAGTATCTTTATATTTATTTTATCTACCATCTGTATCTTAAGCACTTGCTTTATGGACCTACTACATGAATCACTTTTGTGTACTTTAATTGATCAACACTGGTTAAAATTTACTTTTGTTTTCATACACTTTTTGATGAAGTTTCTCTGCTGTCAAGCAATACATTCAATAAAATTTCCATTTTGGCAACTTTACGGCAAACACACGTACGTTCCCAGGCGTACACACACCTGTTAGGTTCCTTTAAAACCAGAGTGGCGGTTGCATTGTGTAGATCTGCGCACTGCAGACCTAAGTCAGGCAAAATAAAAGACTAAAAAAAGGATTAAAAAATGGAAATGCTTCCCACACAGGCTGACTCTGTTTTCTGTATGTCCGCCCGTCCGTTTGTCCGCCAGGCAAATATATAAATGCAAAGACAGCATCACCGGACATCACAGAAAAACTGGGGGAGGAACAGGGAAAGTGATAGGGGCAGAGACAGGGCCAAGAACATAGTTTTGCATGCATTTCGGGGTGCATAGTTTTACTGAATGGATCCGGGCTAAAATGTGCAACAGCAGCGGCAGCAGTAACAAAAGGGCGACAGCTGCCTCTCCGAAAACTCATTGAACAATTGTCCAAATCGAAGCCTCAACCGGCACACAATAAATGTTGTACAGCCTCTGTCCCTACCCCCGCCGCTCTGTATCGTCTCTTGAAGCGTAACAAAAAGATTAAAATGCATAAAATTCGAAACTAAGCCGAAACTAGAGAAACAGTAAAAACCAACCAAGCAATACAGTCACTGGCTTTATTCTCTCTCATTTTCTCATTCCCTCCTTCCCTCGATCATCCTGTCATCCTCTCTCTCATTTGTCCATCCTGATGTCATTGTCCAGTATGCTCACCGAAAAGGCATCTCATATTAATTTGCTTACGAGTAAGTACCATAAATGGCAAAAACTGTGTGCCACAAAAGGATTTAGATTTCTTACCTTTTTGCTATTGTCACTCGGCCCGCCCAGCTGGAGGCTTTACGCTAACACACCGATTTAAAAAAAAAAAAAGTAAAATAAAATAAAATAAAAGAGAATAAATGACAAAAAATTACAGAAATTGACATGGTAAATCCTTGGAATGTACAACGAAGATAAAATACACTAACTCAATACTCATTGATAGTTTTGATATCCTCAGGGAAATCTTATGAAAAAGAATATTTGAAATTTCAATTATTGATGAACGACTTATGGAACATATGCTATGACATAATGTACGAGGGCTGTTCCAGAATTGGCTTAACACCACAGTGTTGGTATATGGTCGCAAAAAAATAAAAAGGGAAAGTACCGTATATTGCGAAATGAACTTGAAAGTTTCGTACCATTACAATGTATTAGTGAGCTTGCAAACATGGGAGTAAATTCGACATCGTTATGTATCCCATACTTTTAATTTAAAGGTCGTAATCCAACTATATGAAGGTCAAGGATTCTGCTCGATCGTTAATAACAGTAAAAGAAAGTCCACAAAATGGTATTGTATAACCGTCGTCTGAAAGTTGGGGAGCTAGCAGAATTTATAGGAATTTAAAAAAGTGATATACATACATCGCATACAATTTTCCAACAATTTTGTGATTTAGTTATTAGGCTTGTTACTTATGAGACCGCTCTCGTGTATTTTAGACTTATTCAGTTGACTCACAACGTCACATAATTCAGACTTGGTCACGTTTTGATTGTTTATTTTTAAATGGCTTATAAAGTAGTGTCATTACGATATCAATTCTTTAAAAAAAAACATGCACAACAAGCATCAGATCACTGAACAAAAATTTTTCTGGGGCCAACTGAAGCGTATAACGAGTTTAAATAAATAAATAAGCTTGGAAGATGCGCAAAACGAGGTTTCAGGCCGATTAGTAACTTCTCTGGAATGACAAACCTCTTAAAGAAGTTATTATATACTCCGTGGAGAGTAAGCACGTGGGAGACGAGACGGGCTCCGATGTCGATGGGCTCATCGGCTATAAGAAAGGGTAACACCTTACAGCAAAGAAAACTGCAAAACTGCAATGACATTGAAATGAAAGACTTGAAGAATGAAAGAGATACTCGTAGAATTGTAGACTCGACTAGCTTTGTTACTGATTTACATTTTAAAGTAACCGTTTTGACCTTTTGGTCGCATCGCATTTCAGTTGCCGCTTTGGTTCTGGTGAATTTGTTATAGCGGAGATAGCGGAGATAGCAGAGATCTGGCAGGACAAAGTCGAGTGACAACGATACTATTATTTGTAAGAGTACTTTACTGACATTGACAGACGGAGTAGAGGAGAGCAGAGAAGGGGTCAAGTTGACTTTGCTTTGCTTCGTTTCGTTTAATTAAATACACTATTGAACGTGTCCCTCGGCCAGTTTCGCCGTCAACTTCAAATCAGTAGCGCATATTTTGCGTATTTAAAAATCATTAATTTGAATTAGATGTGGCGCTGTAATTAAGGCGGGGCATAGCTCAGACAATTTTAGCTCTAGCGTTTCAGTTTGAGCACAGGGTCCACGATTTCTCACTGCCTGCCATACGATTGAAAGATAAACAAACAAATGCAAATGCAGCAACAGTAACAACAACAACAATAAGAGCCCAAAAGTTAAACAAAACATATTGCCGCACTTGGAGGCCATGTGTTCCAAGTGCGCACCGCTGACATTTCAACACCATCAGCTTCAGTTCTAGCTACAGTAGCACCTATTCCCCCTCCGTCTCCTGTGCTTCTAGAGCTCTGTCTAATGACAAAGCGCGCAGAATACAATGCACATGCAAAGCGCAACCGAATGATCTTTTGAACTGGCAACCATATCCAAATCCGAGTCCATATCCAAATCCCAATTCCAATCCAAATCAAAACAAAGATCAAAACCAACAACAAGCGGCAGACACTTGAGCTTGACGTCGACGTCGGCGTCGTTGCCTCTGTTAACGGTAGCCGCCCGCCCGCCCGCTGCTCGCATCCATCGTCAACGGCAACATCTGCGACAGCACAGTTGAGATTTAGTTTCTTTACCTGTATGCATGTATGTACATGTACACTCAGAAAAAAATCAAGATTTCCGTACTTAAACAGGTGATATTCAAGTAAAATTGATCTCGAAAGCTGTGTGAGTTCGAAATTCCCAAAACTGAGTACAAAAATCTTATTTCAAGTTCGTTTCTCGCAAACCAGGAAATCTTAACATTCTCATTTTTTTTAAGTTTATTTCAATCTTGAAAAAAAAAACTATTTAAAGTACACAAAATCTTAAACTAGTTTAGTATAAGTAACTGTGGTTTCGGGAGGTCTTTTAACGAAACTCACATATTTTATAAGTTGTATTTGCCATGGTCTTATAAATTCTGACTAAGTTCGGTAAAAATAGGACTATTATTTCAGATAGTTGTCATAGGAATGGTCAGTCAGAATTTTCAATTTAATATCGATTCATACTGAATTGAAGATTTTTAATACACAGCAATTTTAAAATTTTTAGAACAAAACTGCATAATTTCGAGTACGGACGTAAGTACCTAATTTCAAGATGACATATTTTCCTGAGTGTACTATATCTGTCTCTAACTCCAACCCAATCTCTGTCCTGCCTCTGTCTTGGCATCACCCGCAAGCTGATGTGGTTAATGCTGTTGCTGTTGATCTTGCTGTTGATTTGTTTATCTAACCTACACACCCACACACTAACACACACACACATACACACACAATTCAATTTTCTTGCGCTTTTCAACAGAGTTTTCGTCATTAACTAAGATCGTTGATTTTTCACTGCCGTTATCTTTAGAAAGAGACAAACAGAGATAGGAAGTAAGTTTAAAGTTTTCGTTAAAAGAGAAGAGAGTTTCGTATCCCTTTGATTACTATTATTATTATACCCAATTTTAATGGGCACAGAGGGTATAATTTGGTTGGCAGAATGTATGTAGTATCAACAGCCGAGTCGATTTAGCCATGTCTGTCTTTCCGTCCATCCGTCTGTTTGAACGCGTCGATCTGAGAGACTAAAAGAGCCAGAGACTTCAAACTTGGTATGTAGGTTCCTGGATACCGAACGCAGTTTAAAAGTACAAGATCAAACGATCGGGGGGCGGAGCTCCCTTATTTTCTCTAAACAATATTTTAAATTATTAGAAAGTGTATTTATGCTTCGTTATTACTTCTGCGTCTTTTCCTTATTATACCCTTTACCTGACATATACACAGTTTTTTAAATTTTTAATAATTTAGATTTTAAAAAAATCAATATATACATATATACTTTTTGAATAATCAATAACAGCTTTTTGTATAGACTATTACAGGGTATCATACTGGCGCGTCCTCTCGTCTGTAGTAATTTTGACTTGTTTTGTTTATATTTTGTGCGTGTGTTGTGTGTGTGTGTGTGTGTGTAAATGTGTTGACCGACTTAATTGGGAAACTTGGTGCGTTTTATTTATGTGTCTTAACGAGTCGTTTATTTAACTCACCCTCTTTGTTCCTCTCACTACCTCTCGTTCTTTTTTCTGTCTTTCTCTCTTTCTCTCATCATATTGAAGCTGAACATTTTAAAAAATCGTTTATTGTTTTTCTTTCGGGGTCCTCCGTGCAGCCGCTGCATTTCACTACTTTGGAAAGAGCAGAAATCGAAAGCGGAATTCGAAATTAAGAGGAAAATACAAGTCAGATTCCAAGTGGAGTCTCATTTGAGGGAAAATTGAAATAATGTTGTACCTTGATTTAAATAAAATAACAAACGGCCAAACAGAAAGACATACACAGACAATTTTCAAAGCAATTCGACGAAAAACTAAACATAAATTCTGGCAATACAAAGATCTGGGTTCTCTCAATCTTTACCTCAGTCACTTATGGGTGTATGCGTATGTGTGGGCCAAGGCGCAGCCATGAACTTTGTTTTTTATTAGCGGCAGGATATCGGCATTGTCTCTACATATGTATATATTTATGTATATACATATGTATGTATATGTTAATTCGTTTGCTTTAATTGGAAAACAAAACCCCAAAGTAGCGACAACAGCAACAATCACAAAATAGAAACAGAATTCCACACAATTTATTTTTAAGCAGACATTTTTGTGTATTTATTTATTTTGTCGCTGGCAGCAAACAATTTGTAATCGTTGTTTTGCTGCTGCTTGCCTTCCCGTTTACAAGGAAAATGTTGCAGCTGCTCCACTCGAAAGCTGCAATCGTCTTGTCTTTACTGCACAATGCACACTGGACGAAAAGTCAGATTTTTTTGCATAAAGTTCATATTTTCATGAAAAGCTTATGTGGCTTTGATTTTATATTTTGAAAATAGATAGTCTAAGCACATTTAATCGATAAATTATACTTGTTTAGTCAACCAGTCAGCGCTTTGTTTACATTTACAAAGTGCGCAAATTTCTCAAAGTTTAAAGTTGTGTCATTTTGTACAGAAAAAATCTTTGAGTTATATTTATAATGGAAAATGAAGAGCAAGGTATGTTTTATATAAATCCCAAGAAAGTTTTGTTTAATATTTGGAATTTGTTGTTTCTGTGTCTTGTGTTGTTAAGCCGAATTATGTTGAAAATTAAACCCGAGTGCTCGTGAATTGTGGAGTAGAACTAACAACCGGCCAATCTTTGGTTTGGTTTGGATATCTTAAGAAACAAAAAAGTTTTTCATACTAAAGGTTAATTTTCATCCGATTGTTCCTAAGGCAGCTATATGATATAGTAATCCGATCTGTTTTAAGTTTTAAACAGTTACTACACACACTATTACTACGAACTGTACGAAGTAACAACTCTCTACCTTCATAATTAGACTTTATGCCAAAAAATCGGGCTTTCCGTCCAGTGTGCAGTGTTTGGGCTTGTATGGAGCCGCTGCCATAAATACTTCTAATTTTGATATCCTTATGAAATTTTTACCAAAAATCTAGATAAATATTTTAAAAATATAATGAAAAAATTGACCAAAATCAAAACCAAAGAGAAAAACAAACCAAATGAATATGATTAATTAATAATTAAATAGTTATATAGTTATAAAAACTACGAACTACGCGTCGTTAGTATATTTACGATTATACACACATCTGAAAATTTCTGCAGCACATTTATTACCGTTAAAGTAAGACAAATACAGTGTCATACAAACCAATTGTAGAATTTTGTGGAATCACATCTAAAACTTTATCTTAACATAAAAAAAAAACGTTAACAAAGTACACAAAAGAGGTTGAAACCATGAAATTAATTTTACAAACAGAATTTCACAAGTAAGTTGTTTATTAATATCTTGAATTAAAGTAAACACCTTCAACTTCAAAATCCATTTTAAATTATTTAATCCGGAACACACTAGCAAACGTTTGACCACTCTGAAGTGCGATTTTGTTTTGAAAAAAAGAGCTTAGTATGCGCATAGTGCATAAGTTGTGATTAAGTGAATTGATGTTATCATACTATGCTCGCTTATGAGTTTCCGCAAAAATCCACTAAAAGCTGAATGCATTTCTTAACGTAAAGCTGGTTGCTATTAATAATGTAAAAAAAAACTATTGAATACACTTAAAAAAAAAGGTCACATTCTAAAATCAAGAACATTCATCTTAATTTTTTTTAAAATAAGACCAAAATACTAATATTAAGAATATTAATCAACAAAATTGCAATTCTTAATACAAGAATAAATAAACCTAAATAAGCAAGTATATTCTACACGTATTATACCATTATACTAGTACAAATTGAAATACATACAATTGTCTAATAATTAGACTTTAATTTGTTAAAAACAAAATATAAGATGCAGCCACAATACATTATGATTCACTTAATTAATTTCAATGTATGTATGTAGTCCAAGCAATTCACAGAAAACATTTTCATCGCTTGCCTACACACCGATTCGCTTAGTGTAAACCACACTACATTCGCATTCTCGCTCTTCTTGGGCATCACTGATCTAGACAATCTGCCTGCAGAAATAATGATGTGAGTACGCATACTAATCGCTCTTTTTGTTCGGATATTTAAGCTTTTCACAAGTATGTTTAACTATTCAGCGCTTTGCTTGATAGATCATTTGGCCAACTTGAAGCTAATTGTCTTTCAATTATCCAATTTTTTTTTGACGCCACATGTGTTAAAATAATATACGCTCGAAACGGTATTTTATTTAAAGTCATCGTAATACTTCTTCGGAAATCGCGGGCGAAATAATATAATATAATTCTGAAACATACCGAGGTGACAGGCATGAATCACCCGGGAGCTAAAAATAATATTAGAAATTAATTGGCCATCATCTCATAATATGAATATGTACAGAAGATCTTCATCAATGGCATGCGCACTGATCATATGGACTTCTTGGTACTATTATGGGCGCTTTCCGAGAAGAAAGTGCGAACTATTTATGAAAACATAAAACAAAAGTTTAGAATCAACTCAGGGAATTTTATGACTGCTTCGAGCATTTAAGCTGAAAATGTTTACAATAAGATATACATATGTATGTATGTACATTTGTATATCAGGTAATGCAGGCCAAGTACCAAAACCATCGAATTGGACCACTTGGAATAACTAATAGGTCAAAGCATTAGAATTATTCAATTTTTGCACTAGTTTTTACAGCTGGTGTGTTGATGCTAAGCACATAGCATGATTTTCATGTGAATAGATATTATAAGGAACTCAAAAGAGGGAAAAAATATGTGTTAAGTACACATGTATGTATGTACATACATATGTATTTAAATGTCTTTCTGTTAAAACAGACTCGCTTACAACATGCATTTGAAAAGACATACAAAGTGATTCAGAGTAATGGATTACTCAACTGTATGTTTATGTAGTAAATGCATTTTACATGAATTCAAATTGTTTTCCTTATTCGCACCTTTCGTGATAATTCGAGCGAGGAATGTCGTCCACAGTGATATCATAGAGAAACTATCCGTAAATAAGTAATGAATTATCAAATCAGCACAAAGAGTGCGATTTTTTTTTTTTTTTTTGAATAATTCAGATGTGTAGGAAGAGTTTTAAAAAAATGTCAGCACTTGTCAGCCAAGTGATTATATACATGTTGTAAAGTAATTCCTTGTTAACTCATAACAGAAAAGTTTATTTCCCTTTTTGCCCACTTCTCCCAAAATTTAACTTTTTAGCACATAACCTCTATAAAGGCAATGCAGGTTTGTTTGAAGCAAAAAAGTTTTCAGCCGATTTTAACTACAAAATCTATTTGATTTAGTATTCCGATCTTGATATTTGTTGTCCAAAATATCAGTTTGGCCGGATTTATTGGAAAATAAAATGGTTTTTGTAGAAAAACACATTTTACAACCGATAACACCTATTCTTTCTCTCCTTGATTTTAATCCATAGCTGTTAAATTTGGATTACAATTAGTAATCAATTAGATTATAAATTTAAAAGAATTGTAATACCGTTGTACGGTTACTTTGCATATTCTGTTTTCTTATCTCTTTCATTAAATTATGATAATAATATGAAATATGATATATTTATATTTTTCTAACCATTTAACAAAATTTTGTATAATATTTGTGCTAAGTAGGCGCTTAAATATTGTTAATAATCAGAAATAATCATAAGTAATCCAGAATATAATCAAATTATTTTTTGGATTATTTTTAGGTAATTTCAATTATTTTCTAGTAATTTTCAGTAATCCTAATTATTTCTGATTACTTATAATCGTAATCAAAAAGTGTTCATTATAAATTTGAAATACTCGTATTTTACCCGAAAAAAAAAATCGAATTACTAATCATTATGACTAGTAATCATTATTTAGCAGCTCTGGTTTAATCATATTCAGAGAACACAATCATTTGGCATTGTACTCCCAAAAATTATTAATTACCGGAGTATGCATGTAAACAAAAATTTGTGAATAGACCATTTTTGATAAATCACACACTAGTACACACATACAAGCAGACTGGCAGACAGACTGACTGACGGACAGGCAGGCGGACAGACATTGCATACCACAACAGAACATGGCCACAAACACCAAAACAATTTTGCGATGAAATTGTCAAATTGCAACGCAAAAGCAGCAACCGCAACCGCAAAACGCACACCAACAGAGCAATCAGCAGCAACAGGATCAGGAAGACACACACACACTCCCGGCCAAATGCCACCCCAGCACATCATATCACAATCCAAGTCCCAGTACCATTCGAGCCAAGCGAAGTGCAGCCGTTAGACACGAATTCAATTCACAATTTTGGCAACCGAAAATCACAGCGATGTGAACGCAATTAATCATAAAACGAGGAAATGTCGACGAGCGAGAAGCAAGCAAATTGAAAACGCTACCAGGACACGGAAGCTGACATCGACATAGTCAGAGAGTGACAACGATAGACAGGGAGATATAGAGGGAAAGAGAGAAAGTATTATGCCAATGAAAGCTAGCAAAGTCATCGTTAATACGATTTCTTCTGTCCTCTTTTTCCTTTTTTTTTTTAGCGTCCAGTATTCTCATCGACAATCTGTCAATGACTTTGGGTCTTGGCCCTTAACGCAGAGTTGACTCACTCTAGTTGGCAAACTCAAAGTTAAGCGCCTCAAACAATATGTTCAACCAGCGGCAGTTAATTAGAGGCACAGCTGATGATGCATATACAGATACAGATGCAGATACAGATACGGATTCGGATACAGATAGTGAGCTGACAATTTCATTGTTTGTCTGGCATTTTTGGTTCACTTATCAAATTTAAATTTAATTACGAATGCGATGAGTTTGACCATGCAGATAACTGGTCCCAAATCGTGGCCTAATGAACAGTTTTATGCAACGTTTTAAGCCGCATTTTGTAATCTCATCGGACGGAGATTTACATGAAATCGAAATGCTGCCCCATAAATCAAGTTGCATTCGCAGTCGGCAGTCCGTAAGTGTGTCATTAAAATTAATTATTTAGCATTTTTAACACCATGCTCAAGCTAAGTCAAAGTCGGAATCGGGGCCGAAGTCGGAGTCGGGTCCGGACTCAGACCCAAGCCCATTGAGATGCATCCTCGAACTGGGCGGGTGACTTAGCAATTAGCCACACGTCGTGCAGAGTTTTGCGTTTTTCTAAATATTTCCTCACAGCCTTTGTTGGTAATGCCACACACAATATACACATACCCATATATGTATGTATGTATATATGTAGAAGCTATATAGATCCGATGGCCTCGACATGTGCATGAGTGCTCTCAAATATTTGCGCTGACATAACTTTGTCTGCGGCTGGCGCGCGCCAAGAGTTGAGATGAGAAGCGCATAGGAGGGCTCTGTGTATAGAGAAGCAGCAGCAGACGACAAGCAGCCGCTTTGTCTGCGCCTCACAATGTGTGAAAGATAATTATAACATGTGTGCACACACACACATAGCTGGTAAAAGAGGGACAGTTATATAGCTGGCCAGGAAAGGGAAGAGTGTGAGTTGCGGAGCGACTCAAGTCTTTTTTTCTTTTTGTCTCAAATCGTCGGCTTTTGCCATTGTCAGTTCTAGTTTGGAGAAATCTGACACTGACACTGAAGATGCCAACACAGCAGTCGAAGTCGTCATCGAATGTCAATAGCAAAATTGTTTGCCGAAAGCAAATCATAAAACAACCATCTTCGATAATATAAAATTATAATATGAAATTAAATATTTTATACAAATATTTGTTGAAAGCGACAAAATGACTACTTACAATAGGTGTATTAAAATGTAATACCCGATCGTGATTACGTTACTTATCATGTGTGTCAAAACTCAAGACTATACTAGTAGCGCTAAGAAAGTTGCATCTCTAATTACAAAATTAGTTGATCTGCTTAGGATATACTGAAATCTCTTTTTATTTACTTAATCCCTATTGGATGTTTCTATTTCTAATTCTATATGTATATGGCATTATTTATTTATTTAGAGTATTTGTCATGGAATTACTTTTGTATATTTTAACATTATTATTTTTATAGACATTATTTTTATTTTTTTTTTGTGTGAATTTGAATCTTTTGCTTGAATTTTATATCACATAAAAAAACCTCTACACGAGGTAAAACTCTAGTGACGAAAGTGTATTCTAACCCCAAAATTTCTGATATCCAATTTTGTGACGAAATTTATTACATTTAATATATGAATTATTCTAAAATAAAAAAAGTTGTTTGGCAAATGTTTTTCCATCATTTTACATCCTATTTACTTTGGCTTCATCGCTCGACAACAGTTTTTTTTTCCAAAATTGTGCCTCTTTGTGCTTGTAGGCCATTGCCAAGCATAATCGTATCATTATGTTCAGCTTTGACAGGTGCGGTTTTCTTCTGCTGACGCCACCAAAGAGCGCAGCTTCAATTTATCTTCTGGAGACTAGATTTCCGGATAGGTTAAGACCGTATTCTTCATTGGTTTCCACCATAATTTCACAACCCGACCAAAAAGGGCCTCTTTTACTTTTTCGGACTATAATCCTGTCGATGCTGACATCGGTCTTTCAAGGCTTTGGCCTTCAAGCCTTGCTTACTTTCAAATATAAAGGGCTGCTTTAAAATAATGCAAGTGCATTATAGACCACTTTTCTGAAGCATTCCGTTATTTAAGCTATTTCAGCTGGTTCTTGGCCCGAATGACTGAGCTTGTAAATAAGACTACATTATTCAAAAGTGCAAGTCATTCCACTACCCATTTTTTTATAAATTGTACTACATTTTATTAAATTTAACGATATGTAGAAAGAAAGTTCAAAAACATGTGCCCTTTACGAAAAAAACTACATCTCAAAATTTTTGTGCCAATTCTGTGGGCACCTAAAACTCACGATAGTCGAACGAAAATGAAAAAAATAAATAAATTCAATAAGGATAACGGAAAAATAACGGTGAAGGATAAAGTGCATAAGCATAATAAACAGTTGCATGCATAATTGTAAAATAAAGTGATAAACATTTTGAGAAATAGACGAATAGAAAGATAAAAATGTATGCAATTGTCATTTATCTAAGTAGCTGTTGTTTATTATAATTAATATATAAAGAATTCCACAATTACAAACCAATATAGAGTTGAGACTTTTGCACAACATTTAAATCACACCTTTCACATCATGTTGACAACAATTAATGGTAATTCTGATAGAAATGAGTAAGTAACACTATAGTAGATAAGAAGTTCAGAATAACCACTGAGAGGAGTAAGTTGGAACACTCGACTCGGTTGTCGACTCGTCGCCAATGTGATTGTGATTGTGATGATTGCTCTTAAAGTCGCTTAAACCAATCGACGCATAAATTATGCAATTGAAGCCAATGTCCCGCTACACAAATGATGTGCCTTGGTCTCACTAGGACCAACAGCCGCCAGTCACCATCAGCAGAACCATCGTCACCACGGGGGTATCCGTGCCTCATCTTGAGCTTACTGGCCGATTTGAGTTCCATTTATTTTCATTTATCGTAATGCCAGCTAAAAAATCGTGAAGATAGACAGTTTGGGAATTGGGGGGAATCGGGGAGAGTGAGTGATAAAGATATCGTTGGTTGTTAATAATTATCACTTGATATGCAAATGGCTCAATTATCTGCATCTCATATGCCAGTCATCATATTGATCTCTCTTTCTAATGATCTGTTTCAAACTCTGTCTATTTCCAGTGTGCAATTGCAATAATCATGCGCGTCAATGTCGCTTCAATATGGACATATTTCGGATATCGCAAGGCGTCTCTGGCGGCATCTGCCAAAACTGCCGACACTCGACCACGGGACGCAACTGTCATCAATGCAAGGAGGGATACTATCGGGATCCCAACAAGCCACTGAATCATCGCAAGGTGTGCAAAGGTTAGTTATCTGTGATAAATTACATCCTTAAGCTACTTAAACGCCAACTACACATAAATCAATGTGCTTAGCTGCCCATCGTCCGACTGTTGTCATACACCGAAATTAGCCTGGCCATTAGAGCATTCCGTCATGCCAAAGTCAAATCAACAAATTCCATTTTCAATCACCTCAACATTTAATTAACTGTTAGTTACCACAACAAACATGCATGAGTTCCAAAAACACAAATTCAAAATGCCTGTCCAATTAACAATAATTAGTCCAAATATTGACCATGTAACTATCAACAAATCCAAGCCCCAATCCCTTAAATTAACAACATTGTGAAAATGTTTTTATGTAATTTATTTACGCTATAAACTTGCCGCATTTCCCAATCGATCGACAGTAAAAAATTAAAGGCGTATCTGAAAACCAGAACTAGCAACATTTTGAGTTAAAAATTTGAGCTGAAGATGGGGAATGATAGAACAAAGAATAAAAGCATCAGAAATTAAGCAGCATGGTCAGCTCATAAATTATGAGCTGGCAATAATTTCACGCGCCGCCTAATCAACTCGACCAAATAAGGTGGCCAACAACAGATGGCTGGCCAAGAGTAGAAATGGGCAATTGCTATTTTTGGATCATATGAATACCCAAATATTCGAATACTCAATCTCGTTGTACACTCAGACGTAATCGTATCTATTCATCTATCCGAGCGCAGCGAGTCCGACCAAAATTTCATACGCCCAATTGCAAATTGAATTTGTAAACAAATAGAAATTTACTTAAGTAGTAGTACAATCATAAAAACAAACCAAATACTCTGCCAAACAAGATGCTTGCAAGTAATGACTGATGTTCCTGTTTTTATTTTCGTACTTCACGTTGGGCCCCCTCCCCCCGCCCCACCAGTTCGCGTCCAGCTGCGAATTGCGTATACGCCGCATGCCCCATTTGTCATCATTTTTCACAATACGACGCGTCGCTGATGCTGACTAACCATCATAATTCTGAAAAGCCGTTAAATCCAAATCAAAATCTTATCGATTTTTAATTAATTATACAACACAAAAACAAAATCCACTCGAAGAACAAAAAAAAGAAACCGACAAAAGTCATAAGTATTTACAAGGCCAGCCAAATGCGCACATCGTAAATAAGTAAAGCAAGCAGCTCATACACACACACACACACTCACGCACACATGCACATACACTCTCAAACGAAAGCTTTATGGGTTTAATCGTCAGCGGCTTCTCTTTGCTGAGATTTTTTTTTTCAATTGTTGTCGGTTTCAGTTTTTGCTTTATTTTCATAACGTCGAAAGAAATTTATTCATTTTAATTTTGACACGCGTGCAATTTGTTTAAAACATTTTTGCATTGTGGTTTTACATTTATTCTCATTGTTGTTCCACTCGTTCTTGTTGATTGTTTGCAAAATGTTTTACGTCATGTTTTTGGGTCGGGCGGCCATTTGGCGACGTTGCCTTTTAATTAGTCAACCGCATTTTCTTGTCTGCTCTCCGTACTTGTCTTGACTTGCCCAAGTGTTTAATGCAAACATGTGCGCCATATAGCAACTGCAAATCCTTTAGATCAACCAAGTGAACTGAGGTACCAGCCGGTTGACGCAATAACGCAACCCTCAGAAAGTAACTCACAATGGATGCGAAATGATAATGGATAAATTTTTAAGACACCATTTGCAAAAATAATCATTCATACACAATCGAGTATGAGTACCTTGAAAAACCAGAATAAATCTGCTAACTTAATCGCATAAATCTAAATTTTCCATTAGATGTCAATGACTCGATATTTGGTTGTAATTGCAAAAATTAAATTTATCAAGAATATTTCAATCTCAACGGAAGCAACTTATCGCAAATGTTTATTTAGAATCTTCAGGAAGAAAAAAAGTCGAGGGAAATAATTTTCCAATAGATATTCATCTCTAAAACAAACAACAATTTAAGTGAAACTACATACTGAGAGTCTCAGAGAATGCGTGGATCTATTGGCAAATATGTGTTTCTTAAGAATAAACTTCAAAAACTTAAAGATATTTGGACGAGCAATTCTATTTTTTATCAGAAACCTTAGCTATTTCAGCTTTATTAACATATTTTATCGGAATTCACATTCCCCGCACTTCCCTTTACATTTTGGTATACTTGTGTATATGCCATAGCTGTTAAATTTGGATTACAATTAGTAATCAATTAGATTATAAATTTAAAAGAATTGTAATGATTATATAATCACCTTGGGAATATTTAATGATTACTTTTTGATTACGATTATAAGTAATCAGAAATAATCGGGCTTTCTGAAAAGTACTAGAAAATTATTGAAATTACCTAAAAATAATCAAAAAAAAAAATAATTTGATTATATTCTTTGATTATATTACTTATGATTATTTTTGATCATTAACAACATTTAAGCGCCTACTTAGCGCAAATATTAAAACCAATTTTGTTAAATAGTTAGGAAAATATAAATATATCATATTTATTATCAAATTTAAGTGGCCCCGTAGCACCCTGGCATTCTGATTATTTCTGATTACTTATAATCGTAATCAAAAAGTAATTATTCGGGCCTGTTCTGAATACCGAAAACGAGTGGAATTGCCGTAAACCGAGTTGGCTGTTGTTCCGAATTTCGAAAATCGATAAGTATTGTCGTTTTCAAAACGAGTGCTGTAGAGACAGGGGAATTAAAAGTAAGTGTTATTTAAAGCATTAAAATAAATACCTAAAATTATAAAATGTTAATTTTAATAATGATAAACATTTTTAGAATCGTTTAACATCACTACTTCAACCATTTACAGTTGATGTATATTTTAAAAAGAATTTTTTATAAACATCTATAAAATATTGCATGAAAAACAAAACTGAAATCATTGGATGGTTCCTCTCTAACTGAGATTGTATTTTGTCCAATATGGTTTCGAAAACTTCCTTTATTAGCCGGCATGAATCTACAAATCTGGATCATAAACGTTTAATGAAAGATGGTGTTTTGGTAGCTGTATTTGCACTTACCTTGATTCTAGCAGAGTTGGTAAACTTGATGTCATGCGGAGATGAATTTTTTTCTTACTTCATAAATTTTTCGTTTTCGCTTGGCTTGCAAGCAACCAATTACCATAACTGCCGGCATTTCGCAATATTAACTTAGTGCTTTATATTATTTTAGCAATTTCTTCGTCTTCATTGACTAAAACAGCTAATACGGTAGATGACTTACTGTTATCGAAACGTTTCTGAAACCGAGTTCGATAATTAAAAACGAGTCAATTTCGGTCGGAATTGGGAACAGCAAACAGTAAAATGTTCGTTTTCGTTTTTACTTTAAAAACGTTCGGAATTCGGAACAGGCCTGATTATAAATTTGAAATAATCGTATTTTAATCATTATTTTACCCGAAAAAAATAAATAATTCAGTTACTAATCATTATACTATGCAAGTCGAAAAAAAAGACATGACCAAACTTAACGGTTTCCCCCTATTACGGGTCCTAGGAATCGAACTGCATCATTACATTTTTGAGTTACAACGATGGTTTCATACAAAAGTTTTTTTTTAAGTTTAAGTAAATTGTTTGGTCTCTAACTTCCATGGTATATTTTTTTGGTAAACTTGCTTCAGCAAAGGTTCTTGGAATCTTTTAAGCTACAAGTTTTATGAACAAGCCAAGCTTCTAAAATGGGGTTTTAAGGCTCTTTGAGGTCAATAAACCAAAAATGATGCAATATTTACCACTTTTTTTTACATGTTTCTCATATGTTATCCAAGTAATCGAATTTTACTAACCGATACCTATATCAAAATATTGTTCGTGTTATGCCAAGTAACTTTAGCAACAGATAAAAAAATATTATTCTTTTTTATTATAGCGTGAATACTCTACTCTTTGACATATTGACCTCTAAGAGCCCCAAGATCCCATTTTAGAAGCGTGGCTTGTTCATAAAACTTATAGCTCTTCAAATTCCAAGTAACTTTGCTGAAGCAAGTTTACCAAAAAAAAACATACCATGGAAGATAAGAACCAAACAATTTCCTTAAACTTAAAAAGGACCTAGGACCCGAATAAGGGGAAACCGTTGAGTTTGGTCATGTCTTTTTTTTTTTTAAATAAACTATCACATTGTAATCATTATTAAGCAGCTCTGGTATATGCACATACATTTACATCAATGTATACGGAAAATAATTAAGGAATTTCTTTGGAAAGAACTTATCCAAACTAAGAGAAGAAAAATATTAAAATTAATTTTTAACAGAGACTTAAGTTATTTCAGCTACTTTTATTTAGATAATTTTACGTTTACTAATTGGAATTTATAATTCCAGCAGCTCTCTATACTTTTTGGTATACAAGTTAAAACTATTGCAAAATATTAGTTAAGTTTTTAAAGTTTTTTTTCCAGCTGTAATATATTGATCTCAGCCGTCTCTCCATAGATTTTAATGATTAATATCTCAAGCGTAACTGATGTAATACAGTTATGTTAATATTGGAAAGAGTAAGAGTGAAAAACACTGGCTATCAAATGGTGATCTCCTGTCAGGCGATCCGTGCGAGAATCCTGGCCAAGTGATTACGACTCAAATATAAATGAAAATATATTTATTTTGTTAAGTAACATATTAGGAATGCCATCGTGACACGATGCACTATGGCGAATTTGACCACTATTGGAGGCCAAGATTAATAACTCGGCTCTTTTTCCTTTGTTATACATTCCCTTATACGTACTTTGGAAAAGATGCGTGTCACTACGCACGCTGCTAATTTTTTTTTCGGTTGCAATACCGTAGGAATAATATACTAGAACTATTTTATATAATAATTTCTTAAATTATACATACATTTGCCAAAAAAACTTTGCGTACAAACATATTCTGGAAGTTTGTCTTTAAAAAATATGAAAGAAAATTATTTTTTTTACAGCAAGTAGTAAATTTAATAGGCTTTACTTTAATGTAGCTTCTTACTTTCTACTACTTTTAATAATATGACAAAGAATTTAAAAAATTGTCTTTTTTCGATCAGAAAAAGTATGCGTACAAATGCAAAAATCAATTGAAAAATCCGTATTTTTTAACAATTTAGTACGAAGTCGGATACCCTTTACGTTGTATAACCTCAGCCAACCGATTTGGCATGGACTTGACCAATTTTGTTGTATCCTCTGCTGTTACTTTGCTCCATCCTTCGACAATAACTTTTTTCACCATATCCTTGAAAGTAATGGTGTGCAGGCGGATCCTGCGCTCCAGAAGGTCCAACAAATGTTCAATGGGATTGAGAACAGGGGATTTCGGTGGCGTGAATTTTTGATACAGAAGAATGTAACCCCACACTCACACTCATTGCAAAACTTTTAGAAATCATGTTCAATTTTTCACTTTTTGGTCCTTTTAAATTACGTACAAAACTTTAAAATTCAATAGCACGTGCTATGCAATTGCAACAGCTGTGTTTTTCAGCTGATATTTTCGTAGTGGCGCTATCTATTGAGATTTTTGGTACGCAACATTGAAGAATGATCTTTTGTTAACGAGTTTATCATAAAAATTTTTTCACTTGGTGACTTTCAGAAAAGGAGTTTTGGTCTCAAATGGTGGTAAAATTTCCCATAGTGCGATGCTTAAAACGTTACAAACTTATATAGAATTTTCTTACAGTCTTGAAGTGAATAAATGTTAAAAATACCCCACAGTAAACATTCTTTGCTTATTTCAAAAATATATTTTTTTAAACTGTATACAAATAGTTATTAAATGTATGTGAGTTTTGGCTATTAACTCAAAAGCTTATTAATGATTAAATTGTAAGAAAAGTATAAAAATTATATTATTATTATTCTCGTGGTTACTGCGTAATTCAGCTTGTTGTCTGATTTTTCGGCGTAATTCTGCTTCCTCTTTTTGTCGGCGTCGGCTTGGTCAGTGTTGCTCTATATTCTCCTGCTTCGATAATCCATTATCGAGAAAATACTAAATATTATCGACTGTTAATAGCTGCTGTAATCTGCTGTGTTTTTTCTGCTGTTGTTGATCTGTATAAATCTACTGTTGTGTATCTATCATATACATGTATTAAATAGCAAGCCCACCTTTGAAAAAATAAATATTACATTTTTAGAACGTTATTAAAAAATGTTCTACTATAGGAACATATTTATTTTGTTGCCTAGTTACTTCGAAATTTCTCTGTCAGTCGCTTGCAAGAAGAAATTATATATATGTAAGTGTATTTGTATATTGCAAATCACGCGCTACTCGCATGTCTCGCATTATAATTAACGCCTTAAAGAGAATTCGGATAGATGGGAACTTCCGGGACAGGAGTGGAGTCTTAACTTTGCTGTTGTTGCTGTTGCTACTGCTGATGCACATTTGTTGTTGCCATGATTTCGAAATAATTTAAATATTCAAATGATTTACTTGAGCTCAGCAGACACGAGCAAAATGTCAGCGAACAGACGATTTCCACCATAACTCATCAGATACTGTGGGCACGGGACGTCAGTAGGGTCAGGGTTGTAGAAGCGGATGCCAGGCAACCCATTACATACATACTCATGCGTACATACACATTTCTGCGCTACAAGCACACGAAATACTTTGTGATTCAGACACGTTGTCAAAATGCCTTTCGGTTTTGGCTCAGGCAATTCCTTATTTGCGCAAATGTTTCAATGACCGGAAAATTACATTTTATTATTTGTCCAATAAGAGACTGCCATTAATACATACATACATATGTATGTACATACATGCATACATACATACATACATACTTACATACATACATCATACAAACCGTACATGACCGTAACTCATAATAGTGTTGTTGTTGTACATAAGTCTGCTGTTGCAGATTTCTGGATAATTAAAATCTCTGTCAGCCCCAAAACTATGCTGTGCTTTTTGTGTCGCCATTGCACTATGGGGCGTTTGGGAGATCTTTTTGGAATTAATTCATTTTTCGAAGGTATGCAAATTCATGAATTTTTATTGCCAACACATTATAAATACATCAAACTGTTATGTTCCATAACAGAAATGTTAACATAACTGTCCAATGTTAAGATAGCAGCTGTTAAAGTCAGCTGTTTCAACCGAAGGCCGCGTGCTTTCATAAAATGTAAAATTGCTGTGCATTTTATAATCAATAGTTATTAATGAAAATTGCATGAAAAATATTAAATTTGTATTGGATGTTAACAATTCGGGCTTGTACTAAATGTTGCAACTGATATTCTGTTGTTTTTGTGCGTGTCTTATTAGTAATTTGTACATTTAAAGCGGTGTCAATAAATAATTTTTATATCCATTTTTGTAGAATGATTAGTTCTGAATTCAGAACAGTTTGTCTCAATGTGCACTTTTGCAAAATTTAATTTTTTAGTACGTAACCTCACAAGTTTTAATGACTATTTGCTTGCAGTGCCCCATGGAGAATTTGAGCAATTTTTTTGATATTAATTAATATCTTGGAAACTACATAAGATATTTAAATGCAGTTTTTTTCTAGTATTATACACAAAAACTTCTCTCAAATTACCCCGACTTTTTTTTGATAAATTTAACTTTTTGAAAATTGTTAAAATACGTTCTTAATAACAGCAACCTATCTGTAAATGTCAAACTGTAATGTTACATAACACAAATTTCAACAGATCTCGTTAAGTTATGCCAGAAAAAACACAGCTGATGCAACTGAAAAGCACGTGCTGACCAAATTGTTAGATTTTTATTCAAGCTTCAGACAGATAAATCTAATAGATTTCGTCAATAATTCTCAAAGTTAATTCTCTGCAGTCTATTGAGAGAGGTTTGTACCATGTTTTTAGTGTTTGGATTGCAGAATTGTCATATTGTCCTCTTAATTGTGTACAAAAGTATATCACTTGCAGAAATTTTATCTAAATCTTAACTTTAAATGGTGAAACAAAAAAATTTCCACCGAGTTCCACCTTAATTTATGTGACAGATTGTGGAAAAATTATTTCCCTTTTAAATGAGCGAATTTTATGAGATAAAAGTGAATGATTTTCTCTGTGTTCTAAATATTTGAATGAAATAGAGGAAAATAAAAATGTTCCTTGCAAAAAAAGAAGCATTTTACTTATGATTCCTCTATACGATATAGTAGTTCAAAGTTGCCAAAATGTCAGAAAGTTTTTATCCATCTAGCTAGTTTGGACTGAATATATAATGAAAAACAACGAGGTTCGCATAAAAAAGTGTGTTTCGACCGACAATTTGAATTATTTATATATGAATTAGTTGTCCGATTAGGACCAAGGTAGACCAAAAAGTTCGTGACATAATAACACACCAAACTTGCAAGTTTGGTGCGGATAGTTTAAAACAAAAAAAATTTAATTCGCAGAGTCAACAATTCCAATAAAAAACTTCTTTACAAAGTAAAAGTCTAGTGACGAAAGTCTTTCCCTGTCCCAAAATTTCTGATGTCCGATTTTGTGACGAACGATATTAAATTTAATATATAAATCATTATAAAAAAAAAGTTTGGCATTGAGTAAAAAAAACACCTGTAGCATGTTACCTGTGCACTTTGCAAGCAAATATTTAAGGCACGTCTAAAAGCACTCTAAAACACCATTCTAACGACATATAGAACACATCTGTAGCTTCTTCGGTTGGGTGTTTCAAATATATAGGTTTTAACTATTTCCCGCTAAACTAGCTATTTCCCGCTTAAGTCGTTGAACAAACATTTCTAGATTTCTGATAAGAAACATTTCATCATCAAAAAACCTAAGATTTTTAGCGTTTTGATACAAGCCGACACACAAACTTTTCATCTCATTTTGATTAGGCCATTAAAAATTGTAAATTTATATATCTTTTGAACCAAATGTCAGATTGAAATGATCGAGGTACCATTCGACGCGTATTTTTGATAAGAAGGCTCCAACAGCCCCACTAGCTGCAATCTTTAAAATTTTTCCCCTCCCACTTATCTCATGAGCCAGGAGAGTTACTTAAAGTCTTAGTATACACTTTTAATAGAGAAAGTCATACATTTCGATCGGTATATAACTCGATCCGATCAGACAGTCGTAACAAATTTTCCATTCGTGTATATCACAGCGGACGGCAGTCCGCGTTAGTGACGAAAGCACCACGTAGTGTGCAAAAGTGACTAACAATATTATACAGGAAGAATGGAAGATTTGCTACAGAATGTCCGAGCAGATCGAGTTTTATACCGGTCGAAAGGTATAGTCTTAACTTAGAAAAATGCATACTAAGACTTTGATTTCTCAAATGGTTCATGAGATAGAGTTGCAGATTTTAAATGATTGCAGCGGATGGGGCCGCTGGAGGTTTTCAGAAAAATTAGTTTTGTTTTTTATTATTCTTATCAAAAATACGCTTCGAATGATACCTTAATCGTCCAAATCCGACAACTGGTTTCAAAGATAATCAATTTTGAAATTTTCAGTGAACTTTCAAAATGAATAAAAAAAGTCAAGAATGTTGTCCGTTGGTTTGTTTGCATCAAAGCGTTGAAAAAGCTTAAATCTTTTGATGAGGAAATATTCCTTATCGGAAACTAAAAATGTTTGTTCTACGACTTTAGCGGAAAAAGGAAAAACCGCGAAAATTAAAAGCCTCATAGTATCCAAACTACAGAAGCTACAGATATGTTCTATATATCGATGGAAAGGGCTTTTGGGGGTTTTTAGACGTGTAAGTCTAGTGACGAAACCCTCTTCATGCCACAAAATTTTGTGACGAACAATATTAAATTAAATTCATATATAAATTATTTTAAAAAAAAGTTTGGCATTCGGCACAATGCGCAAAAAGGCAACAATTATTTATATCTAAAAATAACTTTTATGCGCAGTGCCGAATGCCAAACTTTTTTTTTTAATAATTTATATATTAATTTAATTTAATATTGTTCGTCACAAAATTGTATATCAGAAATTTTGTGGCATGAAGAGGGTTTCGTCACTAGACTTTTACTTCGTTAAGAAGTTTTTTTTGGATATTGCTAGTCGCCTTTTGCACACTTCGTGCTGCTTTCCTTACTAGCGCGGACTACCGTCCGCATTGTTAAAAGCGGTACCGCTTTTGTAGGCCATTTGCGTGTTGATATTATATAGTATGCATAATGCAAAAAACTAGACCATAAAAACATGACTCATTGTCGAGTTATTAATTAATTCCAAACAAAAAATGGCAAAATTTCCCATAGTGTATTGTGACATCATTAATTTCATACATAAAACTAAGGAAACTTAGTTAAGCTTATATGCTATGAGATACCCTCACTTGAATATTATGCAAGAATCGAAATGATAAAAATTATCGAACTGAATATTAACATAGAACCTTAGAAAATACTAATAATAATAATAAAGTAAATAAACAAATAAAAACAATTAATTTATGTGTTGACTGTTAGTTAAAAATATAGTATTTATAATATCTGATTTGAACTGAATATCTGCTTTAAACGTCTTGACAGTGTTATGATACTCAACAGTGATGATGCCGCAATTTGCCAATATGGAATTTATGTCAATACAACAATGGGAAAACTTACACGGTATATCATAAACGATGTCAATATGAGCGTGTCGTGGGGGGGCAGTCATGAATACAATTAACAATATCCGAAACTAAATACGTGAAATTAAAAGCCATAAAATCACAATGTCACGTGCGAAATGCTACAGCAATAACAGCAGCAGCAGCAATTAAAATAATGTCATGAATTACCTAAGCCACACACATATAGAGGAGGAATTTTTTTGTAATGCCCATTTAGCCACAAAGTTCATGAAACACAGCCGTTGCCACCGTAACCATTAGACAATCAGCTGCGGGGGCGACTCATGTTAAGGCACTGTGGTTCGTTTTACGATTTTTCTGCAATAAAGTCAATATTTAAAGTGGTTCAAATTCACGAACTTTTGATGGCGATGCATTCAAAATACATCCAACTAAAATGTTACATGGTCAGAACATTAACGCATAAGCCCGGACTATTGAAACAATAATGACAATAATTTTTGTTTATTTAATTAAAATATTTTAATTTTTTACGAGTAAATATTAATATTTCTCGTTACATACATAAAGTCAGTTTTGGATCAATATTTACTATAAGATCTATACGATTTAGTATTCTGATCTTGGTATTTGTTGGCCCGAATATCAGAATCATAATATTACATATGTACACACGATTTCAACCAAACTCAGAATATATAAAACCATGTCAAACATAAAATCTGTGAGTCTGGTTAAGACATTTTCGAAGCAATAGTGTTTTATGCACTCAATTAGCTTAAGATTTTTTTTTACTTATATTATTTAAGATTGAAATTAACTTAAAAATGAGAATGTTTTGTACTAGAAACAAATACATTTTGGGATATGCTTTTTCTTTGTCGCGCCTTACAATTCTTGGATTGGATGGATAAATCAGCACCAATTCAACAAAACATACCACTACTAAATGGTATTTCATTTTGTTATTTGCTTATTTATAGTATACATACTAGTGTATGTTTGAATATTAAATGAAATTAAATATGAAAATGTTTTGTACTAGAAACAATTATATTTTAGGATTAGATCAAGATTTTTGGGTACTTAAAATAGTATGTTTCGATCTTGAATTAATCCCAAAACGTACTTAACGTATCCCAGAAAAATCTTATTTTAAGATTTTCGTACTTGCGAAAACCGATCTTGAAATAAGGTTTTTGTTCTCAATTTTGGAAATTCCGATCGTTTGTACTTGAATATCGCCTGTTTAAGTACGGAAATCTTGATTTTTTTCTGAGTATATGTACATATATGTATATGTATATGTATATGTATATGTATATGTATATGTATATGTATATGTATATGTATATGTATATGTATATGTATATGTATATGTATATGTATATGTATATGTATATGTATATGTATATGTATATGTATATGTATATGTATATGTATATGTATATGTATATGTATATGTATATGTATATGTATATGTATATGTATATGTATATGTATATGTATATGTATATGTATATGTATATGTATATGTATATGTATATGTATATGTATATGTATATGTATATGTATATGTATATGTATATGTATATGTATATGTATATGTATATGTATATGTATATGTATATGTATATGTATATGTATATGTATATGTATATGTATATGTATATGTATATGTATATGTATATGTATATGTATATGTATATGTATATGTATATGTATATGTATATGTATATGTATATGTATATGTATATGTATATGTATATGTATATGTATATGTATATGTATATGTATATGTATATGTATATGTATATGTATATGTATATGTATATGTATATGTATATGTATATGTATATGTATATGTATATGTATATGTATATGTATATGTATATGTATATGTATATGTATATGTATATGTATATGTATATGTATATGTATATGTATATGTATATGTATATGTATATGTATATGTATATGTATATGTATATGTATATGTATATGTATATGTATATGTATATGTATATGTATATGTATATGTATATGTATATGTATATGTATATGTATATGTATATGTATATGTATATGTATATGTATATGTATATGTATATGTATATGTATATGTATATGTATATGTATATGTATATGTATATGTATATGTATATGTATATGTATATGTATATGTATATGTATATGTATATGTATATGTATATGTATATGTATATGGATATGGATATGGATATGGATATGGATTTGTATATGTATATGTATGTTTAATTTGGCCGAATACATTGGAAAATAAGATGGTTTTTATACAAAAAGCCATTTTTCAACTTATAATTCCCATTATTTCTATATGATATAGTAGTCCGATTTGGATTATATTTTACCAACAAGTTAGTAGCACAGTAGCACGCCAAACCTGCATATTTAATGCTGATAGCTTAAAAACAACATATTTTCATATCGCAAAATCAAGCATCAAGGCGGTATCACGTCCGCCAAACTATCTTGTGCTCTTTAGTCATTAATTTATTCCAAAATAATCGTCAAACGGACCATAGTGCAAGGGTAAGGTTGATGCTTATGCTAAGGGGAGAGGGTAATCCCGGGGTTAATGTCGAAAGATTGAGAAAAAGAGTGAGAGAGAGAGAGGGTGGCCCGAATAGCGTTGAATATCGCTCAAACATTATTCGAATTTCATAAAATGCTCATTGCAACTGTAACAAATCGGTTAAAGGTCGCTCCAAGTCGTTGCCTTCGTGAGGGTTGCAGCTAACTTAATTGAATGGCACAAGAAAATGAATTTATCATCCACACCGGCAACAGCGGGAGCATTGCGAGTGGGAGGTGGGAGAGGGCAGCTAGCCGGTAAGCCATAATGGTTTTTAAAACTAAGCTGCAAAAATCTATTACAACTATGTGTTTGGGCGGATAGGGGAGGGTGAACTAAGCGACGCACAGTGGGACAATCGCTAATTTTTTTGCAAAACTCATATCCTTTGAACCAATAAAAATATTTCAAAAATTTGAAAAGCATTTGATAAAAAAACTTCTTAACCTGTTTACACTGTGTGATAGGCCTACTGAGTTATTCAGATTTGTCGGTGCTTTTTTTAAACATAGCTGATATAAAATCTATGCAACTGAAGAAACAAATTTTTCCGGTATTTCATCAGAAATTAACATATTTTTCAGATGAAACAAAAACTGAAAAATGGGTATGCTTTGAGAGGCTGTCCCGCCCACAATTTTCTCCAGATTCCAAAATTCTTTCTGGAATCGTAATCTTTGAAGATTTCTCTATCGAACGCATATATTACTTTTACAATCGCTTCCATCAGAAAAGTGGGTTTTGTCACGCTTTCCGCCCCAATTGTCCCCGTGTGTGGCGTAGCAAATTTAACGCTAGCGAAGCAATAAAAGTTATTGTCAGGACAAATTTTAAATTTTTAGCAACAGAAAAAAAGTGCAGATAAGAAGTCGACTCGACTAAGAGACGTAGTGTCCGTGCAATATAGTCTTAAATATTTGTATATTTATTGTTATCTTTATAATGGAATTCAATCAATTTAAATCTGAATGATATACTTTTCGTACTTTTCTGTTTCTGCTTTTTTTTTTGTATATGTCAATTGTCATCAATGGAAACTGATTTCTTTACATGCTAAATCGAATGGTAGAAGGTCCTTTATGAGTCATAATTCCACCCATAACTCATACGTTCATATCATATCTTAGGTACAAGTAGCTGTATCTTATCGTACCTCTTCAATTGCAATTTCGCTACGTTTTATTGAACTAAATAATCCTATCGACTCTACGGCGGGATAGAGTATAGACATTGCATATCAGGCAACTTCAACCACCTACACACAGACACAGACATATACTATTTATACACATAACCTCAGGCTGGCCACGCTTATGGTTCTCTGGCGGCTTCGGGGGCTCGTGGGCTAGGATTTGAATTATGACATTTTGCATGCGAGTTGACATTTAAAGCTGTGCAAATTGTTCGAGCGTCAAATTGGCATTGCCATTTTGTTGACTTCACGAGACCGCGACGGCAATGATAACGGCAACACACCCCTATATCAACCAATCTACTCTCAAAGTACGAGTAATTCAACATTGCCTACTTTTGCGTGCATCATTTGATTTTCAACAGTCTTTATGTCTGCGCCTCAATTTTAACGCACAATTTGAAAATCGAGCCAAAGTTCCGAATACAATTGAGGTCTCATTTTCTTTGCTCCCCACGTAACTTGCTACTCTCTCACTCTCCGACTCATCCCTCTTCCCCTACCCACTCCTTTTACCTGTCGCTAAAAACTTTGCAGTCTTCCGTGTTGTACATGCAATAAAATTGTAACAATCCATTTGAGTAGAGGTCGTCAGTAAGAGTATCTCCGTCTAACGTCTGAAAGGTATTCACTTGCGTCTTGTTCCATTGCTCATTTCGCCGTCGGAAAAGTTGAGCGAACTTTGCGCCAGTTGCAACCGCGACAAAGTTTTCCCTGGGGCAGGAACAGAGGACACGCTGGGATCTGGTGGGAAACCCTACCAGGATGGGCATAACATTTGTCGCGACGCTCGAAGTCATTGATTTATTAATAGACCAGTAAAGAGAAGCCATCCTCACCCCGAGTGCCTTCATCTCAACCAAATTAGGCAGAAAAAGCTGGCTGACTCGTTTCATAATGAAACTGAGTCTATTCAGCGATTATTTACTTTTTAAACAATGAATTAAAGTTTTGAGCTTGAATTTAAGTACATTTACAGCACACAAGTTTAACATTTTCTAACTATTTCCGAGTGCATTCATTTAACGCATAATAAGCATATTATTATTTTTGAATACGTCTTCAAAATATGTGTTTTATGTTTCAATGCTTCAAATTATATTCAAGTAGTCTTCTTCTTCTCGTTATTGTGCATATTATAATTCTAGTTTTAATTAAACAAGAATCTATACAAATATTATATTTTTTTCGTAAGGAAACGAGGGATCCCTTTTCCTTACAGCCGCACTCGGTCAGCTACATACGTTTTCCGCATGCGAGACGTTCACTGCTCATTGCTGCATAATATTCGACATACTACATTCACACTTTCATCGCTCGATGAGATATTTTATATATGTTTGGGACTGTCTCTGACATTCTGACCAAATTTGGTCAAAGTCGGATTACTATATCATAAAGCTGCCATAGGAACACTCTAATGCAAATCATCAATTAGTTTGAAAATTGTTTTTCTTCCTTAAGAAATCTCAACCAAACTCATTAACATTATTAACTAAATTTCTTTTGCGAGAGCGAAGCGAGCAGGGGCGGAGCCCCCTAGTATATAATATGTATAAGTTTTTGGATAGCTAAAAGTAAGTGAACAGCATCAGCACATTCTCCTAGTTAAAAAATTAAAGTTTCTTGTATTTTTAATGAAAGCTCATCAATTTAAAAAAAAATTAAGAATCGATTTTATAATTTTATGATAATTTACACTATATTCTCTATAGTAACATATAGTGGAATGTCTATTCAAATTCGGTTATCTGACGTGCAGCAACAACTCATTTCGAAATATAATATAAAACTTTCATATTTGTTGAAGCTGCAATGATTCAGTCATGTACCCATTATTTATACAATGTATCGGACTGTTCCACGGTCTGTTTAATGATCAGCTGCATCAGCAGTAGTCAGGCCGTCCCGTTCAGGTGTAATCCCTCTCTCATGGCAAATGATTCTATTGCGACTCGACAAGGAAATCTTTTCAAAATTATACTCTGAGTTTATTAAAAATGAGCAACAAAGGGTATAAAGTGTTGGGCAGAATGTATGTAACAGGCAAAAGGGGCGTGGCAGACCCCATTAAGTATATATATTATTGATCAGTATTAACCGCCGTCTGTCTCTCCGTCCGTCCGTATGTTTAAACGCATCGATCTCACAGACTATTAAAGCTAGAGACTTCAAAGTTGGTATGTAGATTCCTGGATACCGTACGCAGATCAAGTTTTTATTTTTGGATCGGACTACTATATCATATAGCTGTCATAGAAACGATCGGTCGAAAATCTAGTTTTAATATAATATACTTTCTTGTTTTCTAAGATATCTCGACTAATCTGACAGAATATGCATCTGGTTTTCTACATACTGGCAAAATTTAGTTCAAATCGTTCAACTATATCATATAGCCGCCATAGGAACGATCGGTGAAAAATCAAGTTTTAGTATGGAAAAATTTGTTGCTTACTAAGATATCTCAACCAATACTTCCTGATCAAATTTTATTAAAATCAATTCACTATATCAAATATGTGTCATTGGAATAAGTTGTCGAAAATTTAATACAGCACTCTTCGAGGGCATCCAGTCTTCGGCGTGCCGAACAGCATCAGGGTATCCGACGGTCGAGTACACTCGATTGTAGCCGCACCTTACCGCGAGCGAAGTGTGCCGAGGTGAGTGAAGCGAGCAGGGGGCGGAGCCCCCTTGTTTTTATTTTGTGTTTGGTTTCTTTCGAAATTTTGCATGAATCTATTTGGCCAATAATAACAAACAGTCAGGGAGAGCAACACGAAAAATAGTAGCAGCCCCTTCCTGCTCCCTTGCCTACAATTTTTCTGCTGGACTACGAAATTTCGGCTAATATTTTATGGCAGTTGATGGAAGTGGGCGCTGCGACGACGACCACGTCGAATTGTTGTTACACACTTTTTAGCATGCGGCCAGTTGAATTTGCAGGGAGAAGGTATGGGATCTGCTATTGGGGTTGGGGTTGAGGCAAAGACAGGGGCAGAAGCAGAGGCAGAGGTGCGGGTTGCGTTTGCTTGCGTAAAGTTGAAATAAACAATAACAAATTGCGCTTGATTTGCTTTATGATGTTTACACTTCACCCAGAGCACTTCAAATAGCACGCGCAGCGAAACTTTGGTTAATTAATTGTTGGAAAGCCAAGCAAAATAAATAAAAGACAAACAGATTTTAACCATTGTAAATAAAAACAGGGCAGACAACCAAAAAATTTAAAGGCACAAATTGTCAAAATGAAATTCCTGATAATAAAATGAAAGCCAGGCCGACTTTATTGTATATCTTTAATGTAACTACACAATTTTACCACATATCTGTGTACAATGAGGTGTTCAACTTCAAAGATCATTTTCATTACACAGAAAAAAAGAACAACAACAACAATATCAAGACAAAATTACTAATACTAAGAATATTAATCTAAAAATTGCAGTTCTTAATATAAGAATTCAAAATCTTTAATTCTTAAAAAACATTAATATGTCATATTTAATATAAAGACAATAATGACACCGTGGCGCTCTGATTAGAGCCAAGGGAATAACATATAATCGGAAGTTCCGATTCGGAACATTTATAAAAAAATAATCCAAAAAAGTATAAATAACAAAAAAAAATAAGCTTAAGTTTAAAAAAACACCTGCCTAATTTTATTATTTGGGTTGAGAATTCAAGAGTTTTTCGTCTAAAAACAAGAACTTATTTCTATTTAAAATGTTCTTGAAATCAAGATGTGTTTTCTAAAATTAAGAATTTTATGTTCTCGACCCATTTTTTAGACCAAAATTCTTATTTTTGAGACTAAAATCTTGATTTTAGAACCTTTTTTTTATCAGTGCCTAAGCATAAAATCAGACAGGTGAAAAATTCCTAAAGCTGGTGTTAAATATACCTATAATTGTATATGTATATAGAGCAGAGATAGTTACTTAAATAAACATATAGGAAAACAAGATTTATAATAATAGTATGTGTATATCACTGCGGACGGCAGTCCGCGCTAGTGACGAAAGCAGCGCGAAGTGTGCAAAAGACGACAAGCAAAAGACATATATACACGAAGAATGGAAAATTTGATACGACTGTCCGATCAAGTCGAGTTATATATCGATCGAAAGGTATGGCGTTAACTAACAAAAGTGCAAACTTTTGGTAGCTCACCTGGTTCGTTAGATATGGGGGTGTAAGTGGGAGGGGCAAAATTTGAATGATTGCAGCTAGTGGGGCCGTTGGAGCCTCTTGGTTAAATTTTAGAATTTTAAAAATTCCTATCAAAAATACGAAAGTTACTTCGATTATTCCAATCCGATATTTGGCTCAAAAGATATATTAATTTGAAATATTTAATGGTCTTCTCAAAATGAAATAAAATATCAGTTTGTCTGTTTGTTTGTATCAAAGCGTTAAAAAAGCTTAGATTTGATTATGAGGAATTATTTATTATCAAAAATCTAGAAACTTTTGTTCTACGACTTTAGCGGGAAATAGCTAGTTTAGCCGGAAATAGCTAAAACCCGATAAACCCAATTTGACAGAATATTCATTTAAGTTGGTTTTATACACTGATAAAAAAAATGTTCTAAAATCGAGATTTTGGCCTCAGAACTAGGAATTTTGGTCTAAAATTGCGTCGAGAACATAAAATTCTTAAATTTATAAAACACAACTTGATTTTAAGAACATTTTAAATAAGAATAAGTTCTTTTTTTTAGACCAAACAGTCTTAAATTATCGAAGTCAAAATAAAAAAATAAGACAGGTGTTTTTTTAAACTTTAAAATTATTTTTTTTTGTTTTTTATATTTTTGTTGGATTTGATTTTTTTATAAATGTTCCGATTATATGATTTTTCCTTGGGGCTAGAATGCGGGTTCCGATCCCTCGCTTGTTATTATAAAAAACTGAAGCGGCGAATCTAACCAGAGCGCCACGGTGCCATTATTGTCTTCATATTAAACATGACATATTTATATTTTCTTATCAATTTAAGATTTTTAATTCTTATATTAAGAACTGCGAATTTTTAGATTAATATTCTTAGTATTAGTAATTTAGTATTAAAATGGTCTTATTTTAAGAACAAAATATTTAAGATGAATGTTCTTGATCTTAGAAGTTGGTCTTTTTTTTCAGTGTACATCCTGACCAAACTTGGTTCAAATCGGTCCACTATAACATATAGCTGTCATAGAAACGATCGGTCAAAAATCAAGTTTTAGTATGAAAAACTTTTTTGTTGTATTATCGGGGGAAAAAAATCAAACCGATGTAGGAAATTGGTCTGAATTTTTTTTTCTATAATTCCCAAATCGTATATTAATTCAAAAAATTAGAATTGAAGAAAAAAAAACCTAAATCGAATAAAACCGATGTAGGAAATTGGTCTGAATTTTTTTTTCTATAATTCCCAAATCGTATATTAATTCAAAAATTAGAATTGAAGAAAAAAATCCTACATCGGATTGTTTTTTTCCCCGATAATACGTTTTTCTTTGGGAAGAGTGAGATTCGAGCCCTCGCTTTTTATCAAACTGAAACTGCGACTCTAACCTGAGTGCTACGGGGCCACAAATATGATATTAAATATGATATATTTATATTTTCCTAACTATTTAACAAAATTTTGTTTAATATTTGTGCTAAGTAGGCGCTTAAATATTGTTTATAATCAGAAATAATCATAAGTAATCCAGAATATAATCAGATTATTTTTTTATTTTTTTAGGTAATTTCAATTATTTTCTAGTAATTTTCATTAATCCTGAGTATTTCTGATTACTTATAATCGTAATCAAAAAGTAATCATTCCAAATTTGAAATAATCTTATTTTAATCATTACTTTACCCGAAAAAAATATATAATCTAATTACTAATCATTATGACTAGTAATCATTATTTAACAGCTCTATTTTTAGGTATACAGAATCAAGATCCCTTTGCGCAATGTGCCGAATGCCAAACTTTTTTTTTTAATAATTTATAAATTAAATTTAATATCGTCCCAAAATGGGATATCAGAATTTTGGGGTCACTAGACTTTTACTTTGTAAAGAAGTTTTTTTGGATATTATCTTACACAACACTAAAGCATAATATACAATTATACGATAAATTTTAAAATTGTTTCTTATTTAACTTAAAAGGAACCAAATGAAATCCAGTTAGCACCATTAAGAATATCTCGTAGCTCACTTTTTATTAGTTCCGACTTTCCCCATACTCTGACTCTCAGCTCCGCTAGTATCGGAAAAAAGTGTGCAAAAATGCAAAATATCCTCTCTTACTAATAAATTGCACAGAGTATTTTTTAAACACTCTAAAATGAACTGATTGTTTTATATATACTCAAATCAAGCACGAATGCTTTCAAAACAAGGCTAAAAGATTTACGTTTTTAGGAAATTTGTTATGTTTGTTTTTTGCAAGTAAAAACGTTAAATAAATACGTTTTCAACTGTTAAGACTTAACCCAAACTTATTTTGAATACCCTGAATTGTACTTGGTGGCAGTATTTTTACGAAAGTACTTTAAGTACTACGCGGCGTGCTGAAATTATTAAAATGTTATGTATGTATGTTATGAACAAAACCATTATATATCTTTTTGCTGAATGATGAATAGCTTTTATTCATTTGTTCGACATCGATTAACATTGACCATGATTCACCTGCTGCCCTAATTAACAGCCCATTTATTAAGCGCCATTTGAAGAAGCTGAACTGGAGTGCCAGTGTCCATCTCGTGGTTCAAATTGGAGTAAGGGAATCTTCCGGATAGAGAGTGAGGGACAGTTACATGCGAAACTGTGTGTTGAACCTTTAAATACTGGCATACTCATCCTCATGTTCGAAAATCGGCAAAGCGCTTTGGTAAATTAACCAACTGCCAAGTCAAATGTGATTCAATGTGGCTATTTGGGTCGTCCTTTGCGAAATGGAGGTGACTGTAGGGCTGGTGAAAGGTAAATTCTGTTAACTGATATGTTTCTTGAATGACTCAGTAATACATGCAGCAGCACGAGACTTGTGGCATGTGGCATGCGGTATAAGGTCTGTGCACAAAAAAAAAAGACCAACTTCTAAAATTAAGAACATTCATTTTAAATAGTTTATTCTTAAAATAAGACCATTTCAAGACCAAGTTACTATTATATTACTAAAAATATTAATCTAAAAATTCGCAGTTCTTAATATAAGAATTATAAATCTTGAATTGTCAAGGAAATATAAATATGTCGTATTTAATATGAAGCCAATAATGGCACCGTGGCGCTCTGGTTAGAGTCGAGGGATCGAAACCCACTCCCAGCCAAGGAAAAAACATAATATCGGAACATTTATAAAAAATATAGATATAAATTCAAAAAAAGTATAAATAACAAAAACAAATAAAAAACTAGGGGCTCCGCCGCCCCTGCTCGCGGTGAAGTGCGGCTACAGTCCAGTGTACTCGACTGTCGGATACCCTGTGCCCATAGTCTTATATGCTGTTCGGTATGCCGAAGATTTGATGCCCTTGCGAGCGATGTATTAAATTGTCGACTAATATTTCTAATGACAGCTATGTGATATAGTAAACCGATTTAAATCAAATTCAGTGGGGTTGTATAAGACCCCACCAGATGCATTTTCTGTCAAGCTTGTTAAGAAAATTACTAACTTGGAGATTTCAGTGCTCGGCAACGAGCAAACAGTAGTGCACGAAAACGATCTTTTGTCCTCTCATGCAGCATAATGGATAGCACTCAGCTTTTGTCTTGCTGTATTGATAAATGTGACGTCACATGGCATTTTGCAATGCACACATATGTATAAATCTATGTATTTACACAATTATATTTTAATACAATTGTAAAAAATATGTATGTATGTATGTACATATATCATCCATCAATAGCATATGATGCTAAAATGATATCGATAAACAAAGTCGCTGGATGTGCGGGCACACTGTCTTGCGCTCGCTTTACATACATATAAACAAACATATGATGTCTCGCTCGCACATTCCATTGCATATGCAAATATTGAATTAAAGCCAATTCTTTAATATCTTCCCTATTTATGGGTCAATCGTTTTGAAACTTTCAGGGTCATTTAATGGGCTTACTTCTCAACTTCTTGGTCAGTTAAGAAGTGCTATCTTAAAATTTGAGCCAATAAATCGTTTTGTGTGATTTGTGGGCGAAGGGGGCGTGGCATTGAAAATTTGAAACAAACTTGACCTGCGTATGGTACCCAGCTACCTTTTGAAGTCTCTAGCTCTTATAGTCTCTGAGATCGACGCGTTCAAACAGACGGACAGACAGACGGACGGACGGACAGACGAACGGACATGGCTATATCGACTCGGCTGTTTATACTGATCAAGAATATATATACTTTATGGGGTCTACCACGCCTCCTTCTGCCTGTTACATACAAAACCATTATACCCTTTGTTGCCCATTTTTAATGGGCACAGGGTATAAAAAAGTATAATGTTTAAAAAAAGACCCGCCTAATATTTTTATTTAGGTTGAGAATTTAAGACTTTTTGGTCTGAAAACAAGAACTTATTCTTATTTGAAATGTTCTTAAAATCAAGATGTGTTTTCTAACTTTAAGAATTGTATGTTCCCGACGCATTTTTAGACTAAAATTCTTAGTTCTGAGACAAAAATCTTGATTTTAGAACATTTTTTTATCAGTGTGGCAACTAACACAAAACAAAAGTGAAACTACTCGATTACATTCTTTGTGAGTGCCGATTCGAATGTACTAGATAACCATGAGTAAGAATGAGTGTGTTTAACTGTGAGTACAACTATGAGTGTGTGTGTGTGTGTACGACTTTCCGTGTCTCGTTATAATGAAAATTCATAATCTCTTGCCTTGGTCAATGCGCAAAAAAACGCAGCACGGGCCATATGGAAACTGCCAGGGAAACAGGCGCGCACACACTCATACACATTGTATGCATATTTGTAGAGCAGTTTATAGCTATAGCATGATATGGGCCAGGATGGGTAATGAACTCGTTGTTGCTGCTATTTTTTCAGCCTTGGCTATTTCAACAGTTGAGAGTGTTGTGTGTGAGCTGCCACGTTCAGATACCGCTCAACACACACATACACACACACAGAGTCGTTGCTGCCACGCCCTCACACTGCACTATGGGGAATATTTCGATTTTTCGCAAATTAAGTCATTTTTTCAAAGTATTTAAATTGGTATATTCTTTATGCTAACATCTTTAAAAATCTTCAAACTTTAAAGCTCTATACCAAAAAATGTTATATAACAGACCCCTGTTAAGCCTTACAGCTGTTAAGTCAGCTGTTACTGTCAAACAACACGTACTAAAAGATTGCACTATTTTGCAGCTGATATTCAAATTGATATTGTACAAACGAGAAACATTTTTTGAACAAAATTTTGAATGGATATTAATTATACAGGTTTGTACTATGTGTTGGTTGTACTAACATTTTGTATCTGTGCGTGTTCTACTAATATTTTGTAAAATTAGCAAATGGTTTTAAAGGTAATTTCTTGGAAAGAAATGTCAACTTTGTGGAGACATACAAAACGTAAATTAAGTTACATTAATGTACGTCCATATGTATGTCGTAGAACAATTAATTCTGATTTAAGGGTACTTTGTCTTAATGTGCACAAATCCGCACAATTTGCGCAAATTAAATTTTTGTAGGTGACTTTGAGCTTTAAAACGCGGCGCTGTTTGATGAATGGCGCAAGCAGATTTCTTACACAATAGTCCGTACCTTGATCAGATGTCCCCAAGGCTGCTATATGTTAAAGTGATCCGATCTTGATTTTAGATTTTTTTTGGCCAAAATGTCAGAAGAGTCATATAACCCACAAGTGGGTAGTTTGGTATGGATATCTTAGAAAACAAAAAAGTTTTTCATACAAGAACTTGCAATTTAACCGATTGTTTATATGGGAGCTATATGATATAGTTGTCCGATTTGAATCATTTTTTGACAAAGTATTAATAAAATGATTATAGAGAGCTTCCTATTGATCTTAGAAGCCTAAGGCAAAAAACTAGACCAAAATATCTTATTCCGTTCTTGAGTTATTAATTTATATTCGAAAAATTTAAAATTTCCCCATAGTGCACTGGCACTCAGCCTCCATATCTGACAGAACATATACCCTGCAGCCCAACAATGGACACGAGCGAAAAATGGTTAAAGTGCTATTGTTGTTGTTGTATCAAGTTATTATTGTCTACTGTCGCTGTTGTCATTGTCATTGTTGTTGTTACAGCTGCTGTTGTTGTTGTTGTTTTTATCTTCCGGATGTGTCGCTGTGTGCGTATAAATCGCATTTAATTTATTGTAAATCGGATTAAATTACCAAATGTTGCACGCACGCCTCAAACTCAGCTCCATGGCTACCGTTCCCCAATCCCCATTCCCAGTTCCATGCCCATATCTATTCAGTGCAAGTGCAAGCCACACTGACCGATCATGAGCCTGTACTTAAATAGACCATACGTAGGACGTCAGAGTGTCGTCTCAGTTTCTGTCTCCAGATCCATTTAATGATTTAGACTTCCAAGGTTTTGGGCCCTCATTTGAAGAGTGGCCAAAAGTGGTTTATTAACTAACAAGAGGGCTCCGCCCCTGCTCGCTTCGCTCGCGTTGAGGTGCCGCTACAGTCGAGTGTACTCGACTGTCGGATACCTGCACCCATAGTTTTCATGCTGTTCGGTACGCCGAAGATTTGATGCCCTTAAAGAGCTCTGTATTAAATTGTCGACTGATATTTCTAATGACAGTTATGTGATATAGTAAACCGATTTAAATCAAATTCAGTGGGGTTGTATAAGACCCCACCAGATGCATTTTCTGTCAAGCTTGTTAAGAAAATTACTAATTTGGAGTTTTCAGTGCTCGGCAATGAGCAAACAGCAGGGCTCGAAAATTATCTTTTGTCCTCTCATGCAGCACAATGGATAACACTCAGCTTTTGTCTTGCTGTATTGATAAATGTGACGTCACATGGCATTTTGCAATGCACACATATGTATAAATCTATGTATTTACACAAGTATCACAGCGGACGGCAGTCCGCGCTAGTGACGAAAGCAACACGTAGTGTGCAAAAGGCGACTAGCAATATATACACGCAGAATGGAAAATTTGCTACGACTGTCCGATCAGATCGAGTTATATACCGATCGAAAGGTATGACGGTCAATAACAAAAGTGCATACTAAGACTTTTGGTAACTCACCTGGTTCATAAGATATGGGGGTGTAAGTGGGAGGGGCAAAATTTTTATGATTGCAGCTAGTGGGGTCGTTGGAGCCTTTTGGTTAAATTTTATATTTTTTAAAAATTCTTATTAAAAATACGCGTCGAATGATACCTCGATCATTCCAACCGTTCAAAAGATATATTAATTTGAAATTTTTAAGGGCCTTCTCAAAATGAGATGAAAAATGAGTTTGTCTGTTTGTTTGTCTGTTTGTTTGGATCAAAGCGCTGAAAAAGCTTAAATTTTTTGATGAGGAATTGTTTCTTATCAAAAATCTAGAGACTTTTGTTCTACGACTTTAGCGGGAAATAGCTAGTTTAGCGGGAATTAGCTAAAACGCGATAAATTTGAAACACCCATAGCTTCCAAACCAAAAAAGGTACAGATATGTTCTATATGTCGTTAGAAAGGTATACTAGAGGGCTTTTAGACGTACCTTGAATATTTTTTTGCAAAGTATTCAGGTGAAATGCTACAGGTGAAAAAAGGTTTTTTGGCTTACAATTTCGCAACTTTTGATATATGACACATGTCTTTAAGCCACAAGGTTTGGAAGATATTACCGGTTACCTGAATATATACATTTTACTATTTACTGTATGGTACTAATTAGAAAATCAAGCTTTGGTACGAAAAACTTTTTTGTTTTTCAAGGTTTCTCAACTAATTTGACGGAGTATGCATCTAAGTTGGTCTTAGACATTATGTCCAAATTTAGTTCAAATCGGACCACTATATCATATAGCTGTCATAGGAACGATCGGTTAAAAATCAAGTTTTTGAATGAAAAACTTTTTTGTTTATTAAGATTTCTCAACCAATTTGACAGAATATGCAATATAGTTGGTCCTATACATCCAGACCAAATTAAGTTCAAATCGGTCCACTATATCATATAGCTGCCATATGAACGATCGGTCCAAAATAAAGTTTCAGTACGAAAATCTTTTATATTTCTCAAGATATCTCAACCAATTTGACAGAGTATGCATTTAAGTTGGTCTTATACATTATGTCCAAATTTAGTTCAAATCGGTCCACTATATCAAATGGCTGTCATAGGAACGATCGGTTAAAAATCAAGTTTTAGTAAGTAAAACTTTTTTGTTTATTAAGATTTCTCAACCAATTTGACAGAATATGCATTATAGTTGGTCCTATACATCCAGAACAAATTAAGTTCAAATCGGTCCACTATATCATATGGTTGTCATAGGAACGATCGGTTAAAAATCAAGTTTTAGTAAGAAAAACTTTTTTGTTTATTAAGATTTCTCAACCAATTTGACAGAATATGCATTATAGTTGGTCCTATACATCCAGACCACATTAAGTTCAAATCGGTCCACTATATCATATAGCTGCCATATGAACGATCGGTCCAAAATAAAGTTTCAGTACGAAAATCTTTTATATTTCTCAAGATATCTCAACCAATTTGACAGAGTATGCATTTAAGTTGGTCTTATACATTATGTCCAAATTTAGTTCAAATCGGTCCACTATATCATATAGCTGCCATAGGAATAATCGGACAAATACCAAGTGTAAGTACTGAACACTCCTCGAGGGTGCCAACTGGAAATGTCGCGAAAGTGTTCCTGACCAATGTCGGGCGGCACTCAGCAAAGATCAGGGGTCGAAAATATGTGCTCTGGTTTTACAATTGCCAAATTATATGGGATCGGCTCTTGGTCATGGTACTGAGATATATTTCTAAAAACACCTACACCTTTTGGAAAGTTTCAATGTCAAAAGCATATGCAATTGCAAAACTTTCTGATATCACATAAAAAAACCTCTACACGAGGTAAAAGTCTAGTGACGAAAGCTTATTCTAGCCCCAAAATTTCTGATATCCAATTTTGTGACGAAATTTATTACATTTAATATCTGAATTATTCTAAAATACAAAAAAAATTGTTTGGCATTCGGCACATTGCGCAAAAAAGTTCACGATTCTTTACACCTAAAAATTACTTTAATGCGCAGTGCCGAATGCCAAACAATTTTTTAAATATTAGAATAATTCATATATTAAATGTAATAAATTTCGTCACAAAATTGGATATCAGAAATTTTGGGGCTAGAATAAGCTTTCGTCACTAGACTTTACCTCGTGTAGAATTTTTATGTGATATTTGAATACAATTGTAATAAATACATATGTATGTATGTACATACGTACATATATCATACATCAATAGCATATGAAGCTAAAATTATATCGATAAGCAAAGTCGCTGGAGTGTGCGGGCACACTGGCTTGCGCTCGCTTTACATATAAACAAACATATGCTGTCTCGCTCGCACATTGCATTGCATATGCAAATATTGAATTTTTTTATTAAAACCAATTCCTTAATATCTTCCCTATTTATGGGTCAATCGTTTTGAAAGTTTCAGGGTCATTTAATGGGCTTACTTCTCAACTTCTTGGTCAATTAAGAAGTGCTATCTTAAAATTCGAGCCTGTAAATCGTTTTGTGTGATTTGTGGGCGAAGGGGGCGTGGCATTCAAAATTTGAAACAAACTTGACCTGCGTATGGTACCCAGCTACCGTTTGAAGTCTCTAGCTTTTATAGTCTCTGAGATCGACGCGTTCAAACAGACGGACATACGGACGGACGGACAGGCATGGCTATATCGACTAGGCTGTTTATACTGATCAAGAATATATATACTTTATGGGGTCTGCCACGCCTCCTTCTGCCTGTTGCATACATTCCAACGAAACCATTATACTCTTGTTTGCCCATTTTTAATGGGCACAGGGTATAATTACTCATTTTCAAAAATATACATACATATACATATCTCTTAAACTGTTTACATAAATTTAAAAATGTGATGACTGTGTCATTATCGAGTTATGGTCAAAAATTAAAGCACACCTCTGGAAAGAGCCATTTATAAATATTCTAGATTAAAAAAAATGTTTAATAAAAAAAGATTTTAAAGTGTTTGTGTCCATCTGGGACCCTAAATGTATATGTTACCTTAGGTCTGTTACATAGTGTAATCAACGTATATTTGCTTGGGAAAAAGTTGAGTTTACGGTGCAGGGGGTAGACGTATCTACAAGAAAATAGGACGTAATGTAAGATTCTGCTGCTGGGCCAAACACATTCGCACTTTCATTTGCAATTGACAGCAGTGGCCAGCATTTAACAGGCAGCGTGCACTCAATTTGGAGTCCGAACGATGGCTAATGGAGGGGCCGAGGGAAAATTGGATGTTGTCTCTGTTATCCGTTAGTGCATTTTTGCACGGCTCATAAGCGTACGGCAAGAATGGACAGAAAGAAAGAGAAAAATCTAGAGGCTGATTGGCCGTCGTCACCCGCTGGCTGGCCGAAAAGTCGATTGAAAGAAAAACTTGAATGTAACTGAAAGTAAAATTCAAGTAGATTCCATGACCATAACGTCATATTGGCCATTACATGTATGCATTTGCGATTGGGAAAAAAGACTTTGAAGTGCGGCCAGCTCAATTAAGCTCTCAACGCGACGCAGCTGCAACTGCAACAACAAATACAATTGTATCTGATGAAATGTATCTCTATCTGTAACGGCATCTCAATGAGTATCTTTCAACTGTTTGTGCGTCTGTTCTTTTCGCTTTTTTTTAGCCTGCGAGTGCCATCCGATCGGCTCATCTGGCAAAATCTGCAACAACACGAGCGGTCAATGTCCGTGCAAGGACGGCGTCACCGGACTGACTTGCAATCGCTGTGCCCGCGGCTATCAACAGAGTCGCTCCCACATCGCGCCATGCATCAGTAAGTAACCAAGAGATTTTACTAAGTACATATATGTACAAATAGTAATAGTAGTACTACTTCATGAGCACACTTAGCATTGCATGAAATCTTTACAATGTAATGACTGAAACGGCACAGTACTATTTTATAATTTGTATTATATTTATCATTTTTATTTTATTTCATAAATATTAAAATCACTGTGAACTTTAGTGACTATTGCAATAACTGTTAAGTCATTATATACGTGCATCAGTCGAACATGATTTAAATAAAATAAATAAACTTTTAAACGTCCCACAAGGGCATGTTCAATTTTGGCAGACGTAGAGTACAAAAATACATTTAGGCATTTCCGCGGGTCATGTTCGTACACTAAAATAAAAGAATATTCGACAAACAAAATTAAACTTATATTGAATATTCCAAAAATCTCGGAAAAAAACGTATAATTATATAATTAACCACTTCTTTCAAAATAATTAATTTAATTAATACATTTAACATTTTGTCGAATCTCTCAACAAGTTTTTTGACATATCAACGCATTGGTTGCTTGGTTTCAGGAACACCGACAATTGATTTTGGACTGATTTTGCGATGTTAAAGATGTGTAGAACATGCCTGATAGCCAACTTTCAATCAATCTCTTTGCAGAACAACCACCGCGCATGATCAACATGCTGGATACGCAGAATACCGCGCCAGAACCAAATGAGTCCACTGGAGGTGTTGGTGTTAGCAGAGGCGTCCTCGGCGGCCGCCCAATCGCAATATTATCGCACCGAGGGCGGCAGGGGTAAGTAAGTGCTCTCTCATCACTCTCACTATCTCTTTCTCTCTTATAGTCGTGTCTACATTGTTTGTGTTAACCGCTCTAACTTTTTAGTTGTTGTTTTTATAGATGTTGTTGTTGTTTTTATTGATGGTGTTTTTTATTGAGGTTGATGTTGTTGTTGCTGGTGTTTTAGTGTGGCCGCTTCTACTAACTATTCCAGACGGCAAACTTTTACCGCATCGTACAGTGGTACAATCGCTAATTTTTTTTGTCCAAAACTCATATCTTTTGATAGAAAACTTCCTAAGCTTTAAAATGACGGTTTACGCTGTGTGATAGCCTACTTGGTGACTCAGGTTTGTCGGTAAAAGTTGAAAAATATATTCTGTGCATATCATTAGAAATCAACATGCTTTTCAAATGAAACCGAAAACATCAAGATCGGTCGCACAACTTGGCTATAATTCAGTTGTAAAGCTTGTAATATACAAGCTTGTAATATGCAGAGCTTGAAAATAACAGTCGACCGTTTTTCGTTGTCCGAAAATAACTCTTGCTTACCAACACTTTGAGCAAAGCATCCGAAATAAACCGTTTTCATAGTCTCTTAAGTAAATCGGTTTTCTCACAACAAACAACCGTTTTTTTTTTTACTCTTCTAATTCCCCGATTTTTTGGTCGCGGTCGAAGAAAATAAAACTCTTTTGCGTTTTTATGCGTGTATCAGAGATCTGCACCGGTGGTTTTTTCGACACGAGCAGTGTACTCATTTTCGCTCAAATTTTGCCAACTCAATTTCCGTTATTCTGCTTTGCTTAATTTTTTTACTGCGAAGTACAACAACAGGGCAGCTTTGTCAAAAAGCAAATTAAAGGGGTAAACCGTTTGCGCAGAGCATTTCATGTGTTTTCTCATCTACTGAGTCATAAAGTGCAACCGTTGGGGGGAATCGGTTGCTAAAAGTGGATGTTGAAAGAGACAAACCCGAATGACTCAGCTGATAACATTCAACCGAAAACAATAACGAAGAGACACGAATTGTTTTTCTCTGAAAGAGAGAGATCGTGCACGTTTTTTTCGGTTAAAAAACGGTTAAAATGCAATATTTTTTTTTAAATCGCTTCCACCTAAAAAGTGTGTTTTCGACATTTTGCACCCTAATTGTGCCACAGTGCATCGCTTCTCTCGTTTTGTAATCCTTTAAAATGGGTGAGAAAACACAAATCCGCTAAAGTGCAGTCGGTTGTCTGTTAAGCGGCCTCAAAAGAAGAAAACGTCTAGAAAGGAGAAAAATGGAGGGGGATGCAACGAGCTGCAAGCTGTTAACTCTCGGGCGGTTGTGAGCGTGGCATTGGCAGTCCATAGACCGCGTGGGCGGCAGCACTTAACAGATATCGCAAATGTTTGCACGCAACTTTAAGTTCAAACTGCCGCTGCCACTACCGCTGCTACTTCTGCCAGGCACGATGGGTAGGGGCAATGGGAAAAGTGGGTTGCAACGAGCAGAAGAGTGCACGTCGTCAGATGGACGGATGGAGACTGCCGGCTCGAGCAACAAGCAAACACAATGCGCCACAACGGCATAAATCATGCTAAAGCCGCCTGCCAACCAGCGAACCAGCAGCCCAGAACCAGGAACATCCCCCTTATCAACCACACCTCCCCCTTCCCCCTCGAATGCGGCGCCCTAAGGTGACGCGTGCTCAAGTAAAAAGCAAAGCAAACTTTACAAAAAGTGGCAAAGTGAATAGCGAGCAGCAAATAGAAAGCGAACAACCACATCAACTCGCTGGGCAAATGTATTAAAAAGTTTCATTATTTAATTTGTTCATGAATGAACAGCGGCGACAACAATGGCCGCACTTTTAAACGGCACTGTGCAATGTCCGTGTTGCCTGTAAACGCAGCTAATTGTTCTTAACTACTCGCACAGGGCATTTAACAGGGTACGGTAAGAAATGTCGAAACTTCCCACTGAATCACAACAAAAGTGCGAAATTGCAATGACAAATTGACCTGAAAGGTCACTCACTCCTAAAAGCTCACTGTTCCGTTCATTAAAATAATATGTACAATCAGATTTTAGGAAAAATGTTTCGTTACAAAAAAAAAGACAAGGGGGCTCTTCGGCTCGCTCGTGGTGAGGTGCGGTTACTGTTAAGTGTACTCGACTGTCGGATACCCTGCGCCCTGGCACTTAGATGCTGTTCGGCACGCCGAAGACTTGATGCCCTTAAAAAGCGCTGTATTACATTTTCCAATATGTGTCCCAATGACAGTCGTATGATATAGTGGTTCGATTTTAACTAAGTTTGTGCAGGATGTATAAGACCAACTTAAATGCATATTCTATCAAATTGATTGGGATATCTTAATAAAACGATAAGTTTTTTATACTAAAGCTTGGTTTTCGACAAATCCCGCCTTTAGCAGCTATATGATATTGTAGTCTGATCGAAAATTTTAAACAAACTGGATCCGCGTGGGGTTTATAGAAGTCTGTGTGCCAAATTTGGTTGCTCTATCTCTTATAGTCTCTGGGATCTAGGCGCTTACACGGACGGATGGGCGGACAGACGGACGCACAGACGGACATGGATCGACTCGGATGTTCAAGAATATACAGGGTGCGCCATCTTTTATGTCGGTATGTAAATATTGAATAACTTTGTCATTAGTGAACCAATTGACTTGAGTAGACCAGTGTTGAAAACCTCAGTTCAGCACAATTTTAATCATAAATCGCTTCACTTCGAAAGAACGCGCTGAAATAGTGAAGCTTTACATTGAAAATAGTCGTTCAGTTGTGTTAAGCAAATTTTGATGACTGACGAGGCCCATTTCACACTCCCTGGCGGCGTTAACAAGCAAAATTGCCGCATTTGGGGAACGGAAAATCCACACGAGATTCATGAAACACCATTGCATGATCAGAAAGTGACTGTTTGGGCCGGTGTCTGCGCCAAAACCATCATTGGGCCATTTTTCTTCAAAAAGGGCACATTTAGCTGTGTCCAATAAAGGCGGCCACTTGATTGATGTTGTTTTCAAAAATTAGTCTGAAGAAATTGTACAGAACCAAATTAAATAAAATATCTCATACTTGAAAATCGGTTGTTTATTTTTAAAGATATTCAATGTTTACATACCGACATAAAAGATGGCGCACCCTGTATACATATACACGAGTACGAAAACGAATACAATATACCCTTTTACTTAATTTTTAAATAACGGGTATAAAAACGGGAAATATCATCTACTCGTTATGGACCAAGCAATCAAAAGTGTACCAGTTTTGATACAAATGTAAAAAATGTGGTACATCTGGATGTTGCTGCTGAAAGCTTGCTTTAGTATTGACGTTGCTTAGTTAGGGATGAAAACTGAAAAGGAACTGTGACAAGTTCTCAAAACTAAATACGCAAATTGGGCACCCATCCTGAAGAGCATCCACCATTAAATGCAAATGGGGATTCAGTCAAAGTGCCTTCTACTCAATGCACCCCTACCTCTGTCTCTTCCCCCACCCCTGCCCCACTCTATCACACCACTTCCATAGAGTTTCCACAGCTTTTTTAGTTACTGCTTATAAAAGGTTCCAGTCAAATTTATTTGTCAATGGCAAAGAAAAGCACAAAGTTGATGCGAAGAAACCCAGTTGAAGTTGAGTTGAAGTTTGCACGCTTGTAACCAATAAGTGTACAGGGCACTATGGGGGAATTTTCCCTATTTTTTTAAAAAAATAATTTTTTTCAAATTGTCAAAATACGCTTTTAATAACAGCCACCGATCCGGAAATGTCCAAACTCTAATGTTACATAACAGAAATTGTAACAGAGTTCGCCAATGTTAAGTTACAACAGAACACGTGCTGTCTATTTGGTCGTATTGTCCTCGTATTTTTGCACAAAGAGACCCATTTCACTTGTAGGAATTTTAAATGAAACCTGAACTTTATATGGAGAAACAAAAAAATGTTCACCTAGTTCCACCTTAATACATATGACACATTGTAGATACATTAGTTCCCTTTTAAATGCATGTAACCATAAAGTGCAATATTGCGCACTTTTTATGAAATTTAACTTTTTATCACATAGCCTCAGATTTCAAAATGCAGAATTCGTTGTCAGGTGAAACTCTGGAACGGTAAAATGTGCAAAAGAGGATACGATTTTAAATTGATTCAATGCGATAGTTACCGGCTTCTATTTTAAGCGCATTTAGCGAATTTTATGAGATAGAAGTCAAGGTTTTTCTGTGTTCTAAATGTACATAAGAGTTAAATAGAGAAATACAAAAATGTTAAACTTCCGATTTATCTATATGATATAGAAGTCAAAAGTTGATCAAAATGTCAGAAACTTGCAATCACTCAAATCTAGTGAGTTTTGCCTGTAAATATTGAAAAAGTACAAGGTTTTAACAAAAAAAGTGGTTTTCAACCGATAATTCCTATTATTTCTATTTGACATAGTTGTCAGACTTGAACCAAAAAGTTAGTAGTATAAAAACACACCAAACCTGCAAGTTTGGTGCGAATAGTTTTTAAAAACCAAAAATATGCATATCGCAGAATCAAGAATAAAGGCGGTACCACGCCCCCTTTTCTAGACCATTTACGTATTCATATTATATGTCCAATGTAAAAAACTAAGCCAAGAAAACTTGATTCGTTCTCGAGTTATTAATTATTTCCAAAAAAAAAAAATGACAAATATTCCCATAGTGCAGAGCTGAAACGCTAGACGTTGCTGGCATTTCATAGTGTTAGTTAAGTTGTGGGGCAAATGATAAAATGAGAGAAGGAAAACATAGAACGAGGTGAGGAACGAGACTGCTCGACATGAATATTAATTATGAATTTATAATTTGATAATCTTATTAAATTAATTTGAAATTCTATCGAGTTTGAGTTAATTTAAAATAAGTGCTACACACACTGGAGCTAGAGCACGCCCCTCAACCACCCCCTATCGATCCTACCGCGTATCTGATTTTGCATACGAAATTTAATGACATGTTAATGTAATGGACAAATAAATGACTAACAAATCACTTTGAATTAATTACAATCGACTCACGAGAATATTTGAAACGCAATTCTACGGATTTTAGAAATACATAGATAAGTAGTATGTATTTTTACATACAGTCAATTGCACTTTGAACATAAACAGACGTGCACAAAATAATAAGAGCACCTTCCCATAATATGGATATTATTAAGTAATCAGATTAATCGTTAAGAAAGAAGTGATAGATGCGAGGACTAGAAAATGCTTGAGACTTATGCCAAAGAAAGAAAAGGGAAACAAGAAAAATATGCGACTCTCAGAAGCCGCTGTATAAATATAGCATCTATAAATGCATATGGGACTAAATGTGTGGAAAGTGTTAGTGTTCGGTGGTTCGAACCATAGGCTTAGGCGCGGTGAGTTTAAGCTTTGGTTCAATTTAATTTTAAACAAGGGGGCTCCGCCCTGCTCGCTTCGCTCGCCTACCCCCGGCTTGCTTCGCTCGCGATACAGTCGACCATACTCGACTGTCGGAGACCCCATACTTGGTACGAAAAAAGCAAAGACTGGTGAAAATTAATTTATATTTTAGTTAAACATTGATTCGTCGTAGGGTTTTATATTTAAAAACATCAAATAATCAATGTAAAGTCGAATAGACATATGTGTTAGAGAGAGCGAGACAACAATATGTGTATTTCCAAGATCGGTTAAGCACACGCACATTAGCATTTATAAATATAAACATGCTGGATTATAAACACGACAAATAGCTAAAATCAGCTGAATTTAAAAAAGGAGTTGACACAGCCGGGATTTGAACCCGCAACCCAATATCAAAATAGGATTAGAAAGTATGGGGACTCAACCCATTGAGCCATCATCTAATATATTTCAAAATTGCTTGTTAATTAATCTTATTGAAAAATTAATTAAAAATTGTATAATAACATCAAATGTTAATGTATATGTCAATATAACATCAATAAGACATGACAATATAACATTAATAAATAAAACAAAAAAAAAAAACTGCCCGAGGCAGGTTTCGAACCTTCGACCTGCGTAATAGCATAAAATTAGATGAATTCAGCGACTTAGCACAGTACGCCACGGACCTCTGTAACATTTATCTGCCAAATTGCAGCTTTGTTAACAGCATTTTTCTGCTATTAATTTATGATTATTGCCAACCCTCACACAATTAAACAGCTTAACTTATTATTTTAATATCATCGCTATTTACCGTCCGATCGCAATGAAATTTTCTACACAGATCGTGGACTATTTACGCTTCATCTGTTGAAAATCTGCAGTTTCTCGCTTTCAAATTGTTCTTGTAATTTAGAAATGAAATTTTAAATTTGGATTTTAGGGCGTTCAAGGGGGCGTGGCAAAATTCTAAAACAAACTTGATCTGCTTGCTGCTTGTTTGGTGTCTCTAGCTCTTAGACGGACGGACGGACGGACAGACGGACATGGCTATATCGACTCGGCTGTTGATGCTGATCAAGAATATATATACTTTATGGGGTCTGCCACGCCTCCTTCTGCCTGTTACGCACATTTTTTTTGAAACAAACTTAATAGACCCCTGTACTTTTTTTAAGTACAGGGTCTAAAAATATCATCGTTTTAATTGTTCCTTCATTTTTTAAGCTAATTGAATTTGTTATTAAAAATATTCTAATTTTGTATATATTTTTAATTAACTTTAAGATTGCAAAATTACCTATTATTCTATGATTTTTATTCGAATTCTCAAACAGTTGCGCATTATTAATTGGGTAAATCATTTTTAAGGTACACGATCGATTTTCAGATGCTTAAACCCAAACATAACCAGATTTGCGTTATTCAGTTCAAAACCGGTTTCCATGCTTGGTATAAAATAGTTACTGTAGGAATCTTAGTTCTTAGTATTTTGCACACGTTTATATTTTTAGAAAGGCTCTAGGCGTGGCCAATGCACTTTAGAGTGAGGGCCGCAAGTATCGCTAGACCACTCAACGGGAAGTAGAGTCGCCTTCCCAACCTCCTCCTTCCCGAAAGTTAAGTGATTCACATGAAATACCAAATTGAGGCGAGATCCACGAAATGTTGGCGCACCCTTCGCCTAATTTTAGAAGTGACACCCCCGCCCCACTCTATCACTTTATTATTATCGATCGAATTTATCGACTCGATCGCTCCGATCGAGCATTTGCCGATACATATACATATAAACTAAGTTTATGCGTCCAATTGTGTCACGTTTTTCTGCTGTCTGTGACATTGGCGCAACTGCAACAACAAGAATAAAACAACAGACGATACAATTTGCATTGCTGCATTTACAAACAACAACATAATGCCTTTGCTAATTTTAGTTCACAAAAGAAGGCAATGACAACCTTAGGCCGCGCCATTGGAGTCCACACTGTAGTCTGGGTGGGGGGTTGGGGACACGGGTAATATCTTTAAAGTAAAGTCGATTGCGCCTTAATGTTCATATTATTGTTGCTGCATCAGCATCCGTTGCTGTTTCAGTTTCTGTTTCTGTTCGACACGCTAATTGGCATTGGCCATAAAGACATAAACTTTGCAATTAAATTGTAAACACAAACACTGCAAACAAATTTGTCCAACGCTTGCACGCAGTTAAAAATAAAGGGCGAAGGCGACGAAGTGGGCGCGGCAATCAGTCGAAGGTCCCCCTGAGATCAATAAATAAAACAAGCGGGAATGGCTATAATCGAAATCCCGAATATGAGATACCCGTTACAAATTTATATATTAGTTTAATCTATCAATTTTCAGCATGGGATTTATAAGTGTTATCGTGCCACATTTCACTGCTCTTGCTCTTATAGTCTAAAATCTACATAGGTATTCGTACATAGGTAGGTATTTACACTTAATTTTTCAGTAACGGAAATAATTATCTCATTACAGAGAAACTACATTGCTTAATTTCTTACTAATCCTCATCCTGTCTTCTTTATTCGTAGAATGCGAAAAATGCAAAATAAGCACCAAAAGGTTAAACCTCAACAAATTCTGCAAAAGAGACTACGGTATGTTGCATTTTACAGTCAAAAATTCTTAAACTAATTTCTCAAATTGTCCAATTCATGTTCTCAGCAATAATGGCCAAAGTAATTGGTCGAGATACGAGCAGCGAGGTGGCCAACAGCGAGCGTCGACGAGCAATGGATCCGGACGTGGACTACGAAATGGATCAGCAGCCGGGGACCGAACACGAGTACGGGCTTCGGTCAGCAACTGGGAGCAACAGTGGCAGCGTTCAGGATTATCCAAACGACAGCGAAACAGCTCATTACGATCTCCAAATCCAAGCGGTATTCAAGCGCAGCAAAACCAGCGCCTATGGAATGCCGAATACAATGCTGAAACGGGGTCCTATGACCTGGATCATACCGATTAAGAATTTGGAGTGCCGCTGTCCCAAGATCAAAGTAAACAGGTGAGATACAACTCGAAACTCTACTGAAATTAAAGATCATTAATTACACTGTGATAGTTTGAAAAAAAAAAAAAAGACATGACCAAACTTAACGGTTTCCCTCTATTTCGGGTCCTAGGAACTGCATCCTTACTCTTTTGAGTTACAGCGATGGTTTCATACAAATTTTTTTTTAAGTTTAAGGAAATTGTTTGGTCTCTAGCTTCCATGGTATGGTTTTTTGGTAAAGTTGCTTTTTGGTAACGTCAAAACAGATGCAACAATAATTGTTCATACTTTTGGGCATATACAAAAATATCTGAAAAAAAACATTTCAAAAATAAAAAAAAAACCAGAATTCCCTCTACCCGCTGTTTGCAAATTTTTCTAGCAAATGGCCTTTTAAAAATGCCGGATTTGACAGGAACAAAAGCGAATCTGGCAGCTGAACAGTTAATAAAATCAATGCAAAATCTGACTCTTTGCACTTCACTAGAGTTATCGGTTTGTTTAATAAGTATATTTGCCTGTTTTATTATATTCAAAGAGCAACCAAAGCCTAGCAAGATTTTAATGAGTCCTGAAAACTGCTTATAAATAATATCCATAAAGAAACATAAGAATTTAGAAACATTTGGGAAAAAATTGTTGAATCGATGAATGGGTATTAATGCCTTTGAATCGAAAATTCGATTCAGTTAGAATTTTTTTATTGAATTAAACCTAGTAAATAATAGTACTAATAGTACTAGTACTTAACAATTGCTTAACGAGCACCATCGACATTCGACTTGTTTGAATTTACATTACTAATATAAACTATTTATGTCATACAGATACTATTTGATTTTGGGCCGGGACTCAGAAGCGCCGCCCGGCTATTTGAGCATTGGTCCGCGTTCGATAGTTATCGAGTGGAAGGACGATTGGTATCGACGCATGAAACGCTTTCAACGCCGAGCGCGCACCTGTGCGTAGATGTGCCGTCCTGCTCCTACATACATACACACAGTGGCCATCTTTGTCTCTCCTTTACTGTCAATTTAATTACCTAATATATAATTTTTTTTGATAACCGTATTTGTAGACTCTAGATTTTAAGTTAAGAACCAAAATTAAATCAAAACACTAATGAATTTGAACGTAGTGCTCACGAATTTGCATAGTATTTTAGCCAAGTTTTCTGTGTCTCCTATATACATACTTGTATTTACATATTCATACACATATACATGTCTTTTTATTTAAATTTGTTTTTCACCTTTTCTTTTTGGCCAAGGTAAACTCGCGTTGCTTTAATTTGACTAACAAATGCATTTAATCTGATTTATTTAGGAGTTTAAGGCCTACATAGCGGTATTTAATTTATTTTATTAATTTAAATTGTTATTTGACTATCAGTGAACGAAAGTATACATTTTTAATCTACATATATGACTTATATTATTTTGTATAACAAGAGCCCAGTCTAAACTCTTCTCACTCTAACCTCTCAACTATTAATAGCATATATGTATTATCTATTAACAACCGAGAGCAATAAATACAATAGTCTCAGCAGCAATACAACAAGTTAGTATATTAAGCATCAATATATATATATACATATATATATATACGGAATATGCAATGAAATTCAACCTATATTGAACTTAAATGTGTAGCAAGCAACGTGCGATATCGCATTCAATTTTTAAGTTATATTTGTATGTATCGGATGAATTTGAAATAAATAGATATTGTACAGTGAAGCCCATATAACATTCGTTTTATTAATACAATCGATCGTAACTCGATTAATGCATTCAAATTAATTTTACGCGCCAAACAACCGCTAAAATTTGAATTGCAACAAGCGTTGCCCCTTTAGTGGCATTTCCATATAGCATGATTAGAGATGGGAGATTTATAAATGATTGCCATATTTTTCTTAATAATACTGATATACTTGAAACAGATTTTCATTTGATTTAATTTTAATTTTGCGTGCAATAACGAACGTGCTTAAATGAAATCAAAATTACTTACAGAAATACTCCTATTCGATTAATATCTGTTCGTTACAAATTATGCACGATTAATATTTTAAATTTATAATTCACCTAGTGACGAAACCTTTCCATATTCTAAAATTACTGACACCAAATTTTGTGACGAACGATATTTAATTTAATATATTTCCACAGAAGTGCCAACAGCAGCCAAAATCTAAGAAATTATCGTAAACTCACATCTTGTGAAATTTTCGTCCAGAAGTGCCAACCGCAGCCAAAATCTTAGAAATGATCGTAAACTCACATCTTGTGAAATTTTCGTCCAGAAACATTTTTAAATTACTTATTTAAACAATTCACACCTGAATTAATTCACTGGATGAACATTCAGACTGCATCTTTGAATTAATTAATTTTTTCTGTATTTTTTGCCAGTTTTCTTAAAAATTGACTTCAAAATGTATGTATTATAATGATTATTTGATGAAATATCTCTTCCAGCAAAAAGTAGACAAAAATCAACCTGTTCATAAGACTTGTTATTGATGAAAGAATTTAATATATATTTCACACGAAGTAAACAAAAAACATAAAAAGTATGAAGAACAAAATGTCGCGAGCGAAAATGATTAAAATTATATAAAAAAAACAAGGGGGCTCCGCCCTTGTTCCTTGGCAGCTATATGATATAGTAATCCGACTTTTACGAAAATTGGTCAGAATGATACAGACAGACCCAAATATATAATCTGTAAGTTTGGTTAAGATATCTTAATTTATATACATAATATGATGCACATTAACCTTTAGTATGAAACACTTTATTGTTTCTTAAGATATCCAAGTCAAACTCACAGATTGTATGTTTGCGACTGTCTCTTAAATTCTGACCAAATCGGTCAGCTATGTCATATAGCTGTCATAGCAAAGATCAGTCGAAAATCAGGTTTTAGTATGGAAAACTTTTTTGGATCTTAAGATATCTTAACCAAACTTACTTTGGGACTGTCTTTTACATTCTGACAAAATTTGGTCGAAGTCGGATTACTATATTATATGAAATTAACCTTCAGTATGAAAAACTCAGCAGCTGTATGATATAGTAATCCGACTTTGACCAAATTTGGTCAGAATATAAGAGACAGTCCCAAACATATAATCTGTAAGTTTGGTTAAGATATCTTAAGAAACAAAAGAGTTTGTCATACTAAAGGTTAATTTGCATCCGATTAACCCTATGGCAGCTATATGATATAGTAATCCGACTTTTACCAAATCTGGTCAGAATGATACAGACAGTCCCAAACATCTAATCTGTAAGTTTGGTTAAGATATCTTAAGAAACAAAAAAGTTTATTAAAGTTTTATTAAAGGTTAATTTCATCCGATTATTCCTATGACAGCTATATGATATAGTAATCCGACTTTGACCAAATTTAATCAGAATGTAAAAGCATATAATCTGTAAGTTTGGTTAATATATCTTAAGAAACCAAAAAGGTTTTTTATACAAAGCAATTCCCTGACCTTTTGACCTCAGGTAAACACACTTCCAGGTGGAATTTAAAAAAACGCCGTCTTATTGCACGATGAAATTGTCTCAGCTATGTTGTGTGAAAATTTCAGCTCTTTACCTCTAGCCGTTTGTCCCACACGTTGATCTGTCAGTCAGTACAAAGAGTTTTATATATATAGAAAGAAAACTGATTAATATTTGTAATTAATTAAAAAACATTATTAAGAAATATTAATACATAACATTTTAAAATTAATTGGATCAAAATATTCGTTGAGGCTTCGCTGAAATCAGGGTTTGAAGTGGTCGCCGAAGAAGTGATTTCTGTCGTAGTCGCGTGCAAGTTTGTTGAACTTTTGTAATTATCTTGAAAACGATAATTGCCCAAAATCAACCTTAGCTCCAATTATAGTGCTCATCAAGAGCTATAAGTTTCGCCTTTTGTCAAAATAAAATAAAGTCTTGGCATATGATTTTTTTTCACTTTGAATACGTATTTTAATTTTAGCGGGTTTTTCTGCATTCTCGCTAGCGTAGCGTTTTTTCAAAAAGTCGTCGAACAAACGTTTCTAGATTTCCAATACGGAATAATTCCTCATCATAAAATGTAAAAAAGTTAACCGAAAGGCTTCAACGGCTTTATCCGCTGCAGTCCTGTAAAATTGTGCATCTCCCACCTTTACCCCCTTATCTGATGAACCAGGTGAGTTACCAAAAGTCTTAGTTAGCAAATTACTAAATTAGAAATATATCTTTTGATCGGTATATAACTCGATCTACTCGGACAGACGTAGCAAGTTTTCCATTCTTCCTCTATAATATTGATCTTTACAAAGTAAAAGTCTAGTGACGAAAGGTTTTTCCTTTCGTCTAGGATGTATAGAACCAACTATAATGAATATTCTGTCAGTTTGGTTGATATATATTTTGAAAAACCAAAATGTTTGTCATACTAAAACTTTATATTCGACAAATCGGTTCTATGGCAGCTATATGATATAGTGGACCGATTTTAACCAAATTTGGTCAGGATGTATAAGACCAACTTAAATGCATATTGGTTGAGATATCTTGAGAGACAAAAAAGTTTTTCGTACTAAAGCTTGATTTTCTAATTAGGATGGTAAATATGGTACATAGTAAAATGTATATATTCAGTTAACAGGTAATATCTTCCAAGCCTTTTCGCTTAAAGATATGTGTCATATATCAAAAGACGCGAAATTTTACGTTTTACAACTGATTGAACTTTAAATCGCTAAAAAAAATTTTCACCTGCAGCATTTTACCTGAGCACTTTGTAAACAAACATTCAAGGCACATCTAAAAGCCATCAAAAAATTCTAATGACATATAAAACACATCTGTAGCTTCTTCGGATTGGAAACTGTGGGTGTTTCAAATTTATCGAGTTCTAGCTTTTTCCCGCTAAGCTAGCTATTTCCCGCTAAAGTCGTGGAGCAAACATTTCTAGATTTCTGATAAGGAATATTTCCTTATCAAAAGATTTCAGCTTTTTCAACGCTTTGATGCAAACAAACCAACGGACAACATTGGAGACTTTTTTTCATTAATTTCATCATTTAAAATCTTGCACCACCCACTTACACCCCCCTATCTCAAGAACCATTTGAGATATCAAAGTCTAAGTATGCATTTTTCTAAGTTAAGATTATACCTTTCGATCGGTATATACATAACTCGATCTGCTCGGACATTTGTAGCAAATTTTCCATTCTTCCTGTATAATATTGTTAGTCACTTTTGCACACTTCCTGGTGCTTTCGTCACAAACTGCCGTCCGCAGTGATATTGTGTATTTTAGGGTGACAGTTATGTCGATGTCTGTCGGATCACACAATAATGATGTTTATTTTATTCCGCTCAAAATTAAACTCACCGTATATTTATATTATTTATGCAAATATATATATATTTTTTATTATTTAACACGACACGTAATTTTCAAACTTAAGAAGTTTTCTAACAAACACTTTTTACATTTTTCAAATATCTTTATTGGTTTAAAAGATATGATTTTTACAAAAGAAAAAAACGATTGCCCCGCTGTGTGACGTCATAACAAATAACAGTTGCAAAATCGGCAATTGCAATTACTGTTATAATAACAAATAAAAGATAAGGAAACCTACTCATATTCGTAACGGAGGGGGTATTACGAAGAGCCGTAGTTGAATGTGCTTGACTGCGCTCATGCATTATCTCTTATCTATTTTTAGAAATGTTTATATTGAGCTGCAATCGCTTATGCATTGACACTAATTTTTTGTTCATAATTTTTAATCGCGTTTTTAAGAGGGTCGTAAGCGTAATTATATTCTGCGCACTTTTTTACATTCCACGTGGAAAATAATGTTTCGGAGTGTAAAATATGCAAAGTAACTTTCATTGGCAACTATTTGGGCAATTTAAAGCGGCACTTAGAAGAGAGACACAAACGTGAATTGAATGAAATGTGGACAACGAAACCAATAAAACCGAAGTGCTTGAATAAAAAGAAGTTTTCGGTGGTCGTGGGGCAAGATGAAATTAAGAATGCCTGTATTGATCTGGTGACCACAGCAAAAGAATATATGTATATACTTAATGGCGTTTGCCACGCCTCCTTCAGCCTGTTACATATATTCATTTACATTTGTCCACTTTTAATGGGCACAGGGTATTAAATCAAAACAAAACTTTTGGGATGGGACCTAGCGTAGGTTGTAGGTATAGCTAAATAAAATTTGTTGGCATACTTGAATTTTGTTGGTGCACATCGAAATTATGAATAACAGTAAAAAAAAACAAGGGGGCTCCGCGGAGGTGCGTAAAAGGTCGAGTGTACTCGACTGTCGAATACCCTAGGCCCAGGCACTTAGATGCAGCTCGGCACGCCAAAGATTTGATGCCTACTAAAACTTGATTTTTTACCGATGTAAGGATGTAAGAGACGAAACCAGATACTTATTCTGTAAGATTGGTTGAGATATCTCAGAAAACAGAAAAGTTTTTGATACTGAAACTTGATTTTCGACCGGTCGATTACATTATGCCCAAATTTGGATAAAATCAGACCACTTTATCATATAACTGTCATTTTACCAATCAGTCGAAAACGTAATGCAGCCCACTTCCAGTGCATCAAGTCTTTGGCGTGCTGAACAGCATCTAAGTACCTGGGCTCAGGGTATCCGACAGTCGAGTACACTCGACTGTACCTGCACATCTCCGCGAGCGAAGAGAGCAGGGGGCGCAGACCCCCTTGTTTATACTAAAACTTGATTTTCGACCGATCTTTCCTGTGACAATTATATGATATAGTGGTCCGATCCAAAAATAGAAACAAACTTGATCTGCGTACGGTATTCAGGAACATATTTACCAAGTTTGAAGTCCTAGCTTTCATAGTCTCTGAGATCGACGCGTTCAAACAGATGGACGGACAAACAGACGGACGGACGGACATGCGGACATATCTAGGTCGACTCGGCTGTTGATACTGATCAAGAATATATATACTTTATATATACTTTTAACAAACACATTATACCCTTTTTTGCAATTTTGAATGGGCACAGGATATAATTACAAAACTAAAATAAGAACCTTTTGGAACTAGTTGCAAAATAGAAAATAGTTCATAAATTCTGAATAAAATTATTCGCTCTTTTAATGATTCGTTCATTAAAACTTATGCTGGGTTTCCATTGGGGCACAGAGCTGGCACAGTGACTGCCACAGTGGCACGAGGCAATGTGAACACAAATGCTGTGCCATCAAAATCAAGTGGCTCAAAAATGTGCCACTTTCAATGTGAACACCAGTGTCATTCGGTGCCGCATACTTTTCTGTGCCAATGGACTGGCACAGCTTTGCTATAAAATCGATTGACAGCTGTTTTAATCGAACCAGCTCAAATCAACCCTATTTTTCTGCGCCAAGCAGATCGAGCAAGTTGGTTTTTCTGGCACACTACGCCACCGATAGTTTTTTGTTTACATCAAAAAAAAACCCAAAACTCTGATTTTGTTTTGAAAACATTTTTTTCGTAAAAGAAATGAGGAACGCAGAGCTCGCGACGTGTGCTGTTCTTGGTCTGTGGCTGTTGGACGAGTTGGAAGAAGACTATGAGCCCAAGGCAAAGCGCTCTTGCTGGATCGACGAAATGAATTTGACTCAGGCGAAGGAAGGCTTGAAGGAATATTCCAATGCATGCGCACACGACGATTTCTGCTATAATTTTCATTTTTCTCCATGATTTTAAGCATTTTTGCAACTTTTGCAGTTCACGGCTTATATTCTTTGTTTTTATTCTTTTTGTGGAACTTGTTCATGCTCACGAGCTTGTTCAATGTTCACTTTTTGTGAACATTTTCGACGCTGTGACGACGACAAGTAGTGTTCACATTGAAGGCTATAATTTTGTGTTGCCACAGCGCTGTGAGGCACACTTTATGCCTCGCCAGTGTAAACACTTTGACTGGTGTGCCAAGCTGGCGCAAACTGCCACAAAATGTGGTGCCGTAGTGTGCCCCAATGGAAACCCAGCATTATTCTGAACGAGACGATATGGCTCAATTGCCAATATATCTGAAATATCATCAGCAGCGATGATTTTAGAAATTTACTTAGTTAAAATATCATTAAAAGTGATGTAAAATTAAGTAAAATGTTGTGAAATGCATATCCAGTAATATAAAAGAATGTAAAAATTTAAGGCAATATAAAAAGTGAAAAGATGATATAGTAAGTTTTTACAAAATAATTAGCTGTTTCTTAATATATTGTATTCCTTTTGCTTTCATTGGTCACGTTTACCAGAAAACATGCTCCCTGATATCATTAAAGTGTTCTGCTTGTGATTATTCCAGGTGAACGCTATGATATATTTTTTTTACCAACGCCGTTGTAAAAAAATAAATAAGAATTATGGATATCGCAGTTAGGAAATTAAGTTAAAATTATCTTGCTGTTAATAATTAAAATAGATTGCAAGTGATTGAAATAGATTGCAATAGATTGCAAGTGATCTGCTGCATCAGTACATTAATAACAAGAAATCTTTCGATAAATATATTAAGATTTTAGATAAAAAAGCTGATGGGAGCAGAAAAGTGGCACAAAGTAGCAGCAGGTTATCTGCTTAGTGGTAGCAGTCTTTTTTTGTGATACATTGCTCAGATATCGTGGTACACCAAATTTGGTATCATGATATGGTATCAGTCTCGTTCACTAGTAGTATCAGAGGTATCACATAAGGGAGCCAGTGTGTCTGGTGAATGCGCCCAATGTTAAATATATAAATAAACAATGTATCTAACGATATATCGATATTTGGAATCATCGATAACATCAAATTTAATCAAGAATGTTACTGCAGCCCTAGTTTTGCACACAACTACCATTACCAGACGCGCCAAAAAAGTTGACAAAAACATCAATAGGCTACAGAATTCATAATTCGCATATTGTAAGTGAAAGTGGAAGGGGAATAAAGTAAGAATGAGCACAAGTCTGGACGAATCAATATGCGCGTATTTTGTCAACACAAAGAGCGAGACAGATGGCGCCATCGCTGAGCAATATGCCAATGCATTAAAGTTGATGCGCGAGCAGCTGGCAGACACGCAAATTCGTGAAATTCGTGCAAGCGAGGGATTTCCACTGATTGCCGGCGGTGGGTTGACCAAGAAGGATGTCTTTGTGATGGCGCACTTCGAGGGCGATCTTTTCAATCAGCTGCAAATGACAAAGGCTCTGGTGCTTGGCCCGCCATGCATTGTGGAGTGTCTGGTTAAGTGCGAACCGATCCCGCTGGGCAGCAGTCCAGTTTATTCGACGGCTATGCGTGACCTGCAGATCTCTGCCAGCGGAGTCTCCAACAAGGAAAAGGATGATCTGAAAAGGCTTATCCACTGGATGGGCGGACATTATTTCCAGAACTTAGGTCGCAACATTACGCATCTGATATCGAACACAATAAAGTCCAACAAATATGAGCACGCGACGCTGAATAATGTGCCCGTCATGCATGTCGACTGGGTGCAGTGCGTCTGGGACTGCTGTCATAGTAGCCCCAATAGCAACATTAACGCCAAGGATGCGCAGTTCGACAAGTATCGTTTACCCACGTTCTTTGGTGCGAACATCACGTGCAGCGGCTTAGAGGCGACTCGCAAGGATGCCGTCATGCGTCTGGTTAATGAGAATGGCGGCATCTATCATCGCGCCTTTCGCTCCCAGCAAGTGGACATTGTGATCACTGAGCAATCTAAGACGGATACGGAGAAATATAAGGCAGCTGTGCGCTTCAAGAAAGATATCCTGCTGCCCGAGTGGATATTTGATAGTCATGAACGTGGCTATGCGTTGCCCACCAAACTGTACGAGGTGCGTCCCCGCAAACAGGTTTCCACACCCACCAAGCGCGTCGGCAACCAAACCGCTGCGGATCAAACGCAACTCTCTGACCTGTCCAGCATTAGTTTTGTCTCCGGGTCCGGACGACGCATGTGCAGCGACAATACCACCGTGAACGAGACGCTGAGCAGTAACTGCAGCGGGAGTGGCAAAAACTTGCACGCCAAGCAGCTCCTCAAGCAGGCGACAACCAATAGCAACCAGAACCAACAACTCTATCAACAGACGCTGTCGGAGATTTGTCCGCGTAAGGCAAAGCAGGCGGGAAGCTTCCTCGATGGCTGCTGTGTCTACTTAAGTGGATTTCGTGCCGCTGAGCGGGAGAAGTTGAATCGTGTGCTGAATACTGGCGGCGCCACACGCTACGATGATCCGCACGAGGGTCTCACCCACATCATTGTAGGCCAGCTGGACAATGCTGCATATCGTCAGTGGCAAATCGATGGACTGCTTGCAGTGGTGCAGGTGGTGCAGCTCGAGTGGCTACTTGAAAGTATTCGCGCTGGTCGCATTGCCAACGAGCTGCCCCATCGCATCACCTTACCGGATGGCGGCGAGCAGCCCGTAATTGCTTCACCTGGCAGTAAAAGAACTCTGCGCTCCATGAATCACAGCTTCAAGCAGCCAACGGTGCCCATTAAAAAGGATCTCTTTGATCGAGCAGCAACAGCTCCACCGGAGCCAGATTCAGAACCCGAGCCAGAGCCGGATCTGTTGACACATTACTCGCAGGAGCAAGAGGCTGTCATGCCATTGCCCACCGCCAGCTCCACGCAGCTCTCACTCACTGCAGGCGGTGCAGGTCAACCTGTTCCACCTTCGGCACCTCTTCCAGTCGCTACTAGTATCGCATATCCCGATCTTAGCGCCAGTACGCTGTCGATAGACTTTGACAAGCTGGATTACTTTATGGGCGCCTCGGTGTACGTCCATGAGGCGTGCTTCAGTAGTGAACTCTATGACCAGATGGTCAGCGAATGCAAGGCGGCCCAGGGCTGCCTAGTGTCTCCAAGCTATACAGATCCCGTGGACTATGCAATTGTCAGCTTTGAGCAGGCCATGGATGAGTCTGTGCTCCCGGTTCAGGCGCGTTATGTAGTCACGGAGCTATATCTGGAGAGTTGTATGAAGCAAAACAAGCTGCTACCGCTGGAGTACTATCATCGTCCAGTGCCACTCAATGCGCAAAAGAAGCAGCTACGCGGCATGACCATTGTGGTGTCTATATATGCGGGATTAGAGCGGGATTTCATCAATGCACTGGCAGAGCTGCAGGGCGCGGTACTAAACAAGGCGTTTGTGAAGAAGGAGCGCCCTCTGTTAGTATGCTCCAACGCCGATGGTTCCAAGTATGAGGGCGCCATCAAATGGGGCTATCCAGTGGTCCATGCCGAATGGTTGCTGCAGTGCGCACAGCGTGGAGAGAAGCTGCCATATGACGGCTTCTTGGTAGGCAAAAGTGCCACCGAGTTCCCCGGATCACCCAGGCTCAAGGAGAGCAACAAGAACAAGACACTTACGCCCCAAAAGAAGACGCATATTCATCATTCCCATCACGAGACATCGTTGTCAGCTAACCAAATGACGATGCAAGAGGATAATAAAGAGCAGGATCCACAAATGGATGCACTTCCACCGCCGTCGGCCCCGCTGCATTTGACGCCATTGCGCAATCCCCGCGTCTCGGAGTTGGTCACAGGAATGCCCAGTTCACGCCGCTGTATCTCGGGCGGCACCTCCAAGACGCCAGAGTCACCACACACGCCACTCAATCACAGGGGATCCGGAGGAGCATGCAACTTTGACTTTCTGGAGCAGGTGGTGCAGCGACTGGACACGAGCCAAGCACGCGACTGCGTGCGTCAGATAATTAGGGAGATGCGCGAGAACCAGACACCCGAATTGGAGCGGATCAGGCGACAGGCAAGCACTCCCGTCAATCGCCGTCAGACATCGCGACCTGCTCCGGGCATACCCAACTTCTGCCTGACGCCCGAGTTTCAACAGCGCATGGCCGACGACTTCGAGCGGCGCTGGCGATTGCCCAAGCACCAGATCAAGCTGGACACTCCCATTTCTGTAATCAGGCAACGTGTGATGCGCATCACTTGTGAAACTCTTGGCATAGACTATGAGGAACAGCAGCAACAGGAAATACCAGAAGATCAGCAGGTGGGAAGAATACTCTTTCAGACTAGACCAGCTGCACCCGGTTCACCGTTTGTATCGAACACACAAAGTCCCAATGCCGCAGTTCCAGCGACTGGAACTGGTCATCATCCTCGCGAGGAGCTGCCCAGCGGCAGCACCATAAATTTTGACAAGATCAGTTTTGAGGAATCGGCGTCGGAGAACTTGTCGGAACTGAAGCAGATCACCGGTTACCTCAAGAGCCGTGAGTCGCGTCGTAGCAGCTTGAAGCGCGACCATGAGGGTCAGACCAGGAGCGAGGTGCAGTATGTGCAACCGTTCGTGTCAGAGGGATTCGCCCTCACCGCCAGCGAAGATATCGTGGACTGGCGAGATCCTGCCGAGTTCAATGGGGGCAAGCGCAGCTCGGATGACGAATCGCCGCTAATGAGTTATCCGGGTACACCTTGCTTTAGCATCTCCTGCGACGATGATGAGGAGAAGCGAACTCTTCTCATGGAGCGCATCAAGGGACTTGGCGGCACCATCAGTCAGAATATAGTCAACTATGATCCCTCATGCACACATCTTCTATGCGAGCGTCCCAATCGGGGCGAGAAGCTGCTAGGCTGCATGGCAGCTGGCAAGTGGATCCTGAATATCCATTATATCGAACAGTGTCACGCCCGTGGTGCCTTTCTTGATGAGTCGCTGTACGAGTGGGGCAATCCGAAGGCGCTCAATCTGCCCGCCTTGTCGCCGGAGGAACAGCCAATTGCTGTGGCTGCACATCGCTGGCGCACTGAACTGTCTGCCGGCGGCGGTGGTGGAGCCTTTCAAGATCAGACTGTTATACTCAGTCTACAAGAGCGCAGTCTGAACGCTATCAAAAATGTGCTGCGAGCAGGCGGCGCAACTATTTTGGAGCCACAGACGCCGTTCAGCTCGGATCCGACAGCGTCTGAGGCTACGCATTGCTTCATGGACGTGAAGAAGACGCCTCTGGACGCACCCGACTTTGCCCACCTGCAACAACGTGGCGTCCGAATCATGTCCCAAATGTGGATCTACAGCTATCTCATGGGTGGACATGACATCAACTTGGAAAAGTACGTGTTGCGACAGTAGAAGCAGCCAATGAAGATGAATACAACACATATATCTAATTTTAATAATTATTTTTTTTGTCCGATTCAACACGATGATATTATTTCATGCAAGATTCGTTTTGAATATTTAAAGGTTCCTATAATTTCATAAAACAACCGCATCGTGTTAATACGAACTTTAAGTTTTAGAATATCGGCCCTGATATATAAGCTCGACACAAGTCTGATTTCCATATAGTTGTAAGATTGCAAACGAACATTTACGTTTAAAAATTTGCACAAATTGTTAAATTTTCTCATATGTATTTATTAAAATTTAATAGAATACTTTATTTTAAAGACTAATTTTTTTCTTTAACAGCAGCTATAAATAATGTTTATTTAATAAGGCTTTACTTTGTGTAATTACTAAAAATAATTTCAAATTTTTTAACCGATGTTTAATTATGAATATGTATTCACTCTTTTTGCAAAACAAAAAAAAATTGTATACGAAACCATCGTTGCAAATCAAAAAAGTAATGACGCAGTTCGATCCCTAGGACCCGAATAGGGGGAAACCGTTGTTCAGTTATCTACATACGGCCGTTATGCTCACATAATATTTCCAACCCTCTCTTTCTATTCTTTTTTTTAAAAGAACCATTATTTAGTTTATTTCAGGATATACGTGTTAATACGTTCAGACTAACAAATAAATTCTCTCAACGTGCCTGGATTGTTACTAGACACAATATTATAAGACTTTACATAACTGTTATTTGATTTAATAGCTATTTTTCATTTAGGTGAACAATTGAAGCTCTAACACTATGCAAGTCGAAAAAAAGTGCATACTAAGACTTTTGGTAACTCACCTGGTTCGAAAGATATGGGGATGTAAGTGGGAGGGGCAAAATTTGAATGATTGCAGCTAGTGGGGCCGTTGGAGCCTTTTGGTTAAATTTTATAATTAAAAATTCTTATCAAAAATACGCATCGAATGGTACCTCGATCATTGCAATCTGAAATTTGGTTCAATAGATATATTAATTTGAAATTTTTAATGACCCCAAAATGAAGTGAAAAATCAGTTTGTCTGTTTGTTTGTATCAAAGCGCTAAAAAAGCTAAGATTTGATGATTTCTTATCAAAAATCTAGAAAATTTTGTTTTACGACTTTAGCGGGAATTAGCTAAAACGCGATAAATTTGATGCCAAACTTTTTTTTTTATAATAATTTATATATTCAATTTAATATCGTTCGTCACAAAATGGGATATCAGAAATTTGGGAACAGGAAAAATCTTTCGTCATAATGGTTATTGCAAACAATTAAAATTTAATGTAAATTCATTATAAGCCCATTAAAGCACTTTAAAGTAATAACTATCAAAACAAATATTTGACAAAACATTTATTTTATATTGAATATTCCTAAAATATAACAAAGGGGCTGTGTTCAGACGCTTGAATGCCCTTCGGCACGCCGAAAACTTGATGCCCTTGCATAGCCCTGCATTAAATTTTCGAATGGTTGTTCCAATGATACTTATATGATATAGCGAACCGATTAAAACCAAATTGGGTCACAATATTCATAATCAGTGAGTGATTGAGATATCTCCAAAAACAACCACAATTTTACCCAATCCTTAATTATCGACCAATCCTTTCTATGGCAGATATTCGGAACATTGCGCATAAGGATCTTGATTCTGTATACCTAAAAATAAATTTAATGCGCAGTGCCGAATTCCAAACTTTTTATTTTATAATTATTTATATATTAAATTTAATATCGTTCGTCACAAAATGGGATATCAGAAATTTTGGGGCAGGGAAAGACTTTTGTCACTAGACTTTTACTTTGTTAAAAATTTTTTTTGGAAGATATCAGAAATTTTTGGAATAACTGGAATGATCAAGGTATCATTCGACGCGTATTTTTAATAGGAATTTTTAAAAATTATAAAATTTAACCAAAAGGCTCCAACGGCCCCACTAGCTGCAATCATACAAATTTTCGCTCTCCCACTTACACCACTTATCTCATGAAGCAGGTGAGTTACCAAAAGTCTTAGTATGCACTTTTGTTAGTTACCCTCATACCTTTCGATCAGTATATAACTCGACCTGATCGGACAGTCATAGCAAATTTTCCATTCTTCGTGTATATATTGCTAGTCGCCTTTTGCACACTACGTGTTGCTTTCGTCACTAGCGCGGACTGCCGTCCGCAGTGATATAGTAGACAGATTTCAACCAATCTTGGTCAGGATATATAAAACCAACTTAAATGCATATTCTGTCAAATTGGTTTAGATATATTAATAAACATAATAGTTTTTTATACTAAAACTTGATTTTCGACCGATCGTTTCTATTGCAGCTATAAGATATAGCGGTCCAATCGAAAATTTAAAACATACTGGATCTGTATACCAAATTTGGTAACTCTCTGAAATTGAGGCGCTCACACGGACGGACGGATAAGACGGACAGACGTGCAGACGGACATGACTAAATCGATATAGTCATGTCCGTCTTGTCTGTTGATGCTGATCAAAAATATATATACTTTGTAGGGTCTGTCACGCCTCCTACTGCCTGCTATGCACATTTGTACAAATACAATATACCCTTTTACTTCATTTTTAACGGGTATAACAAACTTAATCTGCGTTAGGAATTAAGTTTGAAGTCTCTAGCTCTTATATTCTCTGGGATCGTCGCGTTCAAACAGAAAGACATGGCTAAATCAACTCGGCTGTTGATACTGTTCAAGAATCTACAAATATACTTTATGGGGTCTGCCACGCCTCTTTCTGCCAGTTACTACATACATTTTGCCAAACATATTATAACCTTCATATTATAACCTTCTTCAGTCTTAAATAAGAGTTTTTGATGATTTTTTTTGAATAAAAGTCTTTAAAGACTATTATTTTAGACTATTATTTTAGAGTATTATTAAAGACTTTTATTATTTGAAAAGTTTTGGATAAAGGACATTCCATTATTCTATTATATGTCAAAATTTTATTTCTGCTTTATTTGGAAAAATGGATATATGATCAAAAAGATAAACTTAAGTTGGACTTTTTTATAAAATTAGAAATTTTTTATATTAAGAATATTATTTGCTCAAAAAACCAGGAAAAGGTGAAAAATGCTACATCTTGCAATTATTAAATTAAATCAAGGTTTGTAACTAAAGCCTTGGGTTCATGGTGAATGTTCCTGTCTAAGACCACGAAATCAAATCTTCTCCAATATTTTTGCAGACTTAATTTCAAGTAATTAGGTCATGTATAATTACAATGATATATGTAAGTATATCTATATATATAAAACCCTTTGTCCTGGCTGACTGACACATCAACGTGTAGGCCAAACGGCTAAAGGTAAAGAGCTGAAATTTTCACACAACATAGCTGAGACAATTTCATCGAGCAATAAGACGGCGTTTTGTGAAATTCCACCTGGAAGTGTGTTTACCCGAGGTCAAAAGGTCATGGAATTGCTTTGTATGAAAAACTTTTTTGTTTGTTAAGATATCTTAACCAAACTTACAGATTATATGTTTGGGACTGTCTCTTACATCCTGACCAAATTTGGTCAAAGTCGGATTACTATATCATATAGCTGCCATAGCAATAATCGGATGAAATTAACCTTTAGTATGGAAAACTTTTTTGTTTCTTCAGATATTTTAACCAAACTTACAGATTAGATGTTTGGGACTGTCTCTTACATTCTGACCAAATTTGGTCAAAGTCGGATTACTATATCATATAGCTGCCATAGCAATAATCGGATGAAATTAACCTTTAGTATGGAAAACTTTTTTGTTTCTTCAGATATCTTAACCAAACGTACAGATTAGATGTTTGGGACTGTCTCTTATATTCTGACTAAATTTGGTCAAAGTGGGATTACTATATCATATAGCTGCCATATGAATAATCGGATGAAATTAACCTTAAGTATGGAAAACTTTAATCTGTGAAACATTCAATCTGTGAGTTTGAATTAGATATCTTAAGAAACAAAAAAGTTTTTCTAACTAAAGGTTAATGTGCATTATATTATATAAATTAAGATATCTTAACCAAACTTACAGATTATATGTTTGGGACTGTCATTCATCATTCTAACCAAATTTGGTAAAAGTCGAATTACTATAACATATAGCTGCCATAGGAACAATATAATGCAAATTATCGATTAGTATGAAAATTGTTTTTCTCAACCAAACTCATACTAAAGGTTACTTTGACTAAACTTAATTAACATTATTAACTAAATTTCATTTTCGCGAGCGAAGCGAGCAGGGGGCGGAGCCCCCTAGTATTAAATAAAACTAAAGCTTTAGATTTCAATAATGAAACACATATTAATTCTTCCATTTTGTTTTATTTTGTGTTACACAATAAGGAATACTAAGTTGATTTTCATGTTACATGCTTGTTTAAATATATTTATATATATATGTATTTATATGTTAGTATTTATATATGTATGTACTTACTAAGTATGTACGGGTATACAAATATAATGCAGGCATCGAAAAATAGTTAAGACAGTTGAGCAGCTGCCATATCAAATTTATTTTTGTTTAATAGCCGCCTTTGATTTATATATTTATAACAATTTCATACATATTTAAATTTCGTACATGAACAGAGCATATAATAAATAAATGTATATTTGTGTATATATAGATATATAATTATGCTTATAAATAAAGATAGAAATATCTAACGTACCGTAATATCAACCGCACAGCAAAACTTGGCTGGAAAATAACTGACTGGACATCAAGTTAAAAATACAAAAAGACAAAAAAAAAAACAAATTGAACATTGATAAAACAGGACTCGATGCAATACTTAAGGCTCGAAAGTTTTAGTATATAACAAATACAACTAATGTATTTTGTAGCATTAGTCCAGGTAGTCCATGGTCTTGATGAACTTGACAACCGAACCGAAAAGCGTCCAGTAGAACGCATCCTCGCCATCCAACCTTTTGCCTAAAAAGCAGCTGATGTACTCCACTGTAGAGAGCAGATAAGGAGGATTCGCCTGCCACAAAGCAAAATAGAGATTATCAAGAGATCAGTTAAAAAATTATACCCTATATGCAGTTGACTATTTACCATAATGACCACATAGATGAGCACGGGCAGGACATCATCAGCGGCAGGCACACGACCGCTGGACATGCGTAAGAGGCTCATAATGCTTGAGATGCAGCTGTAAATGGAATGGAAATGAATGCAATAATGAAACAAAACTTAATTGCACTTTAATATAAATTCCAACGACTGTAATCAATATAAGTTTTATTATACAAATTACAAAAAATAGATTTTTTTTGTTACCATAGAATGATTTATTTTTTGAGTTACACTTTACAACTCGAGCAATATCGATTATTTTTGAGCAGAAAAGTAAAACTCATAAAATAATGAATTTTCACTGAGTTTTATTCATAATTCAAAACAAAATGTTGATTTTTGCTCAAAAACAAAGCATAATTAGTAATTTATAACTCCAAATTAATCATTACATTGTGATCGATTAATTTGTTAACCATGGTAAAAAGGCATACGGTGTCCTTATATAGATACATCCTTACAATAGTTCTCGCTCTCTCAAATTTACTAGTATAAATCAATAACTTTTTTAATTAAAAAAAAAACAAATCATTATTTACAGTCCCTGATAAGTTTACTTACTTTATGATGCAGTGCAACTTTTCACGCGGTGTTTTATAGGCTGTCATGTGGCAGAGCTGCTGTTGGGCAAACGTCCAGGGCGCCTCGCCCAGATACTCCTGGGCAATACAGAGTGCAGGATGAGCCGGATGCACAAATCGCTGCAGCTTTCCAATGTGTGCTGCCAGCACTTCATCCCTGGACACATCAGCATCTTCGTTGGGAAACATCACCTGGTCGTACATTTGCTCGAGCAGCAATCGCTCAATAGCATCGCGGGCCGCTTCCCGCTGAAAGTCATCCTGAAGGCCGCCGTCTCGCAGCTCCTCCAGCAAACCCTCAACAAACTCCTCAATCAGCTCCAGTCGTTCATCGCTGACGCTGAGCTGAGCAAACTCTGACTGAAAGTCTTGCAGTTTGCTCTGCTGTCGTCCCAAATATAAACGCACCAGCGACTGTAGCATGCAACGCTGGCAGCTCAACGCCTCGCCCCGGAGTCGCTTTTCCAGCTGATTCAACTGCTCCGAGCGTAACAACAACTGCTGGCGATGCACCAGCAAGTACTGCAAGTAACTCTTCCTCCGCTCCAGATCGTGTTGCAGCTCCAAGAGCAGCTGGGCATGCTGTGGCCGCTCCAGTTGCGCCAGGCAACGCAGTGCCTCCGTCACGTGCGATATCTGCGGCAGCCGCTGCAGGCTGACGCACTGCGCCAACTGAATCTGCAGGTAAGTCTGCAACGGCGTCGCGTCCAACGGCCTCAACGTCGTCTGTCGAAAGTCGCCACTATGCAGATCTGTTTTCGATAGGACCGTGCGCAGCTTTTGCTTAACACTACTGAACACCACGCCAGGCAATTGTCTGTGGATTGACAGAGACAGAGAGATAGGGAGAAATAATGTTAGAGTGAGATACACAATTACACGAATAGGTATGAAAAATGCTGTAGACTTTGTATCCCTATCTCTTTCTTATTAATGAACGTGTCCTGGTAAAAGTATCTGTTTTCACGATCTTCTAATCTGAAATGTCTATTGTTTTCATATTTTTTTTAACTAAATATAGTTCAACTGAATTGTTACTCAGATTTAAATATTTGACTTTTTTCTTTTTTTCTGTAACATTTTGTCGTTGCTGAAGAAATGCCCGCATTCCCAGTCTTTTAAATATTAAATTCTTTTTTAAAAACATTTCAGATTTAAATTTAAATTGATCAATAATTTATATTTATTGTTATTTTAAATCAGATATACTAGTTTTTTTTTAAATATGTAAAATAATTTTGATCTACTGCTCTACTAAATATTTAATTTCCTTTTTTTAGTTCTTTCAGTTTATTTTTGTTTTAATAGAATAACAAAGGTTTATTACAGTATGCTAATTAAAGCACTTCCATGTCAATGCAGAGGTTTCATGGCAGATAGCTTACATGTCTGGCCGGATTATGTGACTCAGAACGTGGAAGCTACACTTAAGGCTCAAGGGAAATAAAAACAGGGATAGGCATAGCATTTAAATTGCATTTAAATTTATAAATAATGCATTAAAAAAGTTTATTAAAATAAAATTTTCTGGTTTTAATTTAAATATTAAATAACTTTTGGTCAACTGCTGTAAATTGACTTTACATAAATAAATAAACTTTTAAAATTGAATATATTTTTTTGTTCTTGTTCTAAATTTAATTGTATTTATAATTCATATTTATTGTTATTTTTAATAAAATTTCCTAGTTTTATTTAAAATGTTAAATTACTCTTGGTCAACTGTTCTTAGATGATGTTGAGTTAAAAAAAATAAATTAAATGTGTTGCATTTAATTTTTGCTTACCCGCCATTAATGGTTTGGCCATGAGCTGAAGAAGCTTGTAGACTGTGGCCATGTCCATGTCCATGACCATTGCCCGTGGAATCGGAGTTGGTAGCATCGCTTGAGCTGCTAACCTTGCGTCTGTATTTGGCCAATATGTCCTCGCTGCTATCACAGTAGTGGGTGTTAAAGTTGACGCAGGCGGAGCTGGGATTGAAACTGACGCTGCGACTCTGTTCGCTCACATTGCTGATGTTGCTTTTGTTGTTGTTAATGCTCAAACGTTGATTTGCCAATGTGGAGGATTGGCTGTTGTTGCTGCGCCGATTCTTGAAGATGCCCTGCTTCAGTTTGTTTAGAATGCCGGCGCTCTGTTCCCGCTGCTCCCGTTGACCGCGATGTTTCTCCTTGTCTGCGCTGGCATCAAAGCTTATGCTCTTTGGTATGGCGCCGGTTGCCTTGCTGGGTTTGGATGGGGTTGGATGGAGATGTAACTGCTGTGTCTGGGCACAAAGCAGCTGCATCTCCTCCTGCTCCTGCTGTTTGTCATCATCCGTTTTGGGCTGAGCTGGCAGCATAGCCTGCAGCATGATCACGTGGTTCTCATAGTTGAGACTCTGGTGACGTCGCTCACTGCCACCGACACTGGCACCAGCCAGAATCCCATTGCGTCGTCCATCCACGCCTGCTGAACGTTGTTCCATGGAGATGCGACGATGTTCGACTCCCCGCGAAAGCTGCTCATCGCCAAATTTGTCCAGCAGCTGCTGCACCAGACCCGGCGGCTCATCCTTGTCCTCGCTGTAGTCACTAAAGTCAATCAAATCACGCTGATTGCTGACAGTCGATGATGCATGAAGTTGTTGCTGTTGTTTCTTCTTCTTGTGATGATGATGATGATGGTGATGATGATGCTGCGGCTGCTGCAGTGACTGTTGCTTGATCGACGACTGAGGCTCCTCTAAATTGAGACTCTGATTGGAAATGCTGCTCTCGGCGGATGTTTGTCGGCGCATGCACGCGGTACCCATGAGGGGTGTGCTCTTCCTGCCCTCCGCTGCGCTGCATTTGTACTGCTGCTGAAAACTGCTATCCCCACTGTCGCCACCCAAGCCATGATAGCTGGTCCGCACGGAGCTACGTGCAAGCGAAGAGGATGCCTGGTAATGATGTGCCTCATCGTAAGAGTTAACCGCATCGAAAAAGGCCGAATCTTCTTGGCTGCGTTCACTGGCGCTGGCATTTCCATTGCCATCGGCATCAGCGTCCGCATCGGCATCCACATCGCCATCGCCATCCCCATCGCCGCTGCTGCCGGGTGTCTGTTCGCCATCGTCAAGAACGACGGCAAGTTGCAGAGGTACCACAATGTCCGATTTGGCGGTAATGCTCACATTGTCATCCGTATCGATCTCAGCCAGTTTCTCGGAGTCGCTAGCCAGTACATCGGTGCTCCAATTGGACTCCGACCGCTGATCGGAGGCATCTAGTGTTGGAGCAGCGGCACGTGCCAGTGCCTCTACCACAAAGTTGTTGTTGTCGCCGGGCAGGACCACAGCGGAGGGTATCAGCGGGGTGGAAAAGTTGCGCTCCCTATCTCTGTCTCGCTCGCGCTGTTGCTCATGGCTGGCGTCCAGCGTATTCTCTGAATCGCTGGCCAGGACATCTGTCGACCAGGTGTCCGATATAATGCTCACATTCTCGTCACCCTCAAACTTTTTCAGCTCAAACTTGCAGAACTTATCCTCGATATCGGAGCGCACCTTGGAGAGCAGCATATTCTGCATTTGTGGCGTTGGACGCGCCACATGATGTGGTAGTTCACCGGCGGCGCCGTCTCCGTCGGTTACCTGTGACGACGGTGTGTCCCGGCCACTAATATTTGGCGTGCCGCGGCCGGACACATTGGCGGAGACCATGTCCGACAGGTTGTCATCGTTTTCCGCATCGTGCACATCCTGCTCCTGTTGCTCCTCCAGATCCAGTGAGCTGGCCACCGAATGATTCGCCGAATGTGCCGCCTCACTAATTGCCTCCAGATTGTCCGAGTTGCCAATCGAAGCGTCATCCTGTGGACGGCGCATCACCTCCAAGCTGCTGGCGTCGTCCGCATTGGATGATGCAGCTGCCGCCACGACTGCCACTGGAGCTATTTCCTGACCAATACAGTTCATCTTTAGCAAATCCTCCTCGGTCAGCGGCTTCAGTTTACACTTGGCGGCGGCATTGTAAATGCTAAACATCAGCACTGGCTCCGTTCCATCCACCTCTGTTGCTGCTGCTCCACTGACATTGCCGCCACAAGAACTGATGCTGGTGTTGCTGCCACTGTGCGAGGAGGAGCACTGCTCTAGGTCCCCATTTCCAGTGCTCCCGGTGTTCCCATTGGCCAGCTCCAGGCCGTGACTACTGCTGGCATTGACATTCGTGTTGGCGCTGTTGCTAAAGTTCATGCCCTTGGCCAGCTTCTTTTTGGTTGCCTTGCCAAGACGCATCAGCCCTTTGTTCGAACGTTTGCCGTTCGCTGGATTAGAGGAAGCCTTTTCGACGCTGACCGCTGATTCGACTGTGGACGCGGTTGCACCGGCACCCGCACTTACCTCCGGCTTGGGTATGCGGGACAGAATACGCTGCAGTCGCTGTCGCTGCTCGGCGGACACATCATAATCGGCGCGTGACGCGAGCAGACGAAAGAAGTCGGCAAAGTGATTTAGTTCACGTTGATTAATTGCCAACTGGGCACGCTCAAAGTCGCTTTGTTGCGGCAGAATGGCGACGACATCTTCGCCAGTCTGATCAACCAGCAGCATCTCCATGAGCTGTGCCAGCTCGCTGGCCTCATCGCTCAATGCCAGACGCTGCAGTAGTTGCACAATCTGATTGAGATTGTGTCGCATCTGTTCGCTGACATTCACATCGATGATGCCCAGCAGATCGGCACTCACAATAGCGGGGCAGATGAAGTGCGTGAATACCAAATCCGAGAGTAGCTGACGGATCTCGTGATCACTGTGCCGTTGCGTCTGTCGCAGCTGTTGACCGAGCGTTTGGAGGAGCCAACGTAGCGAGCTGGGAAAGAGCGCCCAGCTCTGTTGCAGACTGCGGACAAATGACTGCGCATGGGCATGCAGTTTGCCAAGGGACTCAGCATGGAAACGCACCACGTTGCGCTGGTAGGTGGCACTGGTCTCGTCCTCGCCAAAGCGACGCTGCCGTTCACGTACCGTGAAGCTCTGCAGCAGCTTATGCGGATCCACATCCAGCAGCGCCTCGTGCTCGCTCAGCACCGCCATCAGTGGTGCATACAACGCTGCAGTTAGAAATATGCGAGCGGAAAAGAGAGACTCCACCAGCCGCTGATAAAGTCGAGCAAAGGCGCTGCCATTGGCACGGAGCAATCGACGCGGCTGCTCACTGTTCAGTAGCTGCATTTCAATCAGTTCACGCAGCAGCTTCAGCAGCAACTCCACATCTTTTGTGTTGATCGCATTGCCGTATAGACCCGTCGAAATTGTGTTCACAATTTGTTCCAACTGCGTCGGGGCAAATAGTGATAGCCGATCCGCTGTTGCCAGTGACAAGGCCAGCAAATATGGTGTATTATACAGATAGTTGAACAGATCCTCATAGGCCAGGGCGTGCTAATGGACGAGAGACAGAGAGAGAGAGAGAGAGAGATTGAGCACACATACATAAGTATTATTAAATCTTTATACTTTTTTCATATAAATATATTAAAGTATTTGCTGTGACTGACTGGCAATCATCAGAGTGTCCAAACGGTAAGAGCTATGTGGCTCAAATTCTCACACAACTAGTAAGAACGCTGTAGTCCAGCGGTGGACAAGCCCTTGTTCCCGTTAAATATATCAAAGTGTACTTTTAAATTATCTGAATAAACTAAGGATTCATATAAACAATCAGGGGGCTCCACCCCTGCTCGCTTCGCTCGCCAACTCCCGGCTCGCTTCGCTCGCGGAAATGAAATTTAGTTAATAATGTTAATTAAGTTTAGTCAAAGTAACCTTTAGTATGAGTTTGGTTGAGATTTCTTAAGAAAGAATAACAATTTTCATACTAATCGATAATTTGCATTATATTGTTCCTATGGCAGCTATATGATATAGTAATCCGACTTTTACCAAATTAAGATATCTAAATCAAACTCACAGATTGTATGTTTGCGAATGTCTTTTACATTCTGACCAAATTTGGTCGAAATCGGTCAACTATATCATATAGCTGTCATAAGAAAGATCGGTCGAAAATCAGGTTTTAGTATGAAAAACTTTTTTATTTCTTAAGATATCCAAATCAAACTCACAGATTGCATGTTTGCGACTGTCTCTTACATTCTGAACCAATTTGGTCGAAATCGGTCAGCTATATCATATAGCTGTCATAGGAAAGATAGGTCGAAAAACAGGTGTTAGTATGAAAAACTTTTTTGTTTCTTAAGATATCTTGACCAAACTTACTTTAGGACGATCTCTTACATTCTGACAAAATTTTGTTGCAGTCGGATTACTATATCATATGAAATTAACCTTTAGTATGAAAAACTCACCAGCTGTATGATATAGTAATCCGACTTTGACCAAATTTGGTCAGAATGCGAGAGACAGTCCCAAACATCTAATCTGTAAGTTTGGTTACGATATCTTAAGAAACAAAAAAGTTTTCCATACTAAAGGTTCATTTCATCCGATTATTCCTATGGCAGCTATATGATATAGTAATCCGACATTGACCAAATTTGGTCAGAATGTAAGAGACAGACCCAAACATCTAATCTGTAAGTTTGGTTAAAATATCTTAAGAAACAAAAAAGTTTTCCGTACTAAAGGTTAATTTCATCCGATTATTCCTATGGCAGCTGTATGATATAGTAATCCGACTTTTATCAAATTTTGTCAGAATGTAAGAGACAGTCCCAAACATCTATTCTGTAAGTTTGGTTAAAATATCTTAAGAAACAAAAAAGTTTCCATACTTAAGCTGGGTATCCAGCACCCCGGAAAATAAAAATTCCTGTCAAACTTCATATAAAAAAACTGTGCCAGGAATTTTTAGTTTACGTTTTCGTGGCTTGTGTATCCAGCAACTTCAACGAAATCCACAAATTTTTATCGATAGTTGGCATATCGATAGCGTGTGTGGACTGAGAGAACAACTGACACACAGCTCAGGAATATATAGTTTACAATTATTTTGGAAGCGAATTGTGAACAAGTCAGATATGGAGTCAAAAACTGAGCGCAAAACAAGAAAAAAAAGGTCGAAATTACAAATCTTCTACACATGAAGGTGCAGCAGCATGGAAATAATAAATAAATATATATGCAAATTACTAATAAAATTCTTTATTATTGGCGCACACCAGCAGATTGATTCTGCAGATTTCACGTAATCTTTTACATTGTTTCTTATAATTTTAGGGTAATCCTGTACCCGACCACGAACGGCTTCAGCCGTTAGATTATAATTTGAAATTTCACAATTGACACTGTTTACAAAGAACAGAGTTACATTCCACACAAACGAAATAACTAGCAAATTCCTGGCAGGAATTTTCCGCAGTGCTGGAGATAGGCCTTTAAGGTTCTATTTATCCGATTATTTCTATGCCAGCTAGTTATCCGACTTTGACCAAATTTGGTCAGGATGTAAGATACAGTCGCAAACATATAATCTGTGAGTTTGGATTGGATATCTTAAGAAACAAAAAAGTTTTTCATACAAAGCAATTCCATGACCTTTTGACCTCAGGTAAACACACTTCCAGGTGGAATTTTACAAAACGCTGTCTTATTGCACGATGAAATTGTCTCAGCTATGTTGTGTAAAAATTTCAGCTCTTTACCTTTAGTCGTTTGGCCTACACGTTGATGTGTCAGTCAGTCAGTGAGGACAAAGAATTTTATATATATAAGATATACTTACATATATCATTGTAATTATACATGACCCAATTACTTGAAATTAAGTCTGCAAAAATATTGGAGAAGATTTGATTTCGTGGTCTTAGAAGAATTTTTTACCATTGCTTTATTTCGTGTTAAGGCCTATCTCCAGCACTGCGGAAAATTCCTGCCAGGAATATGCTAGTTATTTCGTTTGTGTGGAACGTAACTCTGTTCTTTGTAAACAGTGTCAATTGTGAAATTTCAAATTTAAATCTAATGATGAACTGATTGTTTTGGTGGCAGCATATATTGCTGCAAAAAAAGGAGGAGGTAAAGCGCAAACGGAGGCGCCACAAATGTTGGGTGAACTCTTACTATCTGCACAATTAACATATATGATGCCAGTATGCCCAAGGGAATATAGCGGCACTGTTGAAATTGAAAGCCCAGCAGATACTAATGCTGAAGCCTTTCGTGGTCGGTACAGGATTACCCCAAATTTTAAAGAAACCATGTAAAAGAATGAACTCTGCAGCCGGGTCAGTACCTTGCCAAAATCAATCTGCTGGTGTGCGCCAATAATTAAGATTTTTATTAGTAATTTCCATATTTCTTTATTTAGTATTATCATGCTGCTGCACCTTCATGTATACCTTTTTTTTTGTTTTGCACTCAGTTTTTGGCTCCATCTCTGACTTGTTCACAATTCGCTTCCAAAATAATTGTAAACTATATATTCCTGAGCTGTGTGTCAGTTGTTCTCTCAGTCCACACACGCTATCGATATGCCAACTATCGATACAAATTTGTGGATTTCGTTCAAGTTGCTGGATACACAAGCAACGAAAACGTAAACTAAAAATTCCTGGCACAGTTTTTTTTATATGAAGTTTGACAGGAATTTTTATTTTCCGGGGTGCTGGACACCCAGCTATAGATAAGAATACTACTGTAAAACGATACAGTGGAGCAAACTCGACAAAATAAATTAATCCAATATTTCGTATTTCAATTTCTAAAAACCGAAAAAATAAATAGCACACAGAGTTATTCTGACTGGTTAAAGTTAAACGCGAATTTGAAGATTAAGAGCGAAAAACCATCGCTAAAGCAATGCCAAAAATATTTTACTAGATTTGATACTAGATTTTAAATTAATTAAATTAGACTTTAAATTCAATAAAAATGAATAAAATAAAATTTAGATAAAACATAGCTAAAGTTAATAATAATTTACTTGATATTAAAACCAACATTTGTGGCATTTCGAAAATATGCTCGAAATCTCTGACATACATATGTATGTATGTATAAGGTACACCGACATTTCGAACGATTGTCTTCAAAAAATTCTTTTTAAAATCTCTGGAGATTTGCGGAGCACGCCTGAAACATCAATTTAGATATCCCAAATGGAACACATAGAAGCAATCCTGTCTAACTGTCATTGGCTTTAATTGATTAGTATTTTTAAAAGTACGCAATAAATATACGAAAATTATCAAAATTATGTATGTATATTGCGACTTTCTAATTTAGCCGAGTCGCATTTTATTTGAACTAAATACTTAGTTTCCTTATTAGTCGCAGAAACAATGTCAATGTTCATTCTCGTTATTCCAATCGGAAATCGTTCTTTGTTGTCTGGATTTCCATGTAGCCAACTGATTATGTTTGTATACGTACAGATATGGATATACATATGTGTATACATATGTGTATATATATGTGGTATTATTCTATCTTTTGACCTTGTGGGAGATACTAACCTCGTAGGGCAACACCTGTTTGGCGTCTAGGAAGATAGCACTGTCGTAGGCGCTCGCTCGGCGGCAACATGCAAATGGATCGTGATCCGTTCTGGCCAGCAGCAGATCATGCAGGTTCTGTCTTTGTTGTGCGCAGATGTACGCCAGCTAAATGAGACGAAGGGAGAATTTAAGTTAATGAAGATCAATGAGTAACAAAAACATACATAAATGCGAGTACGTGACATCGTTAACAAATATACATATGTACTCGTATAACAATACAACCTGTGTTATTGTTGCCGCATTGGTCTCCAGGGCGCCGGTGAGCTGTGCGAATGTCGCCTGCTCATGCTGAATGAAGAGCTGTTCCTGGCGGAGAGTGCGGGCCAGGTCCATGATCTCCAGCAGATTTTCGGCAGCTGTGGGCTCCATGTTGAAACCGAAGCTGGCTGTAAATAAATATCAATATTTATATTAGTATTTAACATTTATTGAGATTGTGTTGTGTATGTTTCGCATTTATATACTACTTATACATATTGCATAGCAATTAAGCCTTTATTTAATTAAAGCTCAATTTAATTTTATACAATTTAATTAATATTAATTTGGTTACATATTTCAATTATGTATATATTTGATGTCACCGATATTTGTAGCTGCGCATAACATTGCTAAATGGTATAATTGAATATTATGGATTTATTTGAGTGAAATTTTATTTCCAATGCTTCATATTCAGAAAAAAAATACAATCTGTAAGTTTGGTCAAGATATCTTAACAAACAAAAAAGTTTTTCATACTAAAGGTTAATTTCATCCGATTATTCCTATGGCATCTATATGATATAGTAATCCGACTTATAATTCCGTTTTAATAAATGAAAAGCTTTATTCTAATGAGTAATGAAAAAAATATCAAACATGACAAATTTACAACTAATTCATTACTGAATGAAATAAATGTATTAAAGCTGAGATTATTCTAGAAATTAAAAATTTTTTGGGTTGCTTTATTGCCAATAACGTCTCTACAACGCCTTGGTATCGATTCAACCAAGTCCTGGCACCTGTTCAAACGAATTTTGTTGCAGGATGCCTGAATGGCGGCCCGAACTGATCCGATTATACTCGGCTTAGAAGGAGCCATTGCTTTTTTGACACAATTCTTAAAATTTTGGCATTGATTAAGATCTGGTAACTTTGCCGACCACGTCATAAGCATTTTGAAAGATCCGTACTAGTGTCATCTCATAATCTGCGTTGGGAAGCATCATTCAACCCATAATATCGAAGTAAACGTGACGGTCCCATAATGTTAAAGCACTATGTACTAGTACGAAAAACTCGCCTACATCATATTCCTTAAAACTTCATGTTCAATGGTTTTTGTTGTAAATTTTGGAACTTGGTGAACACCTTACGTCCAAAACAGACCCCTTCCATCAGATATTACAAATAAACTAATATAAAACATATAAAATTCTTTCTTTTTTGGTCTAGGCATTTAAACGGTATTTTGCGAAATCCGCTCGGCAAAATGTCTGCCTGTTGAAAAATAGAGGCTTTTCTTGGACTGAAGGCTTTTAAATCACGTTCTTTAATATATATCCTAACTGTTTGCATTACCTCAGGTATATTAGACTCCATTTATAGATCACTGGCAGCCTTGAAAGGATCCCTTCAGCTCTCGGGAATCAACCTATTATGGGAAAGCTGGTTCACGGATCGTTTTCATGCAAGTTTTTCCACGCCAATATCATTTTTTTTATGATATCGAGCTTTTCCGCACCGCAGAGTTTTCCACGATTCAGCGCATTGTCAATTTTAAATTTATTTAAAGAATATTGACCAAAGTTATTAAATCAAAGCCAAATCTATTAAGCAAGTCCTTTTTTCAAATAAATTTTACGAAACATAAGGGTTTTAACGATGAAAATGAAAGTGATGCTATTATTTTTTCGGCATTTTGAGCCCCTTTTTCCTAAAAAATAATATATTGACAACCATTTTAAAGGAAACTTAATACATATTTTATGTATAAAATATTCTAAGAAATATATAAACAATAAATTTTTGGAAAAATCGCAGCCCCAACTATATGTTTTTCGACCAAACTATTATAGTGGTGCTATTTTTTTTTTCGCAACTGTACATACATATATAAAACTAATAATGTTGATGAAATTGTAATAAATTGGTTCAGACGCTTTTTGTGACTTCAAAAATATGTTTGAAAAAATTAAATCTCTGACATTTAGGGAACACCGAAATTTGGTTTCAAAGAAATTTCCTTCAAAAATCTCCGGAGATTTGTAGAACAGACATGCATATGATTAGAGTCCATATACGTTGAAGTAATCTTTACGTTTTTATATATTTTTCTAAAAAAATTTTAAAATTGCACTAGACAGGTACATTCAGATTTTTAACGTGGCAGTGTGAGAATCGAACCCAGTTATTTTTCAAACTGAAGTGATAAATATGATATAGGTCGGCGACTCTAACTAACGAGATTAGTCTCTATCCTTATACTCTACTCTTATAAAGCGTTTGCGATCGAGCATGTCGATGTGTACATACACACATACATATGTACATATGTGAGTTGAAATGGAAAAAAATTTATTATTGTTTTAAGTTAGGTTAAATGATGTATGGCAATCTTATCGAAGGGTGGATATACATAAGTACATTGTACATAACTTTGGTCGATTTCATGACTTGGAATTGTTTTACATTCATACATAAGCAGATATATGTATGTGACAACTGGCAAGGTGCTTGACCAAGTCACATTGAGCAGCAGTGCCGCCATCGATGAGATAATCATCTGGCTGTCTCGGAATGGACTAGAGCTAGCAGAGCACAAGTCAGAAGCAGTACTGATCAGCAGCAGGAAAGCAGTGGAAAGGACAGTGGTGAGGGTTGGGTCAGCCTTTATTGAGACCAAACCAGCCATAAAGTACCTGGGCGTAATGCTAGACTACAGACTGTGCTTCAAGCAACATCTAAAGTATGCCAGTCAGAAAGCCTCGAGCATCGGCTATTAGCCGTATGATGGCCAATACCGGGGGACCAAGAGAGCGAAGCAGGAAACTCATCGCCGGAGTAGTGACTTCAATCATAATGTATGGATGTGCGATCTGGGCAACAGCTATGACCGTCCCGTCATACAGCAGAGGTTGCAAATCGGCTTACAGACGCTGTGCCCTTCGAGTGGCCACCTGTTTTCGAACAGTGTCGGAAGCTGCCTCATTGGTAGTGGCTGGTATGATACCGCTAGCACTCTTGGCTGTCGAAAGGCAGAGTGGTATCGCGACAAACCGTCAGTTAAGAGATAGCACAATATCCCAATGGCAGAGAGAGTGGGACTGCGCACCCAAGGGAAGATGGACCCACAGACTCATCAGAGACTTAAAACCCTGGCTACTCCGCCGTCAGGGACAGATAAACTTCTACCTGGCGCAAATGTTGACGGGACATGGCTGCTTTAAAGCCTACCTGTACCGCTTTAATCACGCAGAGGACCCCTATTGCGAACACTGTGGACACGGAGTAATTGAAGATGTGGAGCATTCCATATTTATCTGCCCACTCTTCGCAGACGCACGTGCTCAAGCAATACTAGGCATGCTACAGTTAACGCCGGACAACATTGTCTCGCACATGATCGCGGACGAAGCAGTATGGGCAAATACTTCAAACCTAGTTGCCCACATTATGAAGGAACTGCGTCGGAGGGAGAGACTGCGAAACGCTCCAGAGGTCTAGGCGGCGATTGCCGTCATCCAGTCCGCGAAGTAGTGCTCTTCGGCGGTCCCGCGGACCGGATCCTAAACACCTTTCTACACCTACTTTCTATCTTCTTGTTTTTGTTTTGTATTGTTAAATATATCCCTTATTTTCTTCATTAAAAAAAAAAAAAAAAAAAAAAAAGATATATGTATGTATGTACATACATGCATATTTTACGACCAATTCACGAATTCCCGTTTACTGGTGACTAGGTCCAAGTGGGGCTGCTGCTGCTCCGGTTCCGACTCAATTTTACAATTGAGAATGAGCGTTATGTATTTACGTAAGTACATATGTATGTGTGTGCATAGTGCGGAAAATGGCAAGAATTAGGAATGTGCACACCAAAAACAAAACAATACTGATTTGTTGCGCTCATTACATACACACACACACGCACACATTCGCAAACTCATATGCACACGGAGACACAGACATCGCGTCAAGGGGGCGTTTAAATGTGCCAACAAATGGAGGGTGGTGATCTCTCTTAATACAGACAGATACACAGTTATACATATTGTGTGTGTATGTACATATGTGCACAAAACATTTTTTATTTCACGTACCATACACTGAATATAACGACAAATACGATTGACAATCAAAGCATACGCTCTAATCGACAAATGAATGGAAAAGCAATAGCAAAGATTTTGACATGGGAGTGAGACGGTGGCAGCCAATTATGTGGGCGCCTGTTGGGGCGAGCGAGAGCACGTATTATGTGAAGGCTAAATGTTTGTTTTTCTTGCATTCAGTGAAGGCGCAAAGAAAGCTGAGACTTATGAATGAAAGCGACGCATTGCAACAAGAAATACAATAATCACAGTGACGAAACTACGTCATAACAAACCACAATCACACTTACATACATAACATGTACATACTACGCATATACAGATGTACATTTGCTTTGCAGCTTAAAGAGACACATAATTGCACACAAACCCAAAGTGTTTAAGATTTAGCTGTTGCTGCTGCTGGCGACAACGTTTATTTAAGCGTGTAGTTATTCAGTAACTATTAACCCATCAGCACACGAGAGAGACATGAAAGCATCCGCGACAACAATCAGTGGCAATAATAATAGTATAACTGATATATAGCGCGTGTGAAGCTGCGTCCAAGGTGTGTGTGGCTTAGTTTGCTTGCGGAACACTTTGACTCTCTTCTGCTGCACATTCACATTCACGCTCAAAAACACATCCATAAGTAGACGATATCTTTTTGACTGCGTCTGCTTTCTTGACATTGCTTACTTTTGTTTGCGCAATGCTCTCGTCCTTTGATAGTCGTTTTATTATTGCGTTAACAATTTATAGTTGCACAGAAGCACACAAAATAAGTTAAAAATATTAAAATTAACAGTACAATAGCAACAACACGCGTCTGCCAAAGGAAAATAAACAATCAACTCATTACTTCTACGATTACATACACACTGAATTGAAAATAAACTAAATATGTTATCGATAGCTCATGTAAATATCGATGTTCACGCAGTGAGCAACTTTGGTTGGTAGCACGGTTGCCGCACTTGGTGTTTTTGCACCAAAACTGGCTCTCTTTTTTCCTGTTAGCGCAATGACACTTTTTTTTAATGAAATTGGCTCTTTTGTTTTGTTAAAAAAATTTTTTTTCTTTATTAAAAATGGTTTTTCTTGTTGTAAAATTGTACAAAATTTTTCAACACATATTAAGAGTTTTAAAAAGAACGCTGAAAAAAATACGAAAAATTTATAGCGGAAGGAAGAATTCATATTTTTGAATACTGAAAAACCGCTTATTTGATAATTTGAGTTAAAAATTTAAATTTTTGCATTAAAAAAAAAAATAAATCGGTCCTTTTATATGATTTGGCTCTTTTTTGATGAAATTGGCTCTTTTAAGATTTGTTTCGGTGAATTTCAATTTTATTAAGTGGCAACCGTGGTTGGTAGTGCTATGTTTCATTGCTCAGCCCTGGAGTTGGAACTCTTAGTTCCATGTGATGAATCGTTCATTTGTATGTCGTGAACTAACACCGAATAATGTTGTATAATGAAATTTATTAATGTAAAAATAATAATGTAGAAATTGAATCTTATAACGAAACTTCATGTATATTATACTGGATGTAATTAAACATAGCCAACTAAACAAAATAAACGATATAGTTCATAAATGACGGAGTCCGTTCATTTTAATGCCCGTTTATTAGCACGTCGTTTACAACACTAAGCAATGCTAGCATCAGACAGCTGTTGGCCGATTGCGTTTTATTTAGTTTCGCAGCATTTTAATAATTTTTACGTTAAACGCACTAATTTAATTTATATATAAACAATGCCAAAAGTGCGTCGCAGTCGCAAACCACCACCAGATGGTTGGGAATTAATTGAACCGACGCTGGAGGAATTGGAACAGAAAATGCGAGAAGGTGTGTAAAAATACTGACGCCATTCATTGTTTTTGTATTTAAACGTTTTGGGTATTTACAGCGGAGACCGAACCTCATGAGGGAAAGCGAATTACAGAATCGCTTTGGCCCATTTTTAAGATACATCACCAAAAGACGCGCTATATATATGACTTGTTCTATCGCCGAAAGGCCATCAGCCGCGAATTGTACGATTACTGTCTGAAGGAGAAGATTGCTGACGGCAACCTAATAGCTAAATGGAAAAAGTCGGGCTACGAGAATCTATGTTGTTTGCGTTGCATACAGACGCGCGATACGAATTTCGGCACCAACTGCATTTGCCGCGTGCCAAAGTCTAAGCTGGAGGAGGGACGCATTGTGGAATGTGTGCACTGTGGCTGTCGCGGTTGCTCCGGCTAATTCTAATACATTTAGACGCATCTCATCAATGTAATTTCACATTGCTTTAGAATTAACCAATTATTTCATTTCGATTTGAATTGCTTGACTATCCACATTCAGAGGAATTTTAAGTAGTTTGTATGTAAATACTACATTGTTAGTAATAATGTCACCTTGAAAATGTGAAATGCGACATAATTATGCAGTACAACCAATATACATTTTTTTTCGATTTCATTTTTTATTACTCGTCGCATACGTTAAAGCCGGCATTCGTTTCGGTTTGATTTCCCGGTCATATCCGTGCCAGTCTCTGTCACAGAAAATATGACACTGCTATTCATCTTTCTGACTCACTGCATTGTTTCGTGATGCTGTGCCACTGCTCTGTGAGGCTGGTGAGGTTGAACTATCGTAAGATAAAATATTTGCCCGTTCGATCCATTGGCAGTTATATGATACAGTAATCCGATCTGGTCGGTTCCGAGTCGGAAATCCGACATACATATGTACTGCCTGCAGCAAATAGACCGAATTTGCTTCAAATCAGTTCACTATAACATATAGCTGTCATTGGAACATTCAGTCGGAAATGTAATGTCTTTGCAGAGCACTACATCAAATCTTCGGCGTGCCGAACAGCATCTAAGTGCCTGGGCACAGGGCATTCTATAGTCGAGTGCCCTCGATTGAAGCCGCACCTCACCGAGAGGTGCAAGTGATCAAAGTTAAGAAGTCATTTGCTGAAGAGTCATGCAGTAGCTCATAGGAACGAAACGGATCAACACGCAAACGAGCTTCCGAAAAAACCAGTAAAATTTCAACTCCATACAAAAACAAGGGAGCGGCTACAATCGGTGCTGTTCGGCGCGCCGAAATCTTGATGCCCTTGAAGAGCGCTGTTTTAAATTTTCGACTAATGTTCCAATGACAGTCAAATGATATAGTGCTCCGATTTGAATCAAATTTGGTCAGGACGTAAACGACCAACTTAAATGCATATTCTGTCAGATTTGTTGAGATATCTTAAGAAACAAAAAAGTTTTAAATACTAAAACTTTACCGACCGATCGATCATATGGCAGCTTTATGATATAGTGGTCCGGAAATAGAAAATATAAATATAGAATAGATATGGCTCTAATTAACGAGCCACGGGACCGCACGCCAAATGCTTTTAAAAACGAGAAGAAATGTTGACATATGAAATCGTTTCTTCAGCAATTTACCTGGATCCTCGAATTAACAGGGTTTTAGTGCAAAATCCATAGATTTTTTTGGAGGTTTTCGGTTGACACCACTGATAATTTATTATGCAAACAGTTTTCCATAGACAGGATATCATACTGTCGCGTGCGGTTGGCTGTACCCTGTTGGACTTGTTTAATTAAGATCTTCTAATGGGAGATACGAGTATTTATTTGGCAGAGTGTTTCTAATTAAATAAATATTTGTTAAAATATTTAATATTTACTTGACCGTCAATTAAGCCAGTTTGGTTGATAAACCTAAAAAAACGAAGAGACTAATTAATACAGACTCACCTTAATAATTAACATAGTTGGATTATTTTTATATTTTTTATTATTTATATACTGAAACTACTGATATACTGCTATTCAGAGACCTGGATACAGCGTATTTCCTTGTGAGCGTTCTCGAGACAATTACATATTTTCATTTGGAACGAGCATATTAATACAAATGCTGCAGTAATTTAAAAGCTCATCTTTCACTGCATTTTCGACCACCCTTTGGTTGAACATAGTACATATGTACATATGTATGTATGTATGTACATATTTTGTCAAAAAGAGTAAGAAAAGGGGAGAAACAAGTTGTCAAGGTTCGCGTGAATACCTCAAAATCCTTTTTCATTTCCATACTCAGTATACATACATATGTATGTATGTATGTACATATAAACGATACATGTTTGGAATTTTGTAGTAAATTCTCGCCACAAATCCTATTGGGCGTCCATTGTCGCCTCCCTACTTCAAGCTGTGTGTGTGTGTGTGTGAGTGAATGTGCGTCTAGTATTCGCCTACTGCTGTGTCATAAAAATTTAATATACACCCACACACACGTCTGTATATCTTTATATATATATTTTAATTTAATGCCCTAAACAATTTATTACTGCGCTGACATAATTCAAACTCAATGGCAATGGCATTGTGGGTCCTCCCTCACAGAGAATGAAGCTGCGGAAAAAGGGGAATGTCGCTTTATGTGCGTATTTATGGCTCCTGTTTTTTTTCGGGTCACAAACAGTCAAGTCGCAAATTGTCAACGCTGAACTGGACTGCTTCGAGTATCAGAGATTGGGTGGTTGTGTATTGGCGGGAGGTTCCTGTGGTCTTTTTTGGCTGGGTCAACTTCTGTTTGCTTTCGACTGGGATTCGACAAAACGATTATAAATGGTGTTTTTATTATACTTATGGACAGTTATTTCCTTTTTTTTCATTTAGCAGCCGGCTGGAAATACAACGATATTTCACGAGGCGCGCGATGCCTTGTAATATAATACTTGCTCTTATTTTAAATCATACTCGTCCACACTTGTGGTCATCTGGGCATTCGCTTAAACTCTGGGGATGACTGACATGGTAACCAAAGGAATGGGAATGAGCATTTTATATTTTGATAACAAAATCCGCACAAACAGGCGATGCACAGTGAGAGAATCGTTCATATATTTTGAACCAATTAAGATATTTAAACAAATTTAAAACGCATTTGATAGAAATTTTCTTAAGCTTTGAAATGACTGCTTACACTGTGTGATAGCCTACTGGGTGATTCAGATTTGTCGGTGAAAGTTGAAAAATATTTTCTGTGCATATTTTAAGTGTTAAATTTTGAGAAAAAAGGTTTTTTTTTGTTTTTCGACTATAACTATGCTTAGCCACGCCTACATGCATGAAAGACCGGGGTAATTTCGTTAGAAAATAGATTACCAAATCGTCCTGTAGTAGTAGGATGGAGTCCAAATGAGTCCAATTTTAGTTCTATTCCATCAAAGTTGAAAAATAGTCTCGTTTCAGTGTTTTTTTTTAAACATTGCTGATATAAAAACTAAGCAACTGAAGGAACAAATTTCATTAGAATTAAAAATACTACGCATAACTTGTCTATAATTCAGTTGTAAGGTTTCTATTTTTTGTAAAATTTTGCACATTTGTGCGCGAACTTAAAAATGGGTCGACTTTGAGAAGCTGTCACGCCCACAATTTTTACCTTATTCCAAAAATCTGGATTCGTAATCTTTGAAGATTTCTCTATTGAATGTACATATATTTTTTTAGAATCAATTCCATCAAAAAGTGGGTTTTGCAAATGCTTAAGCCCAAATTGTCCCAGTTTAATACCAAATTCCTAATACTAAGAATATTAATCTAAAAATTCGCAGTTCTTAATATAAGAATTAAAAATCTTAAATTGTTAAGAAAATATAAATCACATAAAAAAACCTCTACACGAGGTAAAAGTCTAGTGACGAAAGCTTATTCTAGCCCCAAAATTTCTGATATCCAATTTTGTGACGAAATTTATTACATTTAATATATGAATTATTCTAATATTAAAAAAAATTGCTTGGCAAATTTATCGCGTTTTAGCTATTTCCCGCTAAACTAGCTATTTCCCGCTAAAGTCGTAGAACAAAAGTTTCTAGATTTTTAATAAGAAATAATTCCTCGTCATCAAATCTAAGATTTTTTTTAGCGCTTTGATGCAAACAAATAGACAAACTGATTTTTCATTTCATTTCGAGAAGGTCATTTCAAATGAATATATCGATATATATAATATGATGGAGGTATCATTCGACGCGTATTTTTAATAAGCATTTTTAAAAATTATAAATTTTAACCAAAAGGGTCCAACGGCCCCACTAGCTGCAATAATAAAAATTTTGCCTCTCCCACTTACACCCACTTATCTCATGAAGCAGGTGAGTTACCAAAAGTATGCATTTTTGTTAGTTACCCTTACACCTTTCGATCGGTATATAACTCGACCTGATCGGACAGTCGTAGCAAATTTTCCATTCTTCGTGTATATATTGCTAGTCGCCTTTTGCACACTACGTGTTTCTTTCGTCATCAGCGCGGACTGCCGTCCGCAGTGAATTGCTCTACACTTTATAAAATATAGTTTTTATGTACCTATCTGAAAATATGTAGATATTGTGAAAGTTGCCCCTTATTACGAAATATTTTGGGATATTTGCAATGGTTGTGTTATTTTTAAGCTGCACGCACTTAATTTTATTGTCCAATTGTTGTCCATTCCCTGTGTATTGACTTTACCCGGAGTGCATCAGGCAGTGACACGTCCAGAAATCCATTTGGCCTGTCAGGTTGGACAGAACGTAACAAATCTATCATCCAAAATGGTTACCTGCCGTTGCAGCACTTGACCGGCCAATGAAAGGTAGACCGCTGCCGGGATAAACCAGGTAATCCCGCCAATACCAATCGAGTTGCGGACTGCCAACTCTTTTAGCAGCTTGTCGAACGTCTGCCCTTCTCTTTGTGCCGTTGTCATTGTCATTGTCATTGCCACTGCCAAATCCGAGTTGAAAGCTGCCACCCATCCGGCACTCACCCGCATCAGTGTGAGAATGCAAATGCAAGTTACTTCCAAGTACATTCTATTTACTCCCTATATTAGTTTGACAATATTGACAACTCGATAAGCTGGCTTTGAACTTGGAATTTAGATGACAACAGATGTTTGCTCACTTGGAGTTCACATTGGATTCGGAATGTAACTGCATTCTGCGTTCTTATCTCGATGCTGTCACCTTAAGCTGTTTAGATTGTATTACAGTTGAAATACATAATTCTGGAACACAATAATGCCTTTTAATTATTGCCATTTTTCCCACACCTCTTTTATTCATATCCTTATCTTAAACAGATAAGTGTATTTTCATTTATGTTTCAGATAATTCTTACCTTCAGATAATTCTTACTCTAAGGTGTGTCCTACAAATATATAGATGTCTAACAGCGCAAAAGCAATTTTCGGTGTTCCTGAAACCTATAATCCAATGCTTTCAAATGACAAACAAATTGATGAGATATTTGACAAAAAACTATAACTAACTAGGGGGCTACGCCCCTGCTCGCTTCGCTCGCCAACCCCGGCTCGCTTCGCTCGCGGAAATGAAATTTAGTTAATAATGTTAATTAAGTTTAGTCAAAGTAACCTTTAGTATGAGTTTGGTTGAGATTTCTTAAGAAAGAATAACAATTTTCATACTAATCGATAATTTGCATTATATTGTTCCTATGGCAGCTATATGATATAGTAATCCGACTTTTACCAAATTTGGTCAGAATGATGAATGACAGTCCCAAACATATAAGTTTGGTAAAGATATCTTAATTTATATAATACTAGGGGGCTCCGCCCCCTGCTCGCTTCGCTCGAGGAAATGAAATTTAGTTAATAAAGTTAATTAAGGTTAGTCAAAGTAACCTTTAGTATGAGTTTGATTGAGATTTCTTAAGAAAGAAAAACAATTTTCATACTAATCGATAATTTGCATTATATTGTTCCTATGGCAGCTATATGTTATAGTAATCCGACTTTTACCAAATTTGGTCAGAATGATGAGTGACAGTCCCAAACATATAATCTGTAAGTTTGGTTAAGATATCTTAATTTATATAATATAAGTCACATTAATCTTTAGTATGAAAAACTTTTTTGTTTCTTAAGATATCCAAATCAAACTCACAGATTGTATGTTTTGCGGATGTCTCTTACATTCTGAACCAATTTGATCGAAATCGTTCAACTATATCATATAGCTGTCATAGGAAAGATCGGTCGAAAATCATGTGTTAGTATGAAAAACTTTTTGGTTTCTTAAGATATCTTAACCAAACTTACTTTGGGACGGTCTCTTACATTCTGAGCAAATTTGGTCGAAGTCGGATTACTATATCGTATGAAACTAACCATTGGTATGAAAAACTCAGCAGCTGTATGATATAATAATCCGACTTTGACCATATTTAGTCAGAATGTAAGAGACAGTCCCAAACATCTAATCTGTAAGTTTGGTTAAGATATCTTAAGAAACAAAAAAGTTTTCAATACTAAAGGTTAATTTCATCCGATTATTGCTATGGCAGCTATATGATATAGTAATCCGACTTTGACCAAATTTGGTCAGAATGTAAGAGACAGTCCCAAACATCTAATCTGTAAGTTTGGTTAAGATATCTTAAGAAACAAAAAGTTTTCAATACTAAAGGTTAATTTCATTCGATTATTGCTATGGCAGCTATATGATATAGTAATCCGACTTTGACCAAATTTGGTCAGAATGTAAGAGACAGTCCCAAACATCTAATCTGTAAGTTTGGTTAAGATATCTTAAGAAACAAAAAAGTTTTCCATACTAAAGGTTAATTTCATCCGATTATTTCTATGGCAGCTATATGATATAGTAATCCGACTTTGACAAAATTTGGTCAGGATTTAAGAGACAGTCCCAAACATATAGTCTGTAAGTTTGGTTAAGATATCTTAACAAACAAAAAAGTTTTTCATACAAAGCAATTCCATGACCTTTTGACCTCGGGTAAACACACTTCCAGGTGGAATTTTACAAAACGCCGTCTTATTGCACGATGAAATTGTCTCAGCTATGTTGCGTTTGGCCTACACGTTGATGTGTCAGTCAGTCAGTCAGTCAGGACAAAGAGTTTTATATATATATATATAAACACATTTATACGACTGATTGACAATTTACAAATTGTTGAGATATTTGACTAAAAATAATAACTAATAAACACATTTATAAGCCATCTACGATTTAACTAATTATGCTATAATTAACCTTTTAATACTAATTTTAAACGTTTATATAATTTTGCATGAGTTTCATGGACAAAAACATTTTATTGGTTGAATGGATAACCTAATAGATTACAAGTGAAACCTTGCAGGTATGTCGCGAGTTAATCCGTTTGTTTACGGGTAAGTCCTTTTGACACAGGTAGCTAGATTAGGTAGTTGGTAGTGGTTGAGACACAAACAAGATCATAAAATGACTGTATTTTGATTCATAAAAGGGTCTTAACACCATCCAGATGACCTGTGAATGCCGTCGAAAATCGGCTTGCGACCTATAAAAGCGAGACGTTGACAAGTGGATGGTAGCAAACGAGGTTTTGACTTTGAGTCGAGCAGATCAAGAGCAAGATCGCCATAACGAAAAGACTGAGATTTCACTGAGATGGAACAAAGTAATCTTTATCTACAAAAATTCTGCACCCAGATGGGCAACTATCCGATGCAAGGCATCAGTACGCTACCGACCAAGATGCCGTTGGTCCAAAGTAACAAGCCAGAGCAGATTGACGAGATGGTTGCACTCGAGCTGCAGCATCTGAAGACACACTATGCCGACGAGGAGCAGCGCTACGTTGACCAAATGCTACTTGAGAATCCCGTTGTGGTTGAAAGACGACCGCCAACAACCAGATCAGAGACAGCTTCAGCTTCAGCCACGGCGCAGACGTTATCCAATAGACGTGACACACAGCGCCAACGCGCGGAATCCTGCCGTAAGTCACGCTACAACAACAAGATCAAGAAGGCCAAACTTCGCTTCCGACACAAGTTTGCCTGCAATCAGTTGACAGAGAGCGCCGGCGTGCTGGACTACATGCGCGATGTGATTGCCCAAGCGGAGTCACAACTTCTGGCCCGCGGCTTTAACCGAGCTGCTCTGGAATGTATGCGCCAGAACTTTGGCGTGGACCGCTGTGGTGCAGCGCTCGCATCGATGGACCACTGAGAACAGCCGCTGGCGTTGAAGAATATAGTTATAGAGTATATATTTTACTAACTTTAAGTTGTACAAAGATACAGAGACAAGAACAAAAGACGGAGAGCATAGTTATTACATATAAATATAAAATTAATATATATAAATATTTTTTTCTTGTTGGTTTTAATTTTTCTTTTTAAATAAATACTAATGCAAAGCAAAACCAAAACTGAATTCTTCAAAAATTTTAAATTTATCAGATAAACCAAAATAATTAAATTGACAAATTTCCAATTGTAGCCTTTCAGTGTTGTCAATTTATTCCATAGCTGTTTAATAATGATTACTAGTCATAGTGATTAGTAATTAGATTATTTTTTTTTCGGGTAAAGTAATGATTAAAATACGGTTATTTGAGATTTGAAATGATTCCTTCTTGATTATGATTATTAGTAATAAGAAATAATCAAGATTACTGAATAATTACTAGAAAATAAATGAAATTACCTATAAATAATCGAAAAAATAATTTGATTATATGGGCATTTCCACATTTCAACCGCAGCAAAAATCTAAAAAACGATCATAAACTCACATCTTGTGAAATTTTCGTCCAGCAACATTTTCAAGTTACTTAACTAACTCGGATGACCAAACCGACTGCATCTTTGAATGAATTCAGTTTTTCTGTATTTTTGCTTGTTTTCTTAAAAATTTACCGCCAAAATGGGGTGTATGTATTATAATGATTATTTAATGAAATCTCTCTTCCAGCATCAAAAAGTTGATAATAATGCAAAGAAAACACATTAATTCTGTTCATAAAACTAGATATTCATAAAAAAAGTTAATATATATTTCATACAAAGTAAACAAAAAACATAAAAAGTTTGATGGAACAAATGTCGCGTGCTACATGTCGCGTGCGAAAATGATTAAAATTAAATTAAAAAAAAACTACTTCATATTTTTAAATCAATTAAAAACCATTATTAAGAAATAGCATTACATAACATTTTAAAATTAATTGCGTTAAAATATTCGTTCTGGTTTCGCTGAAATCAGTGTTTGAACTGCTCACCGAAAAAGTGACTTCTGTATGAGTCGCGTGCAAATTTCTTGGATTTTTGTAAATATTTTGAAAATTAACAATTGCCCAAAATCATTCTTAGCACCAATTATAGTGCTAGCCAAGAGCTATAAGTTTCGCCTTTTGTCAAAATAAAATAAAGTCTGGGAATATATTTTTCTCACTTTGAATGCGTACGAATGTCGCATTCGACATTAGAGAATTACCCATATTCTGATTACTTTTGATTTTTCTGATTATTAACAATACTTAAGCGCCTACTTAGCACAAATGTTAAACAAATATTTTGTTAACTAGTTCGGAAAATAAAAATATGTTATATTTAATGTCATATTTAAGTGGTCCCGTAGCGCTCTGGTTAGAGTCGCCGCTTCAGTTTGAGCTTGAATCGATGGAAAAACATATCAGAAAAAAGGCAAACCAAAAAAATGTATATGCATATGTATACATACATACATATGTATATATAAAAAAAAAATAAATATTTTTTTTGGCTTGAGAATTTAAAACTTTTTGGTCTAAAAATTATTCTAATTTGAAATTAAGATGTGTTTTCTAATATTAGTAAGTTTATGTTCTCGACGCATTTTTTTTTTTATTTTCCGATAATTATTAAAATTTTTTAAATTTATAATCCAATTGATTACTTTTTGTAATCCAAGTTTAACAGCTATGATTTATTCTAATCAAGAATCGCTGATAAAAGGTTTCTAATGCTTATAGCTTATATATATAGATTATATCGAAATGCTCAAGACCAAATAAAAATAATGTTGGGTTTTTAAATTTATAGTATCCTTCTCTTATTGTTTTTTTATTTTGATTTATATGCAATTTTTTCTGGCTTGGTGTTTTTTTTTTAAATAAATATTTCATTAATTTGTTTTTCCTTCGGATTCGAAGCTGCACTTGTTTGAAACCACAATTGGTTAAAAATCACTGCGGACGGCAGTCCGCGTTAGTGACGAAAGCACCACGTAGTGTGCAAAAGTGACTAACAATATTATACAGGAAGAATGGAAGATTTGCTACGAATGTCCGAGCAGATCGAGTTATATACCGATCGAAAGGTATAGTCTTAACTTAGAAAAATGCATACTAAGACTTTGATATCTCAAATGGATCATGAGATAGGGGGGTGTAAATGGGTGGTGCAAGATTTTAAATGATTGCAGCGGATGGGGAAAAAGGTAACAATTATTTATATCTAAAAATAACTTTTATGCGCAGTGCCGAATGCCAAACTTTTTTTTTAATAATTTATATATTCATTTAATTTAATATTGTTCGTCACAAAATTGTATATCAGAAATTTTGTGGCATGAAGAGGGTTTCGTCACTAGACTTTTACTTCGTTAAAGTATAATTTTTTAAAAATATAACATTCAAATATTCCTAACAATTTATATTTTTTATTCTTATATGAAGAGCTGCGATTTTTATATCCGTGACATAAAAATTAAGTAGAAGTAGAAGGGTATATTGTATTCGTTCGAATATAGCCTTTCCCACTTGTATAGATTAATATTCTTAGTATTCAAAATTTGGCCCTAAAATGGTCTCATTTTAAGAACAAAATATGTAATATGAATATTCTTGTTTTATAAAGCTGTCATCAGATGAAAATTAAATTATGTATTTAGCGCTCCGGAAGGGTTTTTAATACATATGCGACGTTACAGGGCATCTGTCGAGTGAGCCCGACTGATTCGACTGTGTTTTTTATACCCGTTACTTAAAAATTAAGTAAAAGGGTATATTGTATTCGTGCAAATGTGCGTAACAGGCAGAAGGAGGCGTGGCAGACCCTATAAAGTATATATATTCTTGATTAGCATCAACAGCCGAGTCGATATAGCCATGTCCGTCTGTCCGTCCGTCCGTCCGTCCGTCTGTCCGTCTGTCCGTCCGTGTGAGCGCCTAGATCTCAGAGACTATAAGGGGTAGAGCAACCAAATTTGGTACACAGACTTCTATATACCCCACGCAGATCAAGTTTGTTTTAAATTTTCGATCGGACCACTATATCATATAGCTGCCATATGAACGATCGGTCGTAAATCAAGTTTTAGTATGAAAAACTCTTTTGTTTTCTGGGATATCTCAACCAATTTGACTGGATATGTATTTAAGTTGGTTTTTCACATCCTGACCAAAATTGATTCAAATTGGTCAACTATATCATATAGCTGCCATATGAACGATCGGTCCAAAATCAAGTTGTAGTACGAAAAACTCTTTTGTTTTCCGAGATATCTCAACCAAACTGACAGAATATGCATTATAGTTAATTTTATATATCCCGACCGAAATTGGTTCAAATCGGTCCACTTTATCATATAGCTGCCATAGAACCGATTTGTCGAATTTCAAGTTTTAGTATGAAAAACTTTTTTGTTTTCCGAGATATCGCGACCAAACTGACAGAATATGCATTATAGTTCGTCCTATACACCTTAACCAAAATTGCTTTAAATCGGTCCACTATATCATATAGCTGCCATACGAACGATCCGTCGATAATCAAGTTTTAGCATGAAAAACTTTTTTGTTTTCCGACATATCTCAACCAATTTGACAGGATATGTATTTAAGTTGGTTTTATACATCCTGACTAAAATTGATTCAAATCGGTCCACTACATCATATAGCTGCCATAGAACATATTTGTCGAATTTCAAGTTTTAGTATGAAAAACTTTTTTGTTTTCCGAAATATCGCGACCAAACTGACAGAATATGCATTATAGTTCGTCCTTTACACCCTAACCAAAATTGGTTAAGATCGGTCCTCTATATCATATAGCTGCAATAGAACCGATATGTCGAATATCAAATTTTAGTATGAACATCTTTTTTGTTTATTACGATATCTTAACCGATTTTACAGAATATGCATATAAGTTGGTTTTATACATCCTGACCAAAATTGGTTAAGATCGGTTTACTATATCATATATCTGCCATAGAAAGAATTGGTCGATAATTAATGATTAGGGTGAAAATTATTGTTGTTTCTGGAGATTTGTCAATCTGGAGAGTTTCTGGAGTTTCTGTCAATCACTCGCTGATTATGAATTTTATTCTGTCTTATACGTCCTGAATGAATTTGGTCTTAATAGGTTCACTATATCACATAGTGGTCATTGTAACAATCAGGGCGGATGCCCTTTTCTATATTTTAGGAATATTCAATATAAAATAAATGTTTTGTCGAATATTTTTTCGGGTAGTTATTACATTAAAGTACTTTTAAGGGGTTAACTTTGTTTTCAGTTATCATTATAAACTTAGAGTTTTTATTTCTTTAGAATCTAAAATTCGGAAAATACTTTACATATAAATATTCAAAGAAGTAACGGGTATCCTACAGTCGGGAGCTCGACTGTAGCCTTTCCGACTAGTTTTTTTGGTAAAATCATGTAAAATCATGTAATCACTGCCCAACAACCGATTAGCACACTCTCTAACCTCTCAGTTTAAAGTCAAATATATCGGAATCCTAAATATATTTCATGCGCATTGTTATTTTTATTTCATTCTTCATCATTTACACTTATTCTTAGAATTGATTTGAGTTTTGAAAGTGTACCGTTACTTTGTTTTGCTATTTTCTTTGAAGTGATACTGAAATACATGCGGTCTCTCGATTCTTCAAATATCGAAAAATATTAAACGCAGCCGTAAAGTTATTACTTCATACTTAAATAATGAGGATAATACCTACATGAAAGATCGGCCCTCATCAGTAATAACAGCAGCTGACAAGCGAATTATATTAAGGCACGCATCTAATTCTCAGGACTCGGCCGCCAAAATTAAAGATAAAACTGATGTTAAAGCATGCGTTCGGACTGTACAAAGAGTTATATCGAATGATAAACATTTAAAACGTCTGAAACTAAAAAAAAACCACCTCTAAACCAACTTCGAAAGATGCAGCGGCTCGATTTCTGTCGATCGAATATGACCTGGACCAAGGAGTGGGAGCGTTCAATTTGGAGGGTCCTGATGGCTATGCTTACTACTTTCATGATCTCTGAAAGGAAGAACACTCTTTAGATCGATTGCACAGCCGTGCAGGTGGTGTTATGGTGTGGGAAGCTATTACATACATACATAAGTACTATGGCACTATAGAACTGCAATTTCTAACTAGTCGTATGAATGCCATAGCTTACAATGGTGTACTGAAAACGGCTTTCCCAGCACTCAAGAATATTTTTGGATCCTTGGAATGGAAGTTCCAGCAGGATAATGCACCTATCCACACGGCCAGGATCGTCAAGTCATGGATTGAGAGCCAAAAAGTGGCATTGCTAACTTGGCCGCCATACTCGCCCGACCTTAATAATATAGAAAATGTTTGGGGATGGCTAGCACGCAAGGTGTACGAATCTGGCAGACAATAATCCACTGAAGCAGAACTCATTGAAGGGAGTCCATTTCGCTAAATTATGACTCCTTACCTAAGCGGATGTACGAAGCCATACTTAACCGTGGAGGCTCAACACATTATTAATAATTTTATAAATAAGTTCGAATATATTGAAATTAAAGTAAAAAAATAATTTGAATGAGCTAAGTGCCCAGTTTCTTTTTTAATTTGACATTTTCAATTGACTGTGCTAATCAAATGTCGCAAATAATATATAAAAATGAATTTTTTTTATTTTGTTCCTTAAAATTCATTTTAAATGTAATTAATAAAGTTAATATCCCAACTATCATTTCTTCTCGTGTATAATTATACATTATTTTATTGACAAAAAGTTTATCCTAAAAGCTTTCTTCGTTTGGCTGATATTATGTTTTTAAGATAGAAAGCATGGGGTGTGCTAATCGGCTGTCGGGCACTGTATATAAGAATGCAACTGCCACACAAAGGCGAATGGAATGGTGGCTTACCCAGAATAAATCGAATTTTCGCTGATGTTAAATTTCATTTTCACGTGCTACATACAAATGATTTCATTTCGCTTCAATGCATTGCATCTCCCACCTCGCCCTCCAAAATACCATTCATTTTCTTTCACCTCATGTATGCAGGAGAAAGCTGGCACTCTCATTTCAGGGGTGTGAGCTAAAAATGACACGCACGTCAGCGTCGATTCGCTTCGTAGTCGGATCTCGTCAGAACTTAATGAAGTGCATATAACGGCCTCGCCATAATAAAAAATAGCAAAACGTTTTCAAACTTGAAGCTTTCCAATTTAATTTTATCGCGTGGTCATAAACCTGCTCGGTCGCCCCACAATGAAGTCCATGACAGTAGCAGAGTTTCACTGCGTTTGGGAAAATTCCCGACTTCAGACAGACTTCATTTCATGGCAATTGTCTTGATGCACCCATAACTGTGGCGATGAAAAGGGCTGAGTCGGACTCAATTGGACCGTCTTGGAATGAGTTGCGACTGCATCAACTTTGGCTACGTCACACCTGGCGTATGCGCGATAAAGCACGGAAACGCTGTTGCCCATTGATAGACAACAACTGCCAGCGAACCTTTCTTTCATTCAGTGCACGTTTCTAATGCGATGAATTGCTTTTTCAATTTTCCAATTTTATTTTCATTTTGAAAACTACACACGGACTCAGAGTGTTTGTCTGTGTAAGTAAGCGAAAAGGCAAAGAGTGTGGACAGAGTTGTGAAGGGAAAGTGTAGCAGAGTTATTGATGATATTGTTGCTGCTCTTGGCATTTGAAGCCCACATAAGGCATGCGGTTCTAGGTACGGTGTTTAAATAGCACCATACATAAATTTATTCAGGCCGTCCAACTGTATGAACGCATCGATCTCAGAGACTACGAGACTTCAAATTTAATACGTATGTAGGTTCCTGTATACTCGTACCACACGCAGATCCCGATTATTTCCTAGTTTGGATGTCACTACCACTTTGTCTAGAACTCGAAGAATAGATGAATTACAAGACCAATTTTAGGGCTACAATTTTTAAAAATAATATGAAAGTTATTATTTTGAGATTAACTATCTTCCATTTTAAGATCTATCTCCAGCACTGCGGAAAATTTCTGCCGGGAATTTTCTAAATATTTCGTTTGTGGGGAATAGAGGTGGAAAAACATCGATGCATCGATCTTAAGAAACAAAAAAGTTTTTCATACTAAAGGTTAATTTCATCGGGCTGCTATATTCCTATGGCAGTTATATGATATAGTAATCCGACTTTTACCAAATGTCAGAATGTTAGAGACAGTCCCAAACATATAATCTGTAAGTTTGGTTAAGATATCTTAAGAAACAAAAAAGTTTTTCATACAAAGCAATTCCATGACCTTTTAACCTCGGGTATACACTTCCAGGTGGAATTTTACAAAACGCCGTCTTATTGCACGATGAAATTGTCTCAGCTATGTTGTGTGAAAATTTCAGCTCTTTACTTTTGGCTCCATCTCTGACTTGTTCACAATTCGCTTCCAAAATAATTGTAAACTATATATTCCTGAGCTGTGTGTCAGTTGTTCTCTCAGTCCACACACGCTGTCGTTATGCCAACTATCGATACAAATTTGTGGGTTTCGTTGAAGTTGCTGGATACACAAGCAACGAAAACGTAAACTAAAAATTCCTGGCACAGTTTTTTTTATATGAAGTTGGACAGGAATTTTTAATTTTCCGTAGTGCTGGATACCCAGCTTTTGACAGGAATTTTTATTTTCCGTAGTGCTGAATGTTAATAATAATGTTAATATTTTATTTTTATTTCTGGATCAAACCATATCTGTCATAGGAACGCTCGGTCGAAAACGAACAACTTTTGGTAATTGTCTAGTACGTGCACGACCTCGCCAAAATTCACGAAAAAAAAACCCCAGATAGACGGCGAATTATCATGAATTATCGGTTTCTTTTTAAATGCATTTAATGCATACATTAGTTTTATGGGAAAAATTGCATTTCATTTTGTTCAATTGTTCTGTAAGGTTCTAATTTGTTTAATTTCAAATAAAAATTTATTCGATATGTCGTGCGCAGGTAAAAAAAAAGTGTAGAAGTATTTTAAAAGTTAATTAAATATATCTATCGTGGCTAGGATGCAAGTATGGATTGTTCGCTATTTCTGAAATGGATAATAATCAGTTATTTGACTTTTTGCGTGCTCATAACGTGGTGCTAAGTGAGAAAATTTGTCCCAAGTGTGGTGGAAGAAAATCGCGCATATGTGGAGTAAGCCTTCTGGGGATATCACAATGAAAAAAACGCGCCTTGAACTTTACCACACATGGTGGTGCGGAAAATAGTTCAATAAACTTCTAAATAGTTATTCGCGGTCCATCGAGGACGTTAAAAATTAAAAAGTGCGGAAAATATCACACGTATGCAGTTGCTTGTTATTTAATTTTATTCACGATCCATCAAGGACTATGTTTCATGCATGCACATATGTATACTTGCTTGACATTTGTTTATAGCATTCAAATAAAGCTATTTTTTTCTGCTATAATTTGTTGACAACTTTCGAAGAGCCTGCTTTGTTTTAACATGTGTATTGCACTGAAACTTTAAAGTGCATTTAAAAAGAAACCGCGAGTGAGCGGGACGAACTAATTACACGATAATTCATGATAATTCGCGGTCCATAGAGGATTTTTTTTCGTGAATTTTGGTGAGATCGTACACGTACTAGACAATTACCCAGCTTTTTTGTTCTTTGAAATATCTCAAGCTATCGGTCAAAATATCTGGATTTTTCTTATACGTAAATTCTGACAGAATTTGACTTAAATCGGTCCACGATTGGTTGATAATTAAGAATGAGTGTGAAAATGTTTATGGTTTCTGGAATTATTTTAATCAAACTCGCAGATTATGAATATTTTATTGTCTTATTTGTGATTGAAACAATCAATACAGCGCTCTGCAAGAGCAACAAATCTTTGACGTACGGCATCTATGTATGTAAGTGGGAGGGCCTACTGTCGAGTGAGCTCGATTATTAGCTGTTCTTGTTTCGATGGAATCGATCGGCTACAAAGATACGGTTACGTATATATATTATAGTCTAGCATGTCGACTATGGTCCGCCCGCTTGGTTTATTCTCTAAATTTGTAATTGGAAACAAATTTAAACCACTTTCATTAAAAATATCCAGTAATATCCGATATGAATATGTATGTTCTAATTCGGTTTCTATTTTTATATCTGCTTGGATATTCTTTGAAATTGAGTTAATTTTTGGAATTGAATGGGTTTTTATATTCTCGTTGTCGATTTGTATGGTCAGCTTGTACGAGTGTGTACTTCTATCTTTAGTTTACCACTATTTGGTTAAGTCAGTGTCGTTCAATGAAAATTGCCTTTTCAATTTCCTTGTCCCAGATGGGACAATAGGGAAAGGCAGACATAGATGTTTGCTTAAGGCGAATTGTCGTTGACATAACTGGTCTCTAATTACTCTTGAGAAAACAAACTAAATTGCAGGTGTCAAAACATGATGTGAGCTTTAGTTGGTCAGCTAACCAGTTGACCATCGAGTGGCGATATTCTGGTCATTTGTGGATGCATCGTGTGTGCGAACGGTGACATGAAGAAAACTCAGCGGCAACATCTCCCAAAGCTTGTGGCTGTATCTATATTTCTGTATCTATCTCTTGGAGTCACTTCAGAGCCATTGCTTCAATTGAACCTATTGCTGGCTGAACCCATGCGCAGCATTCCCCACTTGCATGTGATGTTGCGTAACACTCAGCTCCATGAGGATGCAGCCAATGACAACGCCCGCTGGTTTATGCAACTCGCGGATACGCCACATTGCATGCACAGCTACGACGAGAAACAGCAAGTGGGGATGGCCAGCAATGTACCCAGCCTGGATAACCGCGACAGCATGGTCCTGGTAGTTAGCTTAGCCCAATTGATATCCGACAGCGGCGCTGCCCGATCAGCTCAGCGCGCCGGCGTCTTTTTCTACATCGTGGGTGACCAGGTGGGTGAACTGAGCTTGCACCAAAAAACGGAACTGGAACATAGCTGCCGGCAGCTATGGACTCAATATAGAGTATACAATCGCTTTATACTTACTGATACTGAAATCTGGATCTATGATCCCTTTGTACCCAACGATCAAGGCGCTGGCAATCGCTACCAATATGAAAAGGAAGAGTCATTTGGTCGGCTGGTGCACTATGCGGGTGGCGAACCACTTCCCAAATTCCTGTTTCACGATATGCGGGGATATCCCTTGCGTGTGCAGCTATTCAAGTCTGTCTATGCCCGCCCAGTCTTGGATCCCAATACGGGACTATTGCGTCGCATCTCCGGAGTTGATTGGCAGGTGGCACAAACACTTCGGGATCAACTCAACTATACCATGCAGCTACAGGAGCCAGATAAGAACTATTTTGGGTATGTTAAGGACCAGACCCTAGACAGGCAACGAATATGCTCGTAGTAATTTAAGCGTACCCTAGTCAAGATGGACACATATGAGATATGTCGAAAGGTCAGTCACTTTAAAGGTTTCTTTGATCTGGGCACAGGGTATATAGAAGGCAAGTGTACTCGACCGTTCCTGTTTAATGATACTTTTACGTTTTAGGGAGCGAAGTTCCAACGGAAGCTACAATGGAGCAATTGGATCCCTCCTAAACGATGGTCTGGACATTTGCTTAACCGGGTTCTTCGTGAAGGATTATCTGGTGCAGGAATACATGGATTTTACTGTGGCCGTTTATGATGATCAGCTATGCATCTATGTTCCCAAAGCTAGACGCATTCCTCAATCCATACTACCCATCTTTGCGGTGGGCTATGACATTTGGCTGGGCTTCATTTTAATGGCCTTTGTGTGTGCGTTCATCTGGCTTCTGCTTCGACTGGTCAATCTACAGTTGCGTATTGTGTATGTTGCCGGTCGAAGGTTATGGCAACAGGCGCTGGGTATTGTGGTTGATACGTGGGTGGTTTGGGTGCGCGTTAATCTTTCGCATCTGCCAGAGAGCTATGCCGAACGGATGTTCATTGGATCGCTGTGCTTAGTGAGTGTGATTTTTGGAGCCATCTTTGATTCGAGTTTGGCCACCGTCTATATACATCCGCTACATTACAAGGACATAATTACGATGCAGGATTTGGACGACAGCGGACTGAAGGTCGTGTATAAGTACACCTCCATGGCCGATGATTTGTTCTTTAGTGAGACATCGCCACTATTTGCTAGCCTGAACAAGAAACTCTGGTGGAATCGAGATCTGGATGCGGATGTGACCAATGAAGTGGCCACCGTAGGCGGCAAGGCGGGCGTATCACGATATTCCTCCTTGACGATGGAGTCCGCCAACTATTTGCATATGAAACGCATTTGGGTGGTGCCCGAGTGCCCCAAGTACTATACCATCTCTTACGTAATGCCAAGAGATGCACCTTGGGAGGAGGCAGTCAATGCGATACTCCTTCGCCTGCTGAACGCTGGCCTCATCGACAAATGGATCCAAGATCAAAAGTACAGAAAAACCGTGAAAATGCATACTGCTATCTTCCAGACTGAGGGTGAAAGTAGTCTGGTTCGTGTCCTCACCATTGGTGACCTTCAGCTCGCCTTCTATGTGGTTATCGGTGGCACCTTGCTCGGCTGGTTGGGATTTCTGGCGGAGCACGCTTGGGCCCGGCACAGTTGGTGTCAATCAAATAAGAACCTTTAATTAAAGCAACATTTGTCAAGTTTTAAAAGCAACAAATATCGAAAACTTTTAAAAATTGTGTTTTTTAAATATAAGATATATTAGTCGAAAACTACGCTTTCTTAACATATGTAAAAAATGATCCATTGGTTTGGAAGGTCACAAAATGCTGATTTTCGTATCATCATTTCTGAATAATTTGAAGCCGTTGTTACGGTGTGAGTCCTTCCATGATAATTTGTCAATCAATACTCAATAAAAGTAAAATGACAGTAGGAGACACGTCACCCGTGATATAATATGATATATTTATCAATATATATATATCAAATATAGGTATTCAAACGTACTTTCAAGTGTCATAAAATCATATATCATAACGAGCTCTTCGTGAAGTCGATTAGAATTGACATTTTTATATTCCTGATTGAGCTATGCCAAAATCAACGCAAAGTCTTGTCTTAGTTTCTCGAAATATAATTCGAAATTATAAAGTTAAATTTTGAAAACAATTACTAGGAGTAGGTTTTCATAACAATTCAATAATTTTCCTATGAAAATACACCATCCAAAAAAACTTATTGAAACTACAGTTTCAATTAATTTATGCATAAAAGTTCAGTACTTCTAGTACATTTACATAAAACATCAAATATTTTATTAAATTGTACTATAGTAATTACCATCTGAATTATATTTTCGTGTATTTATTTACTTTATGAGGTTGTGTCATAGTTGAATGCGTGTGTATAATTCTAGAAGGGGTCCATTTCCAGCTTTTGGAAATGTGAAATTTCGCGGTCCTTTGTTCAGTTCAGTTTTTGCTGATTGTTGTCCTTTGCTAAAATTCATTTTCCAAAGGCCAGCAGCTAAAATCAAACTGCAATTTAAGCGTATACACGCACACACACCCATACGCACACTCACGGAGGATGAGAGAAACGCTTATATAATTTAGCCATGTTAACAATGATACACGGCAATGTCGATAGTGACGGCAATGACGATGGCAATGGGGCTACCCAGCGGCTGCAAGTAATTCGAATTAGCAGCCTCAAATGCATATTGCAATCCAAGGTTGCATTGCATTGCACAGTAATCATTAGCCATGTAGAACAATTTAGTCAACAATTCAAAAATATAAAATATTTTAATTAATAGTTTCTAAAACTTGCATGCTATTAATTTAATTTTCTTTTAAGTCAGGTAAATGATTTCACTGGACAACTTTTCTTTTAGGTGATATTCACTGTGTGCACATTACGCACGCACAAATCGGTCACTGTACGTATGTGTTTATTTAGCAATTGGGGACTGCACACGAAATTACAATTAAACGGCCACAGCGGCCCAGACTACAACTCATTTATGTATTCAAATGTGCACTTCAGCTTTCACACACACACACATACACACACACACACATACACACACATACACACACATACACACACACTCGCACAGACACACACACTCGCACAGACACACATACACGCACACACTCACTCGCACAGACAGGTACACACATCCTGTGATGCTCAGACACAAGAACGCAATTAAATATTCCAGAGATTATATCATCTTGAATGCATCAACTAAGACCCTGTAGCCATAATTGAAATCTTAGCACTGGCTTTTGATACTCGAACTACCCTAGTGTATCATTGTTGATATTACAGTCTTCCATGTACTTACTTGAAAATGTATATAATGCAATAATAATAACTTGTAAACCATGTCTGTTCCAAATGAACTCCAACAGCAGTAAAAGCAAACAAAATAAACTCTTAAATATTTCATAGAATTTTGAACAATATTCTAAATTTTGTATTTTAATTTTTGCTTTATAATTAAATTCCGTTGCTAACACAATTAAAATAAAAACAAGGGGGCTCCGCCCCTTCTCGCTTTGCTCGCCTACCCCCGGCTCGCTTCGCTCGCGGTGAGGTGCGGCTACAGTCGAGTGTATTCGACATTCGGATACCCTGAGCCCAGGCACTTAGATGCTGCTCGGCACGCCGAAGACTTCGACTGATTATTCCAATGACAGTTATATGATATAGTGTTCTGATTTTAACCAATTTTGGGTAGGATGTATAAGACCAAGCACTATGTAATTTCTTTCAAATTGGTTAAGATATCTTAGAAAACAAAAAGCTTTTCTTACTAAAACTTGATTTTCGACCGATCATTCCTATGGCAGCTATATGATATAGTGGTCCGATCCAAAAATAGAATTAAAAGTGATCTCCGCCCGGTATTCAGGAACTTACCAAATTTGAAGTCTCTAACTCTTATAGTCTCTGAGATCGTTGCGTTCAAACAGACGGACAGACAGACGGACATGGCTAAGTCGACTCGGCTGTTAATACTGATCAGGAATATGTATACTTTATGGGGTCTGCCACGCCTCCGTCTGCCTGTTACATTCATTCCAACGAAACCATTATACCCTTTTTTGCCCATTTTTAATGGGCTCAGGGTATAAAAAGATAATTACAAGAGCAATTTTAACGATAGAGACTTGATTTTGTAACGATTAACGAACCTCGTTTTTGGAAGCTGATGGGCGTCTAACTGGCGATCGGGTACGCGAGTGCTCTCGGCCGCATTCTGGTCGGAAAATGGGTGCAGGCTTTAAGAAGTACCGAGCGGTTAGGTTGTTTCGTAATGTTATTATTACAAAAATATTTTTCTCACGTACAAAATTATTTAAGATATTTTTTTATTGTTTATATGTAAACGCTTTAATTATAAAGTAAAAATTAAACAAATATAATGGAAAAATTCAACAAATATATGTAAGATAGAAAATAATAAGTAATTTATATGGATTGTTCCACTAAATCAATAGCTGGTTTTAATAGCTTCGACTTTGGTTTACATGGAAGTTTTCTTTGACCCGTAATGAAAGGATCAGAGCTTAAAAGCAGTCGGGTACTCGCAAAATACAGTTGTTTTTTTAAATGTGAGGTTAGTTACTTTTTTGTATATAGCAAGAGCCCGGGCACCTAGCGGCACTTGAATTTAACATCTCATAATCTTAAAATGTTAATTAATAATATACAAAAAGATTTATTGATTGGTGAGTTTCATAACGAAAATTTTAACGAAACACATCAAAATCAATCACTTAACGTCCAAAATAACGTACTTAATACAATAACGATTTACACAAAACACAGCAGAAAGTACATATAATTTTTACTATATAAATATAGTTAATACCTTTATTTATAATATTAATCCCTTCCATCGCACAGTAACTTTCTTTTAAACTCTTTTATTAATTTTTGTATGAACTGCTCTACTTGCGAGTTGCTCACGCTGCAATATCAAAATAATATCCTGCTGTTTCTTTTGAAGCTATTCTTGAAGAGGACAGCTAGAACAAAACAAAAACAAGGGGGCTCCGCCCCCTGCTCGCTTCGCTCGCGATACAGTCGACCATACTCGACTTTCGGAGACCCCGTACTTGGTATGAAAAAAGCAAAGACTGGTGAAAATTAATTTATATTTTAGTTAAACATTGATTCGTCGTAGGGTTTTATATTTGAAAACATCAAATAATCATTGTAAAGTCGAATAGACATATGCGTTAGAGAGATCGAGACAACAATATGTGTATTTCTAAGATCGGTTAAGCACACGCATACATACATATGTAAGCACGAGCCAAAACAAAAAAATTTTCTAGATTAGCATTTATAAATATGAACATGCCGGATTATAAACACGACAAATAGCTAAAATCAGCTGAATTTAAAAAAGGAGTTGACTCAGCCGGGATTTGAACCCGCAACCCAATATCAAAATAGGATTAGAAAGTATGGGGACTCAACCCGTTGAGCCATCATCAAATTGCTTGTTAATCAATCTTATTGAAAAATTAATTAAAAATTGTATAATAACATCAAATGTTAATGTATATGTCAATTTAACATCAATAAGACATGACAATATAACATTAATAAATAAAAAAAAAAACCATTTGCCCGAGGCAGGATTCGAACCTTCGACCTGCGTGATAGCATAAAATTAGATGAATTCATCGACTTAGCACAGTACGCCACGGAGCGGTCTAACATTGGTCTGCCAAATTGCAGCTTTGTTAACAGCATTTTTCTGCTATTAATTTATGGTTACTGCCAACCCTCACACAATTAAACAGCTTAACTTATTAATTTAATATCTTCGCTATTTACCGTCCGATCGCAATGAAATTTTCTACACAGATCGTGGACTATTTACGCTTCATCTATGGAAAATCTGCAGTTTCTAGCTTTCAAATTGTTCTTGTAATTTAGAAATGAAATTTTAAATTTGGATTTTAGGGCGTTCAAGGGGGCGTGGCAAAATTCTAAAACAAACTTGATCTGCTTGCAATATAGATGAACCTAGATACCAAGTTTGGTGTCTCTAGCTCTTACAGTCTCTGCGATCTCGATTTTCATACAGACGGACGAACAGACGGACGAACAGACGGACATGGCTATATCGACTCGACTGTTGATGCTGATCAAGAATATATATACTTTATGGGGTCTGCCACGCCTCCTTCTGCCTGTTACGCACATTTTTTTTGAAACAAACTTAATAGACCCCTGTACTTTTTTTAAGTACGGGGTCTAACAAGAATACAGTTTAATAGCTAGGATAATTATAAAACATTGTTGACTAATTTCAAGTCCAAATTTTAACTTTGACTTTCTTATTTTTGGCCTATGGGAACCATGGGTTAAATTTTATAATTTTTAAAAATTCTTATAAAAAATATGATACCTCGATCATTAATTTAAAATTTTTAAGGACCTTCTCAAAATGAGATGAAAAGTTTGTTTGTCTGTCTTTTTGGATCAAAGCGCTGAAAAACTTTAGATTTTTTGTTGAGGAATTGTTTCTTATCAGAAATCTAGAAATGTTTGTTTTACGACTTTAGCGGGAAATAGCTAGTTTAGCGGTAAATAGCTAAAACGTGATAAATTAGAAACAGCAATAGTTTCCAATCCAAAAAAGCTACAGATGTGTTCTATATGTCGTTAGAAAGGTATTTTTGAGGGCTTCTAGACGTGCCTTGAATACTCTTTTGATATATGACACTTATCTTTAAGCGAAAAGGTTTGGCAGATATTACCTGTTAATTGAATGTATACATTTCACTATGTACCATATCTACCATACTAATTAGAAAATCAAGCTTTAGTCCCAAAAACTATTTTGTTTCTCAAGATATCTCAACTAATTTGACAGAATATTCATTTAAGTTGGTCTTATACATCCTGACCAAATTTGGTTAAAATCGGTCAACTATATCAAATAGCTGCCATAGAATCGATTTGTCAAATATCAAATTTTAGTATGAGAAACTTTTTTTTTCCGAGATATCTCAACCAAACTGACAGAATATGCATTATAGTTCGTTTAATACATCCTCACCAAATTTGGTTCAAATCGGTCTACTATAACATATATCTGCCATGGAATGATCGGCCAAAAATTAAGTTTTAGTATAAAAAACTTTGTTGCTTTTTAAGATATATTGATCAATCTGACAACGTACGCATCTGGGTTGGTTTTATATATCCTGACCAAAATTGGTTAAAGTAAATATAAAATTTACTAAATCATTTTTTATTTGAATTCCAAAAATTTCTGATATCTTCCAAAAAAAACTTCTTTACAAAGTAAAAGGCTAGTGACGAAAAGGTTTTCCCGCCCCAAAATTTCTGATATCTCACTTTGTGACGAACGATATTAAATTAAATATATAAATTATTAAAAAAAAAAAAAGGTTTGGCATTCGGCACTGCACATTAAAATTCAATATGAACCAAAAAGAGACACGATCACAACGTCAACGCAAGCAAGACGAGCGGCGGCTCTCAATACAGAAAAACAACGCGCACTTCAGCTGAGTTTCGGAAGTAAACGAACCAAAAAGTTCCCTACGTCATCGGCAAATGTAACGATGTCAGCAGAGTTACCGTCGAACTCTAAGCAAGCAAAAGCTCTTTCCAGTACTGCTTCGCTTGCAAGCGCAGCGTCAAAACTACCGACTATACAGACCGGAATGGATCGCTACATTGAAATAAAGCGAAAACTAAGTCCTCGCAAAATTCGAGGCAACAAAACAAAAATTAACTGCGCTAACACAACACACAGCTGGGGAATCAACTAAAAACAGCATCAGGTTTGCTCCGCTGGCTGATAATGAGCAGCCTACCGAAGTTGGACAAGGGGTTCCAAGAAATCCAAAGCCCCCACCAATATACATCTGTCGAACTAATTGGAAACAACAACTTTCATGTCATTCGTCTTTCAAAGGGGAATATTCAAGAAATAAAACTGCAAGTCAAAACTGAAAAAGAATTTCGTACGGCCATCAATTACCTCAATGAGACCAAGAAGAATTTCTACATGTACCAACTAAAAAGCAGCAAGGGCCTGCAGGTGATACTCAAAGGAATAGAACCGGATGTCAGTCCTGCTCAAATTATAAGTGCTTTAAAAGAAAAAGGTTTCCATGCTACGAGAGTAACAAATATTATAAATAAAAAGAAAAAACCTCAGCCTCTCTTCAATGTTGAGCTAGAACCAGATAGTATAACTTTGAAGAAAAACGAAGTGTACCCTATCTACAAACTGAAGCTCTTGCTGCATCGCCGGATCACGGTTGAAGAGCCACACAAACGCAACGGTCCAGTACAATGCTCAAACTGTCAGAAATATGGGCATACCAGGACTTACTGCACGCTTCGGTCAGGATGCGTACCCTGTGGAGACTCCCATGGCTCCGATCATTGCCAAGCCAACAAAGGAGACCCCAGCACAAAAAAGTGTGGAAACTGCGGTGGAAATCACACAGCCGACTACAGAGGCTGTCCTGTGTACAAAGAATTGAAAACCCGTATGCGGCGAGTACCACCAGCTCGCTCCCAGCACATGTCAGAAGCAGTCATATCACCACAAACTACTCCTGACGTCTTCTTTGCCTAAACAGCCAGGTCTTCACTTGGTCCCGTCAACACTATCAATTGCATCTCCTTTGCCAGTGCGTTAAAATCAGGCATACATAAACCAACCCCCTCAACAGCGCTTCCAAATGTAATCCAAGCAGATCCAAACTTGGCAAGCGTTCACCAGCAGCCTCAAAGCTCGATTGAAACGATGATTTTCAGCCTGCAACAAAGTATGATGGACTTTATGTCCTTTATGAGAACAACTATGCAAAACCTTATGCAAAATCAAAACACATTGATACAGATGCTTGCATCTCAACAGTCAAAATAACCAATGGCGGCCCTAAGAATTTCAAACACGGCATAAACTTGAGCTAACTCAATTCCTATACGACAAACACATCGACGTAATGCTGCTCTCAGAGACGCATCTCACCAACAAATACAACTTCCAAATACGCGGTTATTTATTTACGGCACAAATCATCCGGATGGAAAAGCAAACGGTGGAACGGGTATCTTAATAAGAAACCGAATCAAACATAATTTTCATAAGAGATATGCAACAAACTATTTGCAAGCTACATCTATAAACTTACAATCGGGCAACAGGAACCTTACCGCAGTATACTGTCCTCCAAACTTTGCATCACTGAAGCTCAATTAATGCAATTCTTCAGTACACTGGGGAAACGTTTTATAACAGCAGGAGACTACAATGCGAAGCATACGTATTGGGGCTCTAGCCTTGTGACCCCCAGGGCAAGCAGTTATATAACGCAATAAAACAACTAAGAAACAAACTCAACTATGTCTCCCCGGGTAAGCCTACATACTGGCCATCAGATCTTAAAAAGAAACCAGACTTAATAGACTTCGCTGTGACAAAAGATATTCCACGCAATCTGATAAATGCCGAAGTACTTCCAGACCTATCATCCGACCACTCGCCCGCTCTATTAAACTTTCTTCAATGCCCGGAACTTGAAGTATATCCTAAGAGACTCACTACACACAGGACCAACTGGCTCAAGTACAAGAAATATGTGAGCTCTCACCTCGATCTAGCCCCACAGTTCAACACCGAAGCTGACATCGAGTGCTCTGCTGATTTACTGAAAAATATACTCGTCTCTGCAGCCAAAATCTCTAACCCGCAAGGCGTGACTACACAGCCCAACCAACAAAAAACCAATCTTCAAATTGAACAACTTGTTCTGGAAAAGAGAAGATTGAGACGCGACTGGCAGTCACATCGCTCGCCATCTACCAAGCAACGGCTTAAAGATGCCTAACGCAGGCTCAGCAAAGCTCTAAAGCGTGAAGAAGCGAATACCCAGCTCCGGTACATACAGAAATTATCGCCAAACCAGCACAAGGCACCCATTGTGGAGGGCTCATCCAAATCTAAGTGCGCCAATCGAAACAGTAATCCCTATAAGAAACTCTTCAGGCTCCTGGGCCGGAATTGATAAAGACAGGGCCAACACATTTGCTGCTCATCTGCGTAATGTGTTTCAACCAAATCCCGCAATTTACTCTTTTGTACTACCGCCTTCTCCAACTCAAACTGCAGCCGATTCCGTGCCATCTGAGTTTCGCTCAAGCGAAAGTCATCAAAGAGCAAATGAAACCAAAGAAGGCTCCAGGGTATGATCTAATTACTCAAAAAATGATCATTGAACTTCCCAACTGTGCCATTTGCCTCATTTGTAAGCTTTTCAACGCGATCATAAGACTTGGATGTTTCCCTAACAAATGGAAAAAATCTATTATTATTATGATACCGAAGCCGTCAAAACTATTTGAAAAATGTCTCCTGTTGCGCATAATTCTTTATCTGAGAGCACACAATGTAATCCCAGCACATCAAGGCATGGAACTATCGAGCAAGTCAACCGGATAACATCAGATATTCGTACTGCGTTCGAGCATCGGGAAAACTGCAGTGCGATATTTCTTCTTCTTCTCAGGCCTTTGATAGAGTGTGGCTTGACGGCCTCATCTACAAAACCAAAACGACACTCCCTGTTTACACACACAAGCTACTCGAGTCGTAGCTCTACTATAGAGTCTTTGCAGTGAGATGCAACGTTACTTCGTCTGACGACCACATAATTGAAGCTGGAGTTCCTCAAGGCAGCGTACTGGGGGCAACCTTATATGTCATTTATACAGCGGACATCCCTACAAACAAACGGCTAACAACATCCACGTTTGCCGACGATACCGCGATCCTAAGCCGCTCCAGATGCCCTATTCAAGCAACATCAAAACTAGCTAATCATCTTGTGGTAGTGGAGAAATGGCTTTCAGACTGGTGTATTAAAATAAACGAACAAAAGTGCAAGCTCGTAACGTTTACCCTCAACAGGCAAACCGCTTAACTCGGGTTTGCAATCGAACCCGCCTCCACCGCAACGACCTCCTATCCCAGCAGTAATATATCGGGGCCCCCAGACCATAATCAGTCGTCTAGACTGTACATAAGTTATTATTATAAGATTTGAAAACTATTTGTGATTTGGCACCGATTTACTATGATGCTGGGTTCACAGGGTTTTGGTTCATGCAAGTGTACGTGCGGATAGGTTAAAAATTTTTCGCTGCACTATTTTTTTAATTTTTTTCTTTATAGAAAAATGTACAATTTTATTTGACCCGCACACAACTTCAACTTGTGTTCACACGCGGTGGAAAAAATAGTCTAATTTTCTTCTTCCCGGAAACAGGCTCCTATTTTCCTTCACCTTTTCCTTTTTTTTATTTAAAAACAAGGGGGCTCTGACCCCTGCTCGCTTCGCTCGCCTACCCACGGCTCGCTTCGCTCGCGATACAGTCGACCATACTCGACTGTCGGAGACCCTGTACTTGGTATGAAAAAAGCAAAGACTGGTGAAAATTAATTTATATTTTAGTTAAACATTGATCCGTCGTAGAGTTTTATATTTAAAAACATCAAATAATCAATGTAAAGTCGAATAGACATATGCGTTAGAGAGAACGAGACAACAATATGTGTATTTCCAAGATCGGTTAAGCACACGCATACATACATATGTAAGCACGAGCCAAAACAAAAGAATTTTCTAGATTAGCATTTATAAATATGAACATGCCGGATTATAAACACGACAAATAGCTAAAATCAGCTGAAATTAAAACAGGAGTTGACACAGCCGGGATTTGAGCCCGCAACCCAATGTCAAAATAGGATTACAAAGTATGGGGACTCAACCCGTTGAGCCATCACCTAGTTCATCAACAAGAAAAATTGCTTGTTAATCAATCTTATTGAAAAATTAATTAAAAATTGTACAATAACATCAAATGTTTATGTATATGTCAATTTAAAATCAATAAGACATGACAATATAACATTAATGAATAAAAAAAAAAAAAACTATTCGAACCTTCGACCTGCGTGATAGCATACAATTTTTCTGCTATTAATTTATGATTATTGCCAACCCTCACACAATTAAACAGCTTAACTTATTATTTTAATATCTTCGCTATTTACCGTCCGATCGCAATGAAATTTTCTACACAGATCGTGGACTATTTACGCTTCATCTGTGGAAAATCTGCAGTTTCTCGCTTTCAAATTGTTCTTGTAATTTAGAAATGAAATTTTAAATTTGGATTTTAGGGCGTTCAAGGGGGCGTGGCAAAATTCTAAAACAAACTTGATCTGCTTGCCATATAGATGAACCTAGATACCAAGTTTGGTGTCTCTAGCTCTTATAGTCTCTGAGATCTCGATTTTCATACAGACGGACGGACGGACGGACGGACGGACAGACGGACATGGCTATATCGACTCGGCTGTTGATGCTGATCAAGAATATATATACTTTATGGGGTCTGCCACGCCTCCTTCTGCCTGTTACGCACATTTTTTTTGAAAGAATCTTAATAGACCCCTGTACTTTTTTTTAAGTGCGGGGTCTAAAAAATCCATTTGCCCGAGGCAGGATTCGAACCTTCGACCTGCGTGATAGCATAAAATTAGATAAATTCAGCGACTTAGCACAGTACGCCACGGAGCGGTCTAACATTGGTCTGCCAAATTGCAGCTTTGTTAACAGCATTTTTCTGCTATTAATTTATGGTTACTGCCAACCCTCACACAATTAAACAGCTTAACTTATTAATTTAATATCTTCGCTATTTACCGTCCGATCGCAATGAAATTTTCTACACAGATCGTGGACTCTTTACGCTTCATCTATGGAAAATCTGCAGTTTCTAGCTTTCAAATTGTTCTTGTAATTAAGAAATGAAATTTTAAATTTGGATTTTAGGGCGTTCAAGGGGGCGTGGCAAAATTCTAAAACAAACTTGATCTGCTTGCAATATAGATGAACCTAGATACCAAGTTTGGTGTCTCTAGCTCTTATAGTCTCTGAGATCTCGATTTTCATACAGACGGACGGACGGACAGACGGACATGGCTGTTGATGCTGATCAAGAATATATATACATTATGGGGTCTGCCACGCCTCCTTCTGCCTGTTACGCACATTTTTTTTGAAAGAAACTTAATAGACCCCTGTACTTTTTTAAGTACGGGGTCTAAAAATAATTAGATTATATTCTGGATTACTTATGATTATTTCTGATTATTAACAATATTTAAGCACCTACTTAGCACAAATATTAAACAAAATTTTGTTAATTAGTTAGGAATATATAAATATACTAGGGGCTCCTCCCCTGCTCGCTTTGCTCGCCACCCCCGGTTCGCTTCGCTTGTGGAAATGAAATTTAGTTAATAATGTTAATTAAGTTTAGTCAAAGTAAACTTTAGTATGAGTTTGGTTGAGATTTCTTAAAAAAGAATAACTAATCGATAATTTGCATTATATTGTTCCTATGGCAGCTATATAATAAAGTAATCCGACTTTTACCAATTTTGGTCAGAATTATGAATGACAGTCCCAAACATATAATCTGTAAGTTTAGTTATGATATCTTAATTTATAAAATATAGTGCACATTAACCTTGAGTATGAAAAACTTTTTTGTTTCTTAAGATATCTAAATCAAACTCACAGATTGTATGTTTGCGACTGTCTCTTACATTTTGACTAAATTTGGTCGAAATCGGTCAACTATATCATATGGCTGTCATAGGAAAGATCGGTCGAAAATCAGGTTTTAGTTTAAAAAACTTTTTTGTTTCTTAAGATATCCAAATCAAACTCACAGATTGCATGTTTGCGACTGTCTCTTACATTCTGAACCAATTTGGTCGAAATCGGTCGGCTATATCATATAGCTCTCATAGGAAAGATCGGTCGAAAATCAGGTGTTAGTATGAAAAACTTTTTTGTTTCTTAAGATATCTTAGCCAAACTTACTTTGGGATGGTCTCTTACATTCTGACAAAATTTGGTCAAAGACGTATTACTATATCATATGAAACTAACCTTTAGTATGAAAAACTCAGCAGCTGTATGATATAGTAATCCGACTTTGACCATATTTGATCAGAATGTAAGAGACAGTCCCAAGCATCTAATCTGTAAGTTTGGTTAAGATATCTTAAGAAACAAAAAAGTTTTCCATACTAAGGGCGGTTTTCTCATCTTACTTTCAAAGCCTACTGTACTAAAAGGGCACTTTACCCTAAAATCAGGCTTTTTCTTTTTTCGTTTTCTCATCTTGGTTATAAGATGACAATTGGAATATCTGACAATGTGGCATCCCTGGGCCCCAAAATGGGCCACACTTTTAAAAAAATACTGGCGCCAAATTTGAAATCTAGGGATTTTAATGCGAATTGTGTCTAGTTCTTAGAGACTGTAAGAGCTAGAGCAACTAAACTTGGCACACACACTTCTACGAGTAATGAAACAGATCAAGAGCGTCTAAAATTTTTGCCACGACACCGACCGCTACCGCAAATCACAAAAGAAATCCATCAAACCCACGTTTTTGAAGGTAGAACTCTCTTCTTGGTAAAAAACGTTTTGCTTTATTATTATCTATTATTGTTCTTAACATCATCATTACCAAGTACATAAAACGTTAATTAATGCAGTTTAAGTTTTTTAAGAATCTCATACGCCTAAAAGTATGCAGTAATTTCAATTCCGTTCCGCGTTGCCATTAGCAACACTGAAATAAGCTGGGCGGATGAACCGCCCTTTAATTTATAACCTGCCTTCAACTAAATTTTTGACAAGAAAATCAAATTGCTCTTATCAGCTAGTTTAACTAGATTGAAATGTTGTAGGCAACGTGAGAAAACGGGCCTAAAGGTTAATTTCATCCGATTATTGCTGTGGCAGCTATATGATATAGTAATCCGACTTTTACCAAATTTGGTCAGAATGTGAGAGACAGTCCCAAACATCTAATCTGTAAGTTTGGTTAAGATATCTTAAGAAACAAAAAGTTTTCCATACTAAAGGTTAATTTCATCCGATTATTACTATGGCAGCTATATGATATAGTAATCTGACTTTGACCAAATTTGGTCAGGATGTAAGAGACAGTCGCAAACATATAATCTGTGAGTTTGGATTGTATATCTTAAGAAACAAAAAAGTTTTTCATACAAAGCAATTCCATGACCTTTTGACCTCTGGTAAACACACTTCCAGGTGGAATTTTACAAAACGCCGTCTTATTGCACGATGAAATTGTCTCAGCTATGCTGTGTGAAAATTTCAGCTCTTTACCTTTAGCCTTTGGCCTACACGTTGATGTGTCAGTCAGTGAGGACAAAGAATTTTATATATATAGATAGATAATGATAGAAAATGTTATTTAAAATAGTAAGTGTTTATTATTCCTACTGATTTGCACCCGGAAAAATTTTTAAAAATATTATGGGCGTGCGTGGTCACACGTCCCCTTATCCAAAATACTTTTAAGAGTTCGTATAACACTAGAAAAAACGCGTTTAAATATGTTGTGTAGCTAACGAGATATTAAATAATGCCGAAAAAGCTTGTCAAACGTCACATAGTGCTCTGTTAACACATTCTGTTAATGCACTTTTTTTCTTCTATTTTCTCTAAAAGCAATTGCATACGTCTTGGGACAATCGGAGAAAAGTTAATAATATTTTGTGCTTCTGTTTATTTTTATACCATTAAAAATTACCAAAAAGGTTATAAAGGTTTCGTTGGAATATATATAATAGGCAGAAGGAGGCGTAGCAGACCTCATAAAGTATATATATTCTTGATCATTATCAACAGCCGAGTCGATTTAACCGCCTATCTGTCTGACCGCCTGTTTGAACGCGTCGATCTCAGAGACTAAACGAGCTAGAGATTTCAAACTTGGATTGGACCACTATATCATATAGCTGACATAGAAACGATCGGTCGAAAATCAAGTTTTAGTATACAAAACTTTCTTGTTTTCTAAGATATCTCAACCAATTTGACAGAATACATCCTGAACAAATTTGGTTCAAATCGGTTCTCTATATCATATTGATATCATTGGAACAATCCGTTAAAAATGTAATGCAGTGCTTTGCAAGGGCATCAAATCTTCGGCGTGTCGAAGGGCATTCATGTTCCTGGGCACAGGATATCCTACGGTCGAGAACGCTCGACTTTAGCCGCACCACACCGCGAGCAAAGCGAGCAGGGGCGGAGTCCGCTTGTTTTTAGTGATGCAAAAGAGCTGTTGAAACGAAAGACGATCTCAATTAAATCCTTTTGTTATTGCTTTTATCATTTCATTGGCACTGACACACACCATGTTGGCATGACTTTAAGTTGTATTCACCGCATTTGGTTGCTTTCATTTTAGCAGCTCATCGGCAATGGCACTTACTAAAGCTGTTGAGGAAGGCACAAATCAATGGGCCATTATTGCCAAAACACAAATATTGCCGGGGACGTTCCGAGCATGCTATTGATATATAGATACATAGATGGATTCTGGATTTAAATACGCCCAACCACTCAGCCGGCCACTCAGCAACCATTCAGTCAGCATTTGTATGTACGACGACTGGCAAAAATGTCAATTTGATGATCTCGTTGATAGCCATTTGAATGGAACGTGCCAATCTGGTTACTTTCGCTCTCCTGTTTTATCTAATCGCTTGAATTATTTAATTATCAGTCGTTGTAATCATTTATGGTCAACAAAGTAGTGGGCATTCACTTCACAAGCCGTCATCTGGCGCCATGATTTTTATGGTAATTAAATAGTTTGGCACTGCTTTTATCATCAAGAAAACGAGTGAAAATATTAAATAATGTAGCAGATGCTATATGCTAATCTTACCCATACCTTTTAGTTTCAAGGTGTTTCTAATAACTTAGCACTGCGTATATAACAAGTGCTATTATTCGGCAATCTGAGTAAAATAAATAATAATTGGAATTCGCATTCCATATGTATTAGATGTAGTGATATAAAAATACAGTGTTGAATCGATGTTCACGAAAGCGATTTTTAACAACTTTAATTCCATGATTTTTTTAGACTCCATACTTAAAAAAAGTACCGGGGTCTATTAGGTTGGTTCGAAAAAAAATGTGCGTAACAGGCAGACGAAGGCGTGGCAGACCCCCTAAAGTACTTATATTCTTGATAAGCATCAACAGCCGAGTCGATATAGCCACGTCCGTCCTTCCGTCCGTCCGTCCGTCCTTCCGTCCGTCCGTCCTTCCGTCTGTCCTTCCGTCCGTCCTTCCGACCGTTTGTATGAAAATCGAGATTTCAGAGACTATAAGAGCAAGAGAGCTACATATATTGTAAGCAGATCAAGATTGTTTTTTTTTTTTTGTTTGGTAGCATATGCATCTTAGTTGGTCTGATATATCCTGAGCCCCCTTGTTTTTAGAAAATTAAAACTTCATCTGGACCTCAATTTTTAATCAAGACAACCCTGCTTTTCATAATATTAATTGAATTCCTCTCTTTTTGATGGCATAATGTTTGCTTTAATCGCTATTTTTATATTTCTTATACTCCCACATGACAGATTTCTACCCAAATTAGTATAAAATGATACTTTAAATTTGATTCTGAGGGGTTTCATTTTTTTTGTTAAAAATCATGCCAAGACTTTTTCTGAAAAGACAAAGGGAGTACATGGTGTCGTCGGGACTAAGACGAAAATAAACAAATTATGTCGATAAAAATCGAAAGCTCGATTTTGACTAGACCCATGGTTTCGTCGGCAAATTTTTTTAGAATTCGTCGTAGATTACGTTTTTGACAACCGGTTGGTCGAGAAAAAAATTTACCCAGTATAATATATATATATATATTTGGGTAAATTTTTATATATATAAATATATATATTTAATATTATCTTTAATATTATATATTATTATAAGTAGTATATTGTGGAAAGAAAAAAAAATTTTTTTGATTCAGTGATTTGCATTTGTACGAATACGAGTATTTAAATTTGAAAGTAAATAAAATTCTATTGCTGGTGGAAAAAAGAGAACTAAGTGGAATATATTTGCAAGCTTTTTATGCTGGTCACGTACTGCACTGACTATTTAAAACTTATTTATCGGCCTGATATTGCAAGAAAATTGCAGTGAACTAATTGCATACACAATTTCTATAAAGTTACGAGTTGCAGGTTAATGAACTCTGGTGCTGACCAAAATAGCCGAGACAGCTTCTCTAATTGGAAGGGCCACCCAGTTGGTAGCTAGTTTCTTCCCGTGGCATACATATGTACGTGTAGTACTCGGGTGTACATAGATATTTAAAATTCCAAAGTCGGGCAGCTTGTGGCAGATCCAAAAATAAACAAGCGACGCGACGGCGCACTGAACACATCAAATTTTAGTTTATTTCCGAATCATAACTTTTGTTTATCTTCAGTTTGGTGTTGCTGCTGTTAATTGGACCAGTTCTGGTTCTGTTCATGCTGATGCTGCTGCTGATACCCCTAATGCTAATGCTCAGTCTGATGTTGGGGATCTGGATAATCTTTGGATGATTGGATTGGTGGTAGCTCAGTGCTGCGTCGCCTCTGTCAGCCTCTCCACGTGCGCGTCCATAAATATAATTAATTTATTGTTTAAGTGAATCAATTTGTAATCCGAACATTTATATATTTATAATATACATATGTCTCTATATATTGTATATACATTTTATTTAAATTCCTAAACATAATTTTATTAAGCGCGCGTGGGGCACAAGATACGATTCAAGATCATATTTGCCATTTGAATGCCATTTTTTGCTGGCATTTTTGTGGCAATACCAGAAAATACTTTACGGTCGGTCATTTGATTGGATATACATATATCTTTTCAGTTGGCCAGCAATTTCTGAGCGCGTTGCAGTCTCAGTTCTTCCACTTATTCGCACATACCTACTATTTCGTTTATCAATTTCTATTTTTCTTTTGCCTCGTCAATTTCATTTGTTAATTGTCTCTTGTGTTCTGCTTTCGTATGCAAATTTTGGAAAAGTGTCAAAAAAATAGAGAGTGAGCATAAAATAGGCATTTTGTTGTTGTTGTTATTATTATGGTTTTTGTTGTTGTTATTTAGTACACCCTGAAAGTATATGTACAATTTGTACTGTGTTGCGTGTTTTATTTCCCATGTTTTCCATGCATTAAGGTAATAAATTAAGGCGTAAATATCAATTGGATTTTTTGCTCGAATGTTTTGTGTATTGTTATACGGTAAGTATACGAGCATATAAATGTTATTATAATTTTTCTTTTTTTAAGCCTTTGCAATTTGAATTTTCCGTCTATTGTTGACATCAGCATCGGTTTGCCGGCCTTTAGTTTATTCAAGCTAAATACAATACTACAAATTTAATGCCCGATTGTGAAAAATTATGGCTTTTTATTTGGCATGCGTCTCGAACAACAGAACTAACAATAATAATACTCATGAAAGAAAAATCTTTTGTGTCATGTCGAAATTTATATACTCTGATAACCGCTTTTCCCTACGCAAAAAATGTTTTACATTTTTTCACACATCACATCACACATCAATTTATTTGTTATTTGTAAGCATCGAATTAACGTTTATTAATGGAAATTAATTTGAAAAAACACAGTGAACTACATGTTATTCCAATATATTTTCTTTGACACTGCGAATCTAATCTAATAATAAAATTGTTTACCTGATTCCATTCAAAATCGGGCAACAAAGATTTGGAGTTAATGCAAAGTTGTATTAAATCGCTCAGAATAAGTTCAATTGAACTACTCACCAAGTTTATTTTTAATTTTTGAAAACCTCGCCTGTTTCGCCGGCTTGTGTGTTTAAGAAGTTTGGAACACCCATTAAAATTTAAGATTTTTCTGAATTAAAATTTTATTTTAGAAATCATAACAATATTTGTACTTTTATAACCTTCTTTTGAACTCGGAATTTATTAATTGGCTAATAATTATTTTGATAGACTGATCATTATGGACGTTCGATCGAGTCCGTGTTATATCATTTCAGTATTCATTTGTACCAATTTTTATCAACTAAAAGACCAAATGTATTTCAATTAAATTGACATTAATTATATATAAGTGTATTCAAAGACCTCTGTATATTAGAGATGCCTTATTGTAATACCCTATCCACGAGTTTAGTATATACTCAGATGCTATGGCTGATATTGTTATTATTGCTCTCTGGCCTCAATCAAATTGAAAATATTTTTATTTTCTGCTATTGTTTGTTTGTATTAAAAATGACCTTGCATCACCATTAAAAGATGGCATCAAAAAATGTCTTTCAGCTCGATGTTTTAAATTAGCGAGTGCGCAAAACAAAATATTGATCGTGAAAGCCACTTAAATAAAAGCAAGTAAGGAATCTTCAGTCTAGAGTGCCAGATCACTGCGGACGACAGTCTGCGCTAGTGACGAAAGCAGCACGAAGTGTGCAAAAGGCGACTAGCTATTTATACACGAAGAATGGAAAATCTGCTACGACTATCCGATCAACTTTCCAACTTTTTTGTTTCTCAAGATATCTCAACCAATTTGAATGCCAAACTTTTTTTTATAATAATTTATATATTAAATTTATCAATCAAGTTTAAGTATGAAAAACTTTTTTGGTTCTCAAGATATCTCAACCAATTTTAAGAATATACACTTAATTTTATCAGTTTACTTTATCATATAGCTGCCCTAGGAACGATTGTTAAAATATTAAGTTTAACCAAGAAACTCTTACCCAAATTGACAACATATTCATCTGGATTGGTCTTATATATCCTGCCCAAATTTGATTAATGTGTTTAATATATCATATAGCTGTCATTGGAATAATTAGTCGAAAATTTAATACAGCGTTCTGCAAGGGCATCAACTAGATGTGATTTCATTTTAATTATAATTTTTTTTTATTTGGATTAAACATATTGATAATTTTCTATTAAAGTAACAATGTCAGAAGCATATAAAATTCAAAAAAATTGTGTTTCTGATATCTTATAAAAAATTTCTTTCAAAGTTAAAGTTTAGTGACCCAAATTTCCGTGCCCCAAAATTTCTGATATCCAATTTTAGGCCGAATGATATTAAATTAAATATATGAATTATCAAAATAATTAAAAGTTTAGCATTCGGCACTGCGCATGAAAGTTATTTATAGGTATAAAGAATCGTGACCTTTATGCGGAAAAAACATAAATTTGCATAAAACAATTTTCCCATTTATGTCGGTTTTCAATATAGAATTTCGAATGATGCTCTAATGACGTTATCCTATTACACTCAATATTTTAATGTGAAAGGGATTGTAAGACTGGTAGTCATCTACCAATTGGCAGTATTCAGAAAAAATTTTAGCGACAACAAGTAACAGGCTTCAAATAGTTGTGACAGGCTGCTAATAGTGCCAAGAACTATATGTCCAAGCATTGCTATGAAAAATCAAGAGCTTGCCTCGTTATAATGTCGTGAGGCTGCATACAAAAGCGAACTTCAACAATAATAAACAATTACGAGCAGAGGAGCTGCTAGACAAACTTGAATATCTAGCTGTGGCTCCCACGATTGGGAAGCATTTGCTAACTGGCAGATGTCCAGCTCAGTATGGACCGATGGGGCGGTACAGTGTTCAACATTCAATTCAATTCAGATTCCGTTCGGACTGAGTGACAATAAATAGTGGCATAGATGTCATCATATAGGGCGGGCTTTTGCCGTCCAATCGATATGCATGCAATAATAAAATATACGAAAAGCTTTTTCTTCTCTCGCCCTGAAAAATTCAGTGGGTTTTTCCTGTTGCTGGGGTTGCGTCTTTTGTTTGTAGTTTGGAAAATTCTTTTGCGTATAGCAGTGCATTAACCTACTGCCCCCTCCACAGGCCACCGACCCCTATTACAGATTCAATCATAGTCCCAGTCCCTAGACCCATTCCCATTTTCCTTCCCCATCACAAGATGTTTCACATGTGCGCTTTGGAATTTGACAATACGAGCAAAGAATGTCCGGCACAGAAGGAGAACCGAGAGAAGCTGTTAGTTAGAAATGTCGAGTAGATGGTCTAAGTGCAATTGTTGATGGCTTAGTGTACGCACACAAAATAAGATTGGAATCGAAAAATAAAATGGATCGCTTTAATTAAATATGCTATGATACACACAAATAAGTATTTGATACTATCAAAAATTCCAACCAGATGTCAATACTATATTTACGCATTAGCTAATTGGTGTAGTGCCGACTAGAGACGTGAGCTTCGTAACCTCATTTCTTAAAAACAGCTTGCAAAAACTATGTGAAAAACTAACTCGACCCGAGCAGCAAAACCAATATATACGTATATACATACATCTAAACGACGTTGTAATTAGTGGAGCTAGGTTATAAGTCTCTTATTCAAGTGGTTCCAGGAAAAGAAACATCTGTTGAATTTCTGATTCCAATGCTATTTTGATAAAAAAATCTGTTAATCACTATTTAGTTATTGATAAAAGAAAAATTGTTTTAATCGGTCGTTTCAGCATTGTCATAAGTTCAGGACATGCAATTTTTTTTGTAAATACACTAATAAAAAAGGTTCTTAAATCCAGATTTTGGTTTCAGAACTAAGAATTTTTATAAAATATGCGTCGAGAAAATAAAATAAAAGTATTAACAACCTAGTCGATTTAGCCATGTCTAACTGTCCGTCTGTTTGAACGCGTCGATCTCAGAGACTATAAGAGCTAGAGCCTTCCAACTTGGTATGTAGGTTCCTCGATACTGTACGCAGATGAGGTTTGTATTTTTTTATTTTTTTTGGATCGGACCATTGGAACGAACGGTCGAAAATCAATATTTAGTTTGCACAAATTTTTTGTTTTATGTGTCAAATTATCTTACAGAATAAGATCTGGGTTAGACCTCTGCATCCTGACCAAAGTGAGTTAAAATTGGTCAACTATCACTACGGACGGCAGTCTTAACTAACAAAATTGCAGCTAGTGGGTTTGTTGGGGCTTTTTGGTTAAAAATTCTTAGTAAAAATACGCGTTGAATGGTACCTTGATAATTTCAATTTGACATTTGGCTCTAAAGATATATTAATTTGAAATTTTTAATGGCCTTCTCAAAATGAAATAAAAATTCAGTTTGTCTGTATGTTTGTATCAAAGCGCAAAAAAAAGCTTAGATTTAATGTTGAGGAATTATTTCTTATCAGGATTCTCGAAACTTTTGTTCTACGACCTAGCAGGAAATAGCTAAAGCCCGATAAATTTGAAACACCCATAATTTCTAACCCATCATCATTCGGCACTGAGCAAAAAGTTATTTTTGTGTAATGATTACTTTTGATTACGATTATAAGTAATCAGAAATAATCAGGATTGCTGAAACTTACTAGAAAATAATTGAAATTGAAAAAAAGTTCAAACCAATTTTCTACATCGGTTTGTTGTTTTTTCTCCCCCGATAATACGATTTTCCTTGGAAAGAGTGAGATTCGAACCCTCGCTTTTTATCAAACTGAAGCGGCGACTCTAACCAGAGTGCACCGCACCACTTAAATACATATGCCATTAAATATGATATATTTATATTTTTCTAAATATTTAATAAAATTTTGTGCTAAGTAGGCGCTTAAATATTGTTAATAATCAGAAATAATAATAAGTAATCCAGAATATAATCAAATTATTTTTGATTATTTTTAGGTAATTTCAATTATTTTCTAGTAATTTTCAGTAATCTGATTATTTCGATTACTTATAATCGTAGTCAAAAAGTAATCATTAAATATTCACAAGGGGATTATATAATCACTAGGCTCCGCTCCCGCTCGCTTCGCTCGCCAACCTCCGGCTCGCTTCGCTCGCGGAAATGAAATTTAGTTAATACTGTTAATTAAGTTTAGTCAAAGTAACCTTTAGTATGAGTTTGGCTGAGATTTCTTAAGAAAGAAAAACAATTTTCATACTAATCGATAATTTGCATTATATTGTTCGTAAGGCAGCTATATGATAAAGTAATCCGACTTTTACCAATTTTGGTCAGAGTTATGAATGACAGTTCCAAACATATAATCTGTAAGTTTGGTTATGATATCTTAATTTATATAATATAATGCACATTAACCTTTAGTAAGAAAAACTTTTTGTTTCTTAAGATATCTAAATCAAACTCACAGATTGTATGTTTGCGACTGTCTCTTACATTTTGACCAAATTTGGTCGAAATCGGTCAAGTATATCATATAGCTGTCATAGGAAAGATCGGTCGAACATCAGGTTTTAGTATGAAAAACTTTTTTGTTTCTTAAGATATCTTAACCAAACTTACTTTGGGACGATCTCTTACATTCTGACAAAATTTGGTCGAAGTCGGATTACTATATCATATGAAACTAACCTTTTGTATGAAAAACTCAGCAGCTGTATGATATAGTAATCCGACTTTGACCAAATTTAGTCAGGATGTAAGAGACAGTCCCAAACATACAATCTGTGAGTTTGATTTAGATATCTTAAGAAACAAAAAAGTTTTTCATTAAAAGCAATTCCAGGACCTTTTGACCTCGGGTAAGCACACTTTCAGGTGGAATTTTACAAAATTCCGTCTTATTGCACGATGAAATTGTCTCAGCTATGTTGTGTGAAAATTTCAGCTATTTACCTTTAGCCGTTTGGCCTACACGTTGATGTGTCAGTCAGTCAGTCAGTCAGTCAGGACAAAGAATTTTATATATAGATTGATTACTTATTGTAACCCAAATTTAACAGCTATGCTTTTTTGTTAATTTTTTGGTTTAACACGAATCCCAAAACAGATAATAGAAGCGCACCAAAAAAGAGTGTAAAGTCAAAAATCAATCCGTTCTGTTTTTGAGCAGATCGCATTGAAAATATCGATAATTTCCGCATTTTTCTTAAAGGAAATTATGTTGAAACTAAATATATTTTCATTTTAAAAAGTTGTGTTCTCCAACGATGACCAATTACTTATCAGCCCACCCTTGTAAACATGTACATACGTGCTTTGAACCGCAAGTGAAGCATTCCCAACTGTTGCTATTGTTTGTTATGTAAAAGTGACCCTGCATTTTAATCATCCGTGTAGAAAGTGCATACATATGTATATCCGATTGGATGAATGCTCTCCTGATCGCATATTTGGATTATTGTTCACAGAGAAACACCATCTTCCACCTTTAGCCACCACCCTCCAGCCATTGAGGATCACGATCTAACGATGCTCTCTTTGTGCTCTTTCGTTTCGTTCGTTTGATGAGCACGCGCAGTGGAATTCCATAAGATGATCGCGCGCATACAGTTTGGGAGCAATTGAAGGCAATGTGTATCCAAAAATATACAAAATTCGTGTACTCATTATGTCCAAGGAACGGCGGTGCTCGGCACGGAGCGGAACGACATGTCAAAATTATCCGAAATGCCTGAAGAAAATGGAAAGTAAAAGAAGAGAAGAGAAGAAACTGCTGAAGCGGCAAAAACATTTACCGTACAACCGTCAACACAATCAGACGACTACAAGAAACGAGCAGCTGTCTATTTACACAACCGCACCAGAGTTACGGAATATGCATATACGTATTAAAGACAAGCAGAGAATTGAAAAAATAAACGGGGAAAATTCGTGCCAATTTGTCTAATTTCCAATTAACAAAACAAAATAAAACTTTCAATTTCAAAAATGTGTTCCCCTTGATCTTATTATTATACCCATGACTGTGTATGTCACTGTGCCAGATTATCCGCGTGTGTGTTTGTGCTTATAACCGTGTAATATGTACATACATATATGCCTTAAATCGTGACTTATGACTTCATTTTTGTTACTCTCACACTCTTTATTTGGGTTTCTATTTTTTTTTCATTTGCTTTGTGCATCGGGCTGCCAAACTAATTTTAGCCTTGGTATTTGCAATAAACTGCACCGGTGAGTGTAGAATCGAGCAGCTATTGGTAATATGTTCCCACATTGATCACCGTTGATCTCTTCGTGCCATTTGCGACGTAACGTTATGGCATCGCCACTGGAAATTTTTGATGTGGATATGTGTAAGTTGAAAATGAAACACTGATGTTTAATAGATGCGAAAACTTCACGAACCATTCATCTTAAAAATTAATCCGAGTGCAAAATGAAAATACTGCAAAAGTCGCAATTAACAATCAAAACATATTTTCAAAACGGTCCGCCCATCTCAAAAATAATCAAAACTTAAATCGGCTCTGTTTTTCAAGCCGTCGAAATTTGTCACGAAAAGTGTGACGCATTAAAGAAGGCAAAATCCGATAAGAAGAACTGAGTCGATACAGCCATGTCATTCTGTTTCTATGTCCAGTGTACTCGACTGTCGGATACCCTGAGTCTATGTACTGAGATGCTGTTGAGTACGCCGAAGACTTCATGCCGTTAAAGAACGCTGAATTAATTTTTCGACTGATTGTTCCAATGGTAGTTATATGATATAGTTGACCGATTGGAACCAATTTTTTTTATGATGTATAAGACCAACTTAAATGCATATTCTGTTAAATTGGTTCAGATATCTTAATAAGCAGAAAAGTTTTTCATAACAAAACTTAATTTTTGATCGTTTGATTGTTTCTATGTCAGCTATATAATATAGTAAACCGATTCCAACCAAATTTGGTCAGGATCAACCCAGATGTACATTCTGTCAGATTTGTTCGAATATCTCTGAAAACAAAAAAGGTTCTCATACTAAAACTTGATTTTCGTCTGATCGTTCCTATGGCAGCTGTACGATATAGTAGTCCTATCCAAAAATAAAAATAAACATGATCTGCGTTCGCTATCTTGGAACCTACATACCAAGTTTAAAGTCTCTAGATCTTATAGTCTCAGAGAGCGATGCGTCCAAACAGACGGGCGAACGGACGGAAGGACATACGGTCGGATGGATGGACGGACGGACGGAGGGACATACTCGATCTGCTGGGACAGTAGCAGCAAATTTTCCATTCTTCCTGTATAACATTGCTAGACACTTTTTGCACCCTTCGTGCTGCTTTCGTCGCTATCGCGGACTGCGGTCCGCAGTGATTAAATGGATATGCCACGAAAAAAGATGGTGCATTTAAATACATATCGGACTATTACAGCTGTCTTCGGAGTTTCAATGTCTACTGGTGCATTATAGTTTTGGAGTTTTGCTGAGAACTGTGAGTTAAATTATTTCATCTTCATTTAGACTGGAAGTGAAATGAAAATTTTTCAAATAACATTGTTCCTCAAAGTAACGCAGCTTAATGCTAACTTGATGTTACATACAGAATATTAGTATTTTTCCTATCGATATACATACGTATTTAAGCAACCCTGCGCTGTTTTGGAATTGTTTTGTATGAAAAACTTTTTGTTTCTTAGATATCTTAACCAAACTTACAGATTATATGTTTGGGACAGTCTCTTACATTCTGACAAAATTTGGTAAAAGTCGGATTACTATATCATATAGCTGCCATAGGAATAATCGCATGAAAATCAAATTTTAGTTTAAACAACTTTTTTGTTTCTTAAGATATCTTAACTAAACTTGCAGATTATATGTTTGGGACTGTCTGTATCATTCTGACCAAATTTGGTCAAAGTCGGATTACTATATCATATAGCTGCCATAGGAACAATATAATGCATATTATCAATCAGTATGAAAATGGATTTGTTTTCTAAAGAAATCTCAACCAAACTAATACTTAAGGTTACTTTGACTAAACTTAATTAAGAATATTAACAAAATTTCGTTTCCGCGAGCGAAGCGAGCCGGGGGTTGGCGAGCGAAGCGTGCAGGGGGCGCATCCCCCTTGTTTCTCCTTGCAGACGCTGTTTTGTCAAGAAGTGTGTACATATGTCGAAACTGAATGGATTAATTGACTATATCATAAAGCTGTTATTGAAACGATTAGAGATGGACACGGGCCCCGAAACCAATTTTTGAAGCCCGGCCCGGACAAATTTTTAATTTATTCCAAATTTCTATTTTAGAACGTTAATTTTAAACATATCGCTACGTATCGATATCTATTTGATAATAACTGTGCATCATACAGAAAAATTTTGTGAATTTTCAGGCTTACCGGGCATCGGGCTTTTAGCTGAGGCCCGGGCCCGAACGAAAAAGGTCCGTTTGCGATTTTTAGGCACGAAGCCCGTGGATTTTTTGAAAAGACCCGCGGGACACCAAGACCGAAAAGGCCCGTGTCCAGCTCTAGAAACGATTGGTCGAGAATTCAGCTTTAGTATGTTGTTGTTATTTGACATAACGCCTTATTACATAACATGTGTATACTGTTTTATACACCCTTTGATTTGAATTATATATCTGCCATAGGAACGATAATCAAAACACAAATGTTTTATTAAATAAAAAAGTTAATTTGCTAAAATCAAATCAAAAATCAAACATATTTAGTGTAGTTTAAATTGTTTTGAATAAAATTGGTTACTTCTGTGTTTGTGCCAATTTCTATTTTTTGTCGTTTGAACGACTATATCTCAGAAACTATAATAGTTAGAGCCACCAAATTTGGTGACAATACTCTAAGATTGTTTTAGAAATTTGCATCGCTTTGAAAAATATCGAAAAACAAGAGCAATTAATAATAATAATAATTATAATTAATAATTATTAATAATAATTAATAACGCAGATAAATTTTATTTTAGTTTGAATTCTTATTTAATTTATAGTGTTTGAATCGAACGACTGCGATAATACTTGTAATGTGCATCTTACAGTCGACGCCTATTGTTTTAACTCGTTAAATAGCACCCTCAAATAAATAATAAATACATAAATTTTCCTTATTTTTAATGTTTTGCAAACCTTGCTTTTTGCAAGGAAATTCTATAATTTTTTTGCATTTTTTTAGCATGTTAAGTTTCTTTGTAATACCCGTTACTTAAAAATGAAGTAAAAGGGTATATTGTATTCGTGCAAATGTGTGTAACAGGCATAAGGAGTCGTGGCATACCCCATAAAGTATATATATTATTGATCAGCATCAACAGCCTAGTCGATATAGCCATGTCCATCTGTCCGCCCGTCTGTCTGAAAATCGTGATCTTAGAGACTATAAGAGCTAGAGACACCAAACTTGGTATGTAGGTTCATCTATATTGCAAGCAGAACAAGATTGTTTTTTTTTTATTTTGGATCGATCCACTATATTATATGGCTGCCATGGAACGATCGGTCAAAAATCAAGTTTTAGTATGAAAAACTGTTGTTTTTTAAGATATATTGATCAATCTGACAACGTACGCATCTGGGTTGGTTTTATATATCCTGACCAAAATTGGTTAAAATCGATATAAAACTTTACTGTATCATATAGCTGCCTTATTTATTTTTGATTTGAAGTAAGATTTCGATAATTTTATATCAAATTTACTATGTCAGAAGCATATGAAATTCCAAAAATTTCTGATATCTTCCAAAAAAACTTCTTGAAAAAGTAAAAGTCTAGTTACGAATTCATGTCCCAAAATTTCGGATATCTCATTTTGTGACTGCGCATTAAAATTATTTTTAGGTATACAGAATCGAGATCCCTTTTTAGTAATTTATATATTAAAAATATAATATCGTTCGTCACAAAATGGGATATCAGAAATTTTGAAAGAAAAACCCTTTCGTCACTAGACCTTTACTTTGTCAAGAAGTTTTTTGGAAGATAATATATGACAAGTAAATGCATGAACCATTAGATAATAAAAATCTGCTTAGAAAAGTGAACATTATCTGGAGCGAAAAAATATCCTATGTATGCCACAATATTTATAGTTCGTTCTGATTTCGGTAGTTCTTCTAATGAGATAATAAACCTAAAGTATTGAATAAGACTCTATTTGTTGGAGTATCAATTCGATTTGTACAATTCCACAACCTGCATTTATTTTGCCACCCAGGGCGTTTAAATGGCTTCAGAAATAGCCGTACGATCTCGCATTAAAATATATTTCCCAGATACAATTGCCACCCACAAGAAGCCAACTAATGGCGTGTAGATTCTGAACGTGAAATTGCTGTGCGTGCAACACGTGCGAGAAACGCTCTTTTGGCACATTCATGGAGTTAAAAGAGGGAGGCAGGAAGGGGCATCATTAAAAGTTGCCCAAAGATGCCCAACACATGGCCAAAGTTGCAAACCCATTTTCAATAGCAGCCAGAGCATTTCGAGTGTAATTAAATTTATATAATACGAGTACATTATGTTTATATGAAATCATGGCATAAAAAATAATAAATACGAGTGCAATATAATTTGGCAAATAAACAACATTCAAGGCGGCAACTTTTCCATTACTGGGCCAACTTGGGCAACTTTGCCCAACTGGGCCAACATATGTTCCTTTATTTGGCGAACTTATGTTATTCAGTAGCACACAAATTATGAACGGCCCCTATAAAGGTGGCAATTATCGTTTGATGTTGCTTTTTAATGACTGGACTTGGGATCCCCATTGCAATCACAACAATCAACACGGATCAATGGTCGAACGGAAATGTACATTGCATTACTGGAATTTCCAATTTCGAATTTTCGGACATTAGTTTGTTGCTGTTTATTTATTTCTGTATGAAATGTGTTCATTGGATTGCCAGACTCTGGATAAAATCAACATCAGGCCATTGCTACGGCGATTTATTATTGATCGATAATTTTATTGATGATGTGCTGCATGTAAATAGTACTTATATTTAACACAATAGTGTGCACTTGACAGTAGGATACCCTTTGATACCGTTCGACACGCCGAATATTTGATTCCCTTGAATATTTGATTTCCCTGTATTAAATTGATGACTGATTGTTCTAATGATAGCTTTATGATATAGTGTACCGATTTGAACCAAATTTGGTCAGGATGTGTAAGAAAAAAAACAATCAAGGGGCTCCGTCCCTGCTCGCTTCTCTCGCCTACCCCCGGCTCGTTTCGCTCGCGATGCTACAGTCGAGCCTACATAACTGTCCGTACTTATACCATTTTTTTCTTGAGCAACAACATTATTTACAAATATTGATTTTAACTTGATCAATAACATTCTCCATTTAATTATGTATATTAAGTATGTTTGTATATATGGCTTTGCAAACTAAAACCAAAATTCGTATAATATATTTTGCTTAGCCGTGTACTCCTAACTTAGTTTGACAAGAAATGGCAATTGACAGCAGTTTTGAACCGAACTGTCGAAAGCTGAAAGATGAAAACCGGATACTGAAAGCTGAAAATTGAAATCAGAAAACAAAATTCAACAATGTCTGGAATATGTTTCTCTTGCATACAAAATTTGTTTATAATTCTTCTCGTCATAAATACATTCTGCCTTCTAGTAGTTGGCAACTCTCCTGATTTGCGGTATAGACAACGCAAGCAAATAACCGCCAATTTTTATATAGACATAATGATCAAAAGTGAGAAAGATAAATACCAAGGAGACTGAGTGGTGGGTGGAGTCGACGGTGCTTGGCCCATAGACATATTTATGCATATCATTAATGTAAATATTTTCGGCTCTGGTTTTTTGTATGGGATTTTATGAGTTTTTAAAAATTATTGTTTGGTTATAATATTACTTGTTATTATTCCCGTTAATTGTACACTGATAATACAAATTGTTTATAAATTAATAATTTAGTTCACAATATTTAATTAAGTAGACAACTTTAAGAGAAAAAGTCGAGCATACTCGACTTTCGGAGACCCCGTAATTATTATGAAAAAACAAAGACTGGTGAAAATTCAAAAATATTTTGCTTAATCGACGTAGGATACCCAGAGCCTAGGCACTTAAATGCTGTTCGGCTGTTCGTCGAAGATTTGATGTGTTTGCAGTGTTCTGTATTCAATTTTCGACTAATTATTCCAATGAAGGCTATACGATATAGTTTTCCGATTTGAACAAACCTCGGTCAAGATATATATGTATGTACATAAGACTAGCCCCGATGCATATGCTGTCAGTTTAGATAAGAATTCTCACAAAAGTTTTTCACAGTAAAACATGATTTTTGACGGATCATTCCTATGGCAGCTATATGATATAGTGGACCGATTTCAACCAAATTTGGTCAGGATGTATAAAACCAACCCAGATGCATATGCAGTCAGTTTCGTTAAGATTAAAAAAAAAAAAGTTCTTCTTACTAAGACTTAATTTTCGACTGATACTTCTTGTGGCAGCTATATGATATAGCTGACCGATTTGAACCAACTTTGGTCAGTAAGTAGAGGAGCAATTTAGATACTTATTCTGTAAGATTGGTTGAAATTTCTCAGGAAAAAAAAAGTTTTTCATAATAAAGCTTGATTTTTGATCAATCGTTCCTATGGCAGCTATATGATATAGTGGTAACAATCTTTTTCTGCTTGCAATATAGATGAACCTACATACCAAGTTTGGTGTCTCTAGCTCTTATAATCTCTAAGATCACGATTTTCATACAGACGGGCGGACAGATGGACATGGCTATATCGACTAGGCTGTTGATGCTGATCAAGGATATATACATATACTTTACGGGGTCTGCCACGCATCCTTCTGTCTGTTACGCACATTTTTTTTAATAATCTTAATAGACCCCTGTACTTTTTTTTAAGTATGAGGTCTAAAAATTCAATCTAAGAGTTTTATTCTATTTATGTACATATGTATGTAGGCTCTCGCCTCTTTTTAAGACTAATTGTCCTTTAATTAATAATGTTCTCACAAAACTGTGTAGAAAACAATGTTGTATTCGAAGTTTAGTTTGAATTTAAATCATTAATTTAATTGTACTGTAAGCGATCCTGCAGCCCCTTCTTCAGTTCAAAAGATTGTTCAATGTGTTTGTTTAAGACATCATGAACTTTGATTATACTTCAAAAGATCTTATACTTTACAATACGAGAGTTGGATAATAAGTTATTGGCGTAAGGCCGTTGCTTAAAGTGAGTTGTTCTTAAAAGAAGTTATGTTTATTTCCATTTAATAAAAATAGAAGAGTTATCCCAATTAGACCAATGTTCACGTTACTTCTGGTGTACCTCAGGGAAGTCACTTGGGACCTTTATTTTTTACTCTTTTTATCAATGACCTACCTACAGTTCTGTCCCACTCTTATATTCTAATGTATGCAGATGATGTTAAGCTTATCTTTTCATACACAGATCCCCTACTTCATAATTGTCTGCAAGACGATTTGAGCGCTATGCAACTATGGTGTTCGGCCAATCAGTTGCATCTCAATTGCTCGAAGTGTATGTATATGACATTTAGTCGCTTTAGGCCCTTTTCTGTTGTATATGCGATTGACAACATCCCGTTGCAACATATTTCCTCTGTCAAGGACCTTGGAGTTTTATTTGATGGCAAATTGAACTTCAATTTGCACATCTCCACCATTGTTAACGAAGCCAAGGGTGTACTTGGATTCATTAAACGTTGGTCGAAAGAATTTAATGATCCTTTCGTTACTAAACTCCTTTATGTCTCATTAGTTCGTCCTATCCTGGAATACTGTTCATGCATTTGGTGCCCACAGTATCATATAAATCAGGTTAGAATTGAATCAGTTCAAAAGCAATTTCTGCTTTTTGCCTTACGTGGTTTAAACTGGGATCCCGATCTTCGTTTACCATCGTACTCAAGTAGGCTTCTTCTTATCAATCTTCCGTCGTTGGTCAACCGAAGAATGACTCTTGGTGTTGTTTTTCTTCACAAGTTGATTAGCGGTGAGATTGATTCTAGTTCCCTTTTACATCGCCTCAATTTTTCGGTCCCCCGTAGAACTACTAGGAATTATCAGCCCTTGTCCCTGTCTACTTGCACGACTGATTACGCTTTGCATAGTTCATTTCGGGTTTTGTGCAGCGATTATAATAGCCTCTACCACGTGATTTCCACTGAACTCTCTCTCTCCTCCATAAAATCCTCTATTTACCTATACCTTTTGAGAAATCCCTTATTATACTAACATTCCCACATAAAGTATATACACCCGCATTATAACTAACTCTAAAACTTATACCAATACTAATAAAAATACTAATTCTTATTGATCTGATTGGGTTTTTCTGGGTTTTCCCCAATCCTTGCAACAAATGTTGGATCAACATTTTTGAATTTCCCCAGCTTAAACTTAAATTTATATTTTTCTTTTTTTCATTTTCAGTTAAAAATTAAAATTTATTATATTATTTAATTTTAATTCTACTTTTTAGTTTTATAATTTAATTTAATACTTAAATAATTACTTCTTTTGTCGACTGCTTTTAGTCGACGTTAAATAAATAAATAAATAAATAAATAAATAAATAAATAAATAAATAAATAAATAAATAAATAAATAAATAAATAAATAAATAAATAAATAAATAAATAAATAAATAAATAAATAAATAAATAAATAAATAAATAAATAAATAAATAAATAAATAAATAAATAAATAAATAAATAAATAAATAAATAAATTTATCGGCTGACCTCTACTATCTATCTACCAAGCTAAAATATTTTAAAATAAAAAGTTGCTATTTTTAAACATTAGTAAATTAATAAAATAACTGAGTTAGAAAGAGCGATCTCTAGCATACATTTCAAGACCAAAATCATTAGAATCCATCTACGAGATTTTTGTTCGCAGCTCTGCAGGGCAAAAGATCTGTTTTGGTTACAGGCGTATCGGCTTGGAAAAATTCGGCACTCGTCCATCTCTAGTATACATATCTATTTACATATAAAGTCATTCGAATTTGTGTAAGAAAGTCATCCTGAAATTGTGTCTATAATTAATGGATCGTAAAATCCAATGTATTTATCGCCTCCAGAAACACATAACGAACTGGCAAATGAAAATATAATGATAAGGCACACTTGTTTAAATCAAATACATCTATACGCATTTGATTCCATTTGATTTTTTTCAAAAAAAAAAAAAAGACATGACCAAACTCAACGGTTTCCCCCTATTTCGGGTCCTAGGAATCGAACTGCATCATTACTTTTTTTTGAGTTACAACGATGGTTTCTTACAAAATTTTTTTTTAAGTTTAAGGAAATTGTTTGGTCTCTAACTTCCATGGTATATTTTTTTGGTAAGCTTGCTTCAGCAAATTTACTTGGAATCTTTTAAGCCACAAGTTTTATAAACAAGCCAAGCTTCTAAAATTGGTTTTTGAGGCTCTTTGAGGTCAATAACCAAAAAAAGATACAAAATTTACCACTGTTTTTTTTACATGTTTCTTATATATTATCCAGTAATCGTATTTTACTATCCGATACTTATATCAAAATGTAATTCGTGTTATATCAAGTAGCTTTAGTTACAAGTAACAAAAAAATTACTCTTTTTTATTAAAGGGGTGAATACTCTACTTTTTGATATACATATTGACCTCTAAAGGCCCCAATACCCAATTTTAGAAGCTTGGCTTGTTCATAAAACTTACTTTACCAATAAAACAATACCATGGAAGAAAGAGACCAAACAATTTTCTTAAACTTAAAAAAAAGGTAGTATGAAGCCATCGTTGTAACGCAAAAAAGTAATGATGCAGTTCGATTCCTAGGACCCGAAATAGGGGGAAACCGTTGAGTTTGGTCATGCCTTTTTTTTCGACTTGCACAGTGTTATTAATTTATGCAATTAAATATCAACCGATAGCATTTTTAAGAGTTCATTAAAAATACATGCTTAAATTCAGTTAACAAAATCCAAACCGCACATCGGGGAAATGCAATTCAGAAAATATAAGCATTTGCAGCTGCAGCTGAATTTGTTGCTCAGCTATCATATATTTTCCTTGGAAAATTAAATTTAACACACCCGGATGCAAACCAAATATTAAGCACGAAATTTAAGTTATTTTAACACTCGTTTCCTAAATTACACAAAAGGGCATAAATATTAGCTCCATTGTCATTCTTTGTTCTTTTTTTTCTAATTTCGAAAGGGCAACAGGAATGTATATGTAGTTAGTGGGCCTCTTAAGCTTTGAAGTGGTTTCATTGGTAATATTTCAAATAGTTCATTTAATTTAATCAAGATTCCTTCGATAAAGATGAGTCCGAGTAGATACCGATATACATATGTATACCGATCGATAGGTATAGTCTTAACTAACAAAATTGCATATCTCCGACATATCTCCGGCAGCATAATGTACTGGGTGGAGATAATTATGTAGGCGGAGATATGTCGCTATGTCGGACTGTCGTACGGTGTGTAAGGGAAGGAAAATTGAGAAGCAGAAGTCAAGAGTATGGTGGTGCAAAAAGAAGATTTTACTTCGGCTCAGACTCAATTTGATCTTGATAAAGTTTAGAACTAAGGAAGTGTATAAAACTTGTGTGACATAAGGGTAATTAAAAAATTTACACCGACGCACACTGGTTGCATCAGAGGCAAAAAAAAAAAACAAGGAGGCTCGGCCCCGGCTCGCTTTGATCGCGGAGAGGTGCGGCTACAGTCGAGTGTACTCGACTGTCGGATACCCTTAGCCCAGGCACTTAGATGCTGTTCGGCATATAGTGGTCCGATTTCAACCATTTTTGGTCATGATGCATAAGACCAACTTTAATGCATATTCTGTCAAATTGGTTAAATATCTTAATAAACAGGCAAGTTTATTTATTTTGTCAATCACATTATACCATAAAAAAATAAAAATCATAATATCGTATCCAAATTAGTCAATTGTATTTCTCGAAAGAACTAGTTATTTGGTAGAGTTGGGTAATTACAGCCCATTTCGTGCAGTACATCTCTAATTTGCATCAAAAGAGCGTAAAATAAATAACTTTAATTTTTCTCTGCAAAAAGCTTTCAAGCACGTGGTACAAATAAGTCGAACAAATTAAACAAATAGGATATTTTATTGAAGAAAGGTTTGCCTTGTAAAATATTTGCTTTGTCTACTCTTTATACCCTGTGCCCATTAAAAATGGGCAAAAAAGGGTATAATGGATTCGTTGGAATGTATGTAACAGGCAGAAGGAAGCGTGGCAGACCCCATAAAGAATATATATTCTTGATCAGTACGAATAGCCAAGTCGATTTAGCCATGTCCGTCCGTCTGTCCGTCCGTCCGTCCGTATGTTTGAACGCGTCGATCTCAGAGACTATAAGAGCTAGAGACTTCAAACTTGGTATGTAGGTTCCTGTATACCGAGCGCAGATCAAGTTTGTTTCCAATTTTGGATGCCACGCCCCCTTCGCCCACAAATCACACAAAATGATTTACAGGCTCAAATTTTAAGATAGCACATCTTAACTGACCAAGCAGTTGAGATGTAAGCCCATTAAACGACCCTGAAAGTTTCAAAACGATTGACTCATAAATAGGGAAGATATTAAAGAATTGGTTTTAATTCAATATTTACATATGCAATGCAATGTGCGAGCGAGACAGCATATGTTTGTTTATATGTAAAGCGAGCGCAAGACAGTGTGCCCGCACACTCCAGCGATTTTGCTTATCGATATCATTATCGATATCATTTTAGCATCATATGCTGTTGATGTATGATATATGTACATACATACATATTTACGTGTATTACAATTGTATTAAAATATATTTGTGTAAATACATAGATTTATACATATGTATGTGTGCATTGCAAAATGCCATGTGACGTCACATTTATCAATACAGCAAGACAAAAGCTGAGTGCTATCCATTGTGCTGCATGAGAGGACAAAAATCATTTTCGAGCACTACTGTTTGCTCGTTGCCGAGCACTTAAAACTCCAAATTAGTAATTTTCTTAGCCAGCTTCACAGAAAATGCATCTGGTGGGGTCTTATACAACCCCACCGAATTTGATTTAAATCGGTTGACTATATCATATAACTGTCATTAGAAATCTTAGTCGACAATTTAATACAACGCTCGCAAGGGCATCAAATCTTCGGCGTACCGAACAGCATATAAGACTATGGGCACAGGGTATCCGACAGTCGAGTATACTCGACTGTAGCCGCACCTTACCGCGAGCGAAGCGAGCAGGGGGCGGAGCCCCATTGTTTTTGTTTGTATCAATGCGTTGAAATGGCTTTAATGTATTGATGTGGAATTATACCCTATTATAGGTCTATAAATATTTGTTGTAAGACATTTTGAAAAACAAACCGAACTCTTACAGAATTTGTATGTTTGATTCACTGTTAGTATTATTTACACAACTCTTTTAGCGATAGGCAACATTTTTTTTTTTTAATTGACACTCTAAAATGAGAAAAAAAATTTTTTTTTACTAAAGGCCTATCTCCAGCACTGCGGAAAATTCCTGCCAGGAATTTGCTAGTTATTTCGTTTGTGTGGAATGTAACTCTGTTCTTTGTAAACAGTGTCAATTGTGAAATTTCAAATTATAATCTAACGGCTGAAGCCGTTCGTGGTCGGGTACAGGATTACCCTAAAATTATAAGAAACAATGTAAAAGATTACGTGAAATCTGCAGAATCAATCTGCTGGTGTGCGCCAATAATAAAGAATTTTATTAGTAATTTCCATATTTATTTACTTATTATTTCCATGCTGCTGCACCTTCATGTGTAGAAGATTTGTAATTTCGACCTTTTTATACCCTGTGCCCATTAAAAATGGGCAAAAAAGGGTATAATGGATTCGTTGGAATGTATGTAACAGGCAGAAGGAAGCGTGGCAGACCCCATAAAGTATATATATTCTTGATCAGTACGAATAGCCAAGTCGATTTAGCCATGTCCGTCCGTCTGTCCGTCCGTCCGTCCGTCCGTATGTTTGAACGCGTCGATCTCAGAGACTATAAGAGCTAGAGACTTCAAACTTGGTATGTAGGTTCCTGTATACCGAGCGCAGATCAAGTTTGTTTCCAATTTTGGATGCCACGCCCCCTTCGCCCACAAATCACACAAAATGATTTACAGGCTCAAATTTTAAGATAGCACTTCTTAACTGACCAAGCAGTTGAGATGTAAGCCCATTAAACGACCCTGAAAGTTTCAAAACGATTGACTCATAAATAGGGAAGATATTAAAGAATTGGTTTTAATTCAATATTTACATATGCAATGCAATGTGCGAGCGAGACAGCATATGTTTGTTTATATGTAAAGCGAGCGCAAGACAGTGTGCCCGCACACTCCAGCGATTTTGCTTATCGATATCATTATCGATATCATTTTAGCATCATATGCTGTTGATGTATGATATATGTACATACATACATATTTACGTGTATTACAATTGTATTAAAATATATTTGTGTAAATACATAGATTTATACATATGTATGTGTGCATTGCAAAATGCCATGTGACGTCACATTTATCAATACAGCAAGACAAAAGCTGAGTGCTATCCATTGTGCTGCATGAGAGGACAAAAATCATTTTCGAACACTACTGTTTGCTCGTTGCCGAGCACTTAAAACTCCAAATTAGTAATTTTCTTAGCCAGCTTCACAGAAAATGCATCTGGTGGGGTCTTATACAACCCCACCGAATTTGATTTAAATCGGTTTACTATATCATATAACTGTCATTATAAATATTAGTCGACAATTTAATACAACGCTCGCAAGGGCATCAAATCTTCGGCGTACCGAACAGCATATAAGACTATGGGCACAGGGTATCCGACAGTCGAGTATACTCGACTGTAGCCGCACCTTACTGCGAGCGAAGCGAGCCGGGGGTAGGCGAGCGAAGCGAGCAGGGGGCGGAGCCCCTTGTTTTTTTGTGTTTTGCCGACCATAAAAATGATTTTTAAGTATGCTTAAAATTGTTTTCTCTCAAAATCCTCAAATGGGACTTTTTGTGTCATATAAGCCAATCAATTTTGATTCCTTTTTTATACCCTGTGCCCATTAAAAATGGGCAAAAAAGGGTATAATGGTTTCGTTGGAATGTATGTAACAGGCAGAAGGAGGCGTGACAGACCCCATAAAGTATATATATACTTGATCAGTATGAATAACCGAGTCGATTTAGCCATGTCCGTCCGTCTGTCCGTCCGTCCGTGCGTCCGTCCTTCCGTCCGTCTGTTTGAACGCGTCGATCTCAGAGACTATAAGAGCTAGAGACTTCAAACTTGGAATGTAGGTAGATGGATACCAACTTGTTTCCAAATTTGGATGCCACGCCCCCTCCGCCACCAAATCCTACAAAACGATTTGCAGGCTCAAATTTTAAGATAGCACTTCTTAACTGACCAAGCAGTTGAGAAGTAAGCCCGATTAAATGACCCTGAAAGTTTCAAAACTATTGACCCATAAATAGGGAAGATATTAAAGAATTGGTTTTAATTCAATATTTGCATATGCAATGCAATGTGCGAGCGAGACAGCATATGTTTGTGTATATGTAAAGCGAGCGCAAGACAGTGTGCCCGCACATCCAGCGACTTTGCTTATCGATATCATTTTAGCATCGTATGCTATTGATGTATGATATACGTACATACATACTTATTTATTACAATTATATTAAAATATAATTGTGTAAATACATAGATTTATACATATGTGTGCATTGCAAAATGCCATGTGACGTCACATTTATCAATACAGCAAGACAAAAGCTGAGTGCTATCCATTGTGCTGCATGAGAGGACAAAAATCATTTTCGAGCACTACTGTTTGCTCGTTGCCGAGCACTGAAAACTCCAAATTAGTAATTTTCTTAACCATCTTGACAGAAAATGCATCTGGTGGGGTCTTATACAACCCCACTGAATTTGACTTAAATCGGTTTACCATATCACATAACTGTCATTAGAAATATTAGTCGACAATTTAATACAAGGCTCGCAAGGGCATTAAATCTTTGGCGTCCCGAACAGCATACAAGACTATGGGCACAGGGTATCCGACAGTCGAGTATACTCGACTGTAGCCGCAGGACTGTAGGTGGCGGAGCCCCCTTGTTTTTTTATACCGCAGGACTGTAGGTGGCGGAGCCCCCTTGTTTTTTTATACTTCTGCTTTATTTGCTGGAAATTCTCCTTATAGGAAGCAAATTTATCAAATCTTATAATTATAACTTATTTACAGTCTAGACGACTGATCATGGTCTGGGGACCCCGATATATTAATGCTGGGCTGGGAGGTCGTTGCGGTGGAGGCGGGTTCGATTGCAAATTAAGCGCCTTGCAAGAAGATTTGGATGTGAAGATAGTTTGATGTTGTAGTTCGCCTTCTGTTTTGCTATTTCATTCTTCGCGGTTACAATGTTAAGATCTCTAAGGATGTTTTCGTTCCGAACATACCATGGTGCCCCAGTAGCAATATATACACGAAGAATGGACAATTTGCTACGACTGTCCGATCAGGTCGAGTTATATACCGATCGAAAGGTGTGAGGGTAACTAACAAAAGTTCATACTATGACTTTTGGTAACTCACCTGGTTCGTAAGATATGGGTGTGTAAGTGGGAGGGGCAAAGTTTTTCTGATTGCAGCTAGTGGGCCCATTTGAGCCTTATACCTAAAAATGCGCAAAAAAGTTCACGATTCTTTATACTTAAAAATTACTTTAATGCGCAGTGCCGAATGCCAAACAATTTTTTTCTTAATATAAGAATAATTCATATATTAAATGTAAAAAATTTCGTCACAAAATTGGATATCAGAAATTTTGGGGCTAAAATAAGCTTTCGTCACTAGACTTTTACTTCATGTAGAGGTTTTTTTATGTGTAACTTAAACATGCTTAATGTGCATTTTCCGGATAGGGAACGCATCCATCTTCAGTTTATTTTGAAGTGGAAACTTTAAATATTTCTTGTTGATGAGCAGCTGATTTAATTTTTAAGGATATAATAATAATGGGCAGGGGCGAGGACACGAGCATTCGGAAAAAATTCGCAATTGCATTTATATAAGACCAGAATGTCTATATAGTATGTACGTAAATATGTACGAGTATGTATTGATGTATTATTGCAGAAAATTTTGCCAAGCGGGAGGCAGCTTGCCACTGTGCGTAAAGTTTAGCAATGCCACTCAGTAGTATGTATATTTTATAACCAAATGTTGTTGCTGCTGCTGCTATTGTACAAGCAAAGACAAACAAACATACAAACTTACTATATAAATAAATATAAAATAAATAAAAATTCAAGCCGAAACCCACAGAATGTGGTATGTCACTGCAATGGCTATGAAATAAATTAAACAGTCAAATTATGAATCACATATGCTATCAAACTACAACCTCTCTATCCCCTGACGGGCTACCTTCGGTCTTGATTACAGCAATATAAATAGCGCTTAGAAAAAGGAGCTTTTAAACAAGCCACTTGTCTTTTGGCCTCCGTGTTAGAGAGTATGAACTGTTAAATTGAAATTGTCGTGTGCGATTTGTTGGCACTTTGAGCACGATAAAATATGCAACAAATAAACATGGGCAAAACAGAACCACACCAGACACGAATGAAGACAACAGAAACATCCCAAATTGCAGTTTGGCATTACGCCAAAAATTAGCCAGCTGCGGTTAGGATAAGAGTTTGTCAAGCAAAATATCATAAAAAAAAGCTGAGGGGGAGGACTTTAAGGACAGCACACAAAGGGAAGCAGAGAAGCATAAGCAAAATGTTTTGCCAAAAAGGTCGACAGATTTTTAAAGTGTTGCACAATCTTGTTGCATGGGGCAAATAAAATGTGTCGACAGCTGTTGGCAAATAAATTATAGAACTTACGATATAAAATACATGAATAAGTGCTTATGTGTGAGTTCAGTTTGCTTACAACATTATTATGAAGTGGTATCTCAAAAACGTATGTCTTTGTCAGTTCAGTTTGCTTACAACATTATTATAAAGTGGTATCTCAAAAACGTATTTCTTTACATCTATAAACCGATATTTTTAAATTTGAAGGGGACTTACAGACTAATAAAATAAGTGATGATAAATATATCGAAATATCGAAAACTCAATTTTCGCGAAAGCGATTATCGATCATACTTTCGTTTGGTGATTTTCTATTTCGATATAAAACTCGATCCAAAGATCTAGATTGACTCGGCTGTTATTAATCTTTGATAAATTTGGGAAAGATAATCGATTCACTTGACGGGCATTTCCTAGTCAGCCAAACTAATTTGTAATCTGTTTTTCCACGCTGTGACTGCGTAGATCTTGAATCCTCCGCTAGTGCTTTTCCAGCTTGTCATGTTTTGTTCGCATTCTGCGCTATTTGGCACATTGCCTTGAATATTTTTTTGAGAGTTTAAAAAAAGAGAATCCAAAAATAACAAATACATTGAATGCAAATTTGAATGATTTACGGCTGCGTCGCAAGCAACATTGCAGGAGAAAGCAAAAATTTGTCACACATGTGGCACGCATCCGAAATGGATTTTGTTCATTCGATTTTCTGTTTTTTGGTGTTTATACCCGTTACTTAAAAATTAAGTAAAAGGGTATATTGTATTCGTGCAAATGTGCGTAACAGGCAGAAGGAGGCGTGGCAGACCCTATAAAGTATATATATTCTTGATCAGCATCAACAGCCGAGTCGATATAGCCATGTCCGTCTGTCCGTCCGTCCGTCTGTCCGTCTGTCCGTCCGTGTGAGCGCCTAGATCTCAGAGACTATAAGGGGTAGAGCAACCAAATTTGGTACACAGACTTCTATATACCCCACGCAGATCAAGTTTGTTTTAAATTTTCGATCGGACCACTATATCTTATAGCTGACATATGAACGATCGGTCGTAAATCAAGTTTTAGTATGAAAAACTCTTTTGTTTTCTGGGATATCTCAACCAATTTGACAGGATATGTATTTAAGTTGGTTTTACACATCCTGACCAAAATTAATTCAAATTGGTCGACTATATCATATAGCTGCCATATGAACGATCGGTCCAAAATCAAGTTGTAGTATGAAAAACTTTTTTGTTTTCCGAGATATCTCAACCAATTTGACAGGATATGTATTTAAGTTGGTTTTATACATCCTGACCAAAATTGATTCAAATCGGTCTACTACATCATATAGCTGCCATAGAACATATTTGTCGAATTTCAAGTTTTAGTATGAACAACTTTTTTGTTTTCCGAAATATCGCGACCAAACTGACAGAATATGCATTATAGTTCGTCCTTTACACCCTAACCAAAATTGGTTAAGATCGGTCCTCTATATCATATAGCTGCAATAGAACCGATTTGTCGAATATCAAATTTTAGTATGAACAACTTTTTTGTTTATTACGATATCTTAACCGATTTTACAGAATATGCATATAAGTTGGTTTTATACATCCTGACCAAAATTGGTTAAGATCGGTTTACTATATCATATATCTGCCATAGAAAGAATTGGTCGATAATTAAGGATTAGGGTGAAAATTATTGTTGTTTCTGGAGATTTGTCAATCTGGAGAGTTTCTGGAGTTTCTGTCAATCACTCGCTGATTATGAATTTTATTCTGTCTTATACGTCCTGAATGAATTTGGTCTTAATAGGTTCACTATATCACATAGTGGTCATTGTAACAATCAGGGCGGATGCCCTTTTCTATATTTTAGGAATATTCAATATAAAATAAATGTTTTGTCGAATATTTTTTCGGGTAGTTATTACATTAAAGTACTTTTAAGGGGTTAACTTTGTTTTCAGTTATCATTATAAACTTAGAGTTTTTATATCTTTAGAATCTAAAATTCGGAAAATACTTTATATATGTTCAAAGAAGTAACGGGTATCCTACAGTCGGGAGCTCGACTGTAGCCTTTCCGACTAGTTTTTGTTTACAAACCACAAATTTTTTGACAAATGACAAATCTGCAGCCATTTGATGAGATTTATTCTTTGTTGCAGCTACGACGACCACAAGTCCATTGCAGGGCACCATCAACGTGATTACCTTACTTAGCAGCAGTAATAACAACAACAACTACAATAGCAATAATATCAACAATTGCGATTGTCACAGCAACAACAACAACAACAATAGCGATAACTGCAGCATTATTCTCAGCGAATCAACGCTATCGCCAGCAGGAAGAGAAGGGGAAGGAGCAGGAGTATCAGTGGATCACAGTTTTGTGACGATTCCATTGCTGGAGCGTCGGCGTCGCAGTCGCAGCCACAGTCGCTGCCACATAGCGCCGCTGGCGCCCATTATTTGCATTCAGACTGGCGCACATTCAGAGGACCTAACACAACTCTCGCGCTCCGTTTCGTGTTTCGTGCGATTTCGCAGGAGTTTCGCCAAATGTGAGTGAACTGAAGCGTTGAATTCATTCGTATTTTCGCATTTTTCCTTTAGCATTTCCAATCTCAATTCCCAATTCACAATGCAACGTCCAGAATCCCGATTCTGATTCTGCTGTTGACAGTTTGCGTTTGCGTTCTTGACAAACTGCATTTAAATTTTTTCATTCGCTTCCACTCAGCAATGTTAATTGAATTGCATAATTTGCATTTGTTTGTTTATTAAATTGTACTCTACCCTCTTGTTGACCTTTACAGTTTTTGCCAAAATCATGGGCAGCAATAATCCCAGCGAAGCGGATCGATACGACTATTATGATTGTAAGTACAGATACAAATACTTTGACCATCCGATTAAGAATTAAACAGGGGCAATTCTATATTTAAAAAATCTTGAAAAATCACCTTTATAAGCAATTGTATTTAAATTTGTACTTTATGCATTTGTTTATTTTTAAATATGGCAAATTCTATTATATTCTGGATGAATAATGGCTTAAATTCGTCCTCCTTTAGTTGTAATAGGGAACCGTTTTTTACTGCGTCAATTACTCTTGCAAGAATTGGATTGCGTGTAGTGTGAATTGCTAAGTTTTTGAAATTTAGCTGAAGATAATTATTGAAATTTTAGAAGATAATTATTTTCGCTAACTAGATTTACATAATTGTACTCTGGCACTTGTGTCAGAGATGTAGTTGTGTAGATGGTCTGCTTCATTGGGTGTCCCTTTGACATATTCTACCTTGTAATTAAATATAGTAAATATAGTGAGAAGGGGCTTGTGGTCTGTTTTAAAAATTAACTTTAATCCTAAGAAATACGGTTTGAGTTTGCTCACTGAAAATACAATGGCCAAAGCATTTTTCTCAATAGTGCTGTAATTTATTTCGCTTGCCTGCAATGCTCTAGAAATAAAGGCAATAGGTCTGAGCCGTCGATTTTGTTATACCGGCTACAGCAGTATTACGAGCATCCGTTGTGAGTACAATTTCTTCAGATGAATTAAAATGCACAAACACATCAGATGAGAACATGCGGAATTCCCCTTAGCAGATATTCAATCGTTTTTCGAAAGATGGCAGCTGCCGTCTTTATGCCAACGTTTAAGACACCTTTGTGTGTGCTCCAAGAACACATCAATTGCGACTCATCATCAAGTAGGAATTGATTGTATGCTTGAGAAAGATCAAGCTTCATAAATAACTATCCTCCCTCTAATGACATGAAAATCTCCTCAATTCTAGGTAAAGGGTATTTAAAATCAACAAGAAACCTATTGATTGATACGGCACTAACTCGTATATCACCGTTGGCCTTGATTATCTTTTAATTCCAACATTCCTTGCCTTATCAGATCTTTGAGTTTAAGTTAAACCTTTTCTTTCCACATCAGTGGCAAAGATCTAGTTTTGTGGAACACTGGCTTAGCGTCTGTGCACAATTTTAAAGTTTTTTTGGTCTCATGTAAGGGCTTCCAACACGTTTTTGAATGTCTCAGCAAATTCTTGCTTAAGCTGAGTGACCAAAAGATCTTGTGTGGATTCGGAATTTTCACTAAAATTTTAAAATTGAGCTCTTTAGGGAATGATCTACCAAACAAGGGCCGATTAACAGAGTTGGTCACAAACACCTTGCGAAAAGTCACCAATGCGTCGAACCCACAAAACCTATGCGATCACCAGTGTAATTCAAATATGTAATTTGGAAAGTCCTCATGTGTGGCAAGTCCTTCATTCGTTGGCATAGACTAATAGGGATGAGGTTGCAAGGGGCACCTGTGTCACTTGCTGCCTCTACTTCAAAGCCTTGTTGTTGACTTGCGACCTACGTTAAAAATACGTGGATTAGATATTCAAAAAAAAAACTTCTTTACAAAGTAAAAGTCTAGTGACGAAAGTCTTTTCCTGCCGCAGAATTTCTGATATCCCATTTTTAGACGAACAATATTAAATTTAATATATAAAATACAAAAAAAAAGTTTGGCATTTAGTGACGAAAGCAGCATGTATTGTGCAAAAGTTACTAACAATATAATACAGGAAGAATGGAAAATTTGCTACGACTGTCCGAGCAGATCGAGTTATATACCGATAGAAAGGCATATTCTTAACTTACAATACTAACAACTTACATACTAAAACTTCCGGTAACTCACGTGGTTTATGAGATAATATTGTAAATCAGCGGTGGGCACGAAATTTTTAATCGAGAGCACTACAACAACATCTACAACAAACATAACTTAAAAAGTCATAAATTAAAGCAAAATAAACACATTTACGAGGGTCTGCTCAAAATAACAGATCAGAGACACGCATTTTGTTATTGTAAAGAGGCTTGAGATCGGCAGTCTGAACACCGCGTGTATTTTGTTATTGAAAAATTTCGGTGGTCCGGCGTGCAGGCGCCTTTACTCCATGTATTTTGTTGTTTTAAGCTCGCTCGAGTTCGGCACCTGTTCGTTCCAGTGCTTGTGCGTCTGATTGGCGCCACTTTCGAAAACATAACAGACTGAGCGCACAGAGCATCGGGAGCAAGGGCTTGCCAACCGCTGTTTTATAGCAATACTTAGAGAGAATATCGCTTATTGGGTATGCACGGTTTAGCTTTACTCATTCGTGCGGTCGTTAGAATGTGTATTTTGTTTGTTTTAGTCATTGCGGCTAGTCCAGACTCATGTTTTCGTTGTTCTTGTTATTGTTTGCGGCTCTTGTTTGCATTTGGCAGCAGCACACAATACGGCAAATGCCACTGGGCCACTCAACACTCGACATGTCAAATACAAACACGAAAAACAGAAGCATCGGAGATGAGCACAGAAACGGGAGGGGGAGCGACAACGGAAATGGAGAAGGAGCAGAAGCCGAAGTCGGGACATGTGCAGAAGTCAGGGTCTGGGCCACAGTCTCGAACCCGGGCATATTGTATACGCAGTTGAAGTAGAAAAGTGTAAACAAGAAACGTGATATTTAACAGATGACTGTAGATATTTAGATACCAACATAAATACTATTTATGCCCAATGTCGTCGCTCCCTTTCTCTCCAATCTAACTGACTGAACCACATACATACTTTGCAACTCACACCCACCGGCAGCTAACGGCTACAGCAGCCAGTATCTTTGGGCCTTATTGATTTTCTGCTGGCTTTCACAGTCACTAGCCGCTTGGATTGAAGTGTCAGCTACGCATAAAGGCCGAAGCCAAAAAAACAGAGCGAAAGAGAATGAAAACGAAAACGAAAATGACAAAGAGGAGGTGAAAACATTGAAAGCGCGAAATAAGCACAAGCGATGCAAATATTGTAATAGATTGTAATGGATTCATGTTGTCCATTGAACAATGTAAATGTGTCGCACTCAAATCATTCCGTTTTCGCTTAACCATCAGTTACTTTAATCGTACTTATCCATGGCGTATACTTAATGTCACCAAGAACAACCACTCAAAAACCGATTATCACCTTTACTTCCCAACTCTATAAAACCTCTGTGTACACAGAATGCTTACTGCTGTATTTATCAACACAAACTGCAATATGCTACATTTAAACTACACACAAGCTGCTTGAAATGGGAATGCTTACAAAAATTGTTACTCTTATTGCCAAACAAAATAAAAGCACAAATACGTACACTGATAAAAAAAATGCTTTAAAATCAGAACTAAGAATTTTGGTCTAAAAAATGCGCCCAGAACATAAAATTCTTAAAGTTAGAAAACACATCTTGATTTTAAGAATATTTCAAATAATAGGTTTTTGTTTTTAGATCAAACAGTCTTAAATTCTCAATCCAAATAAAAGAAAAAGGCAGGTGTTCTAAACTTTAAACTTATCTTCTTTTTTTATATATACATACTAGGGGGCTCCGCCCTGCTCGCTTCGCTCGCCAACCCCCAGCTCGCTTCGCTCGCGGAAATGAAATTTAGTTAATAATGTCAATTAAGTTTAGTCAAAGTAACCTGTAGTATGAGTTTGGTTGAGATTTCTTAAGAAAGAAAAACTAATCGATAATTACTACTAATACATATTACATACTAATCGATAATTTGCATTATATTGTTCCTATGGCAGCTATATGTTATAGTAATCCGACTTTTACCAAATTTGGTCAGAATGATGAATGACAATCCCAAACATATAATCTGTAAGTTTGGTTAAGATATCTTAATTTATATAATATAATGCACATTAACCTTTAGTATGAAAAACTTTTTTGTTTCTTAAGTTATCTAAATCAAACTCACAGATTGTATGTTTGCGACTGTCTCTTACATTCTGACCAAATTTGATCGAAATCGGTCAACTATATCATATAGCTGTCATAGGAAAGATCGGTCGAAAATCAGGTTTTAGTATGAAAAACTTTTTTGTTTCTTAAGTTATCTAAATCAAACTCACAGATTGTATGTTTGCGACTGTCTCTTACATTCTGACCAAATTTGATCGAAATCGGTCAACTATATCGAAAGATCGGTCGAAAATCAGGTTTTAGTATGAAAAACTTTTTTGTTTCTTAAGATATCCAAATCAAACTCACAGATTGTATGTTTGCGACTGTCTCTTACATTCTGGCAAAATTTGGTCGAAGTCGGATTACTATATCATATGAAACTAACCTTTAGTATGAAAAACTCAGCAGCTGTATGATATAGTAATCTGACTTTGACCATATTTGGTCAGAATGTAAGAGACAGTCGCAAACATCTAATCTGAAAGTTTGGTTAAGATATCTTAAGAAACAAAAAAGTTTTCCATACTAAAGGTTTATTTCGTCCGATTATTCCTATGTCAGCTATATAATATAGTAATCCGACTTTGACCAAATTTAGTCAGAATGTAAGAGACAGTCTCAAACATCTAATCTGTAAGTTTGGTTAAGATATCTTAAGAAACAAAAAAGTGTTCCATACTAAAGGTTAATTTCGTCCGATTATTCCTATGTCAGCTATATAATATAGTAATCCGACTTTGACCAAATTTAGTCAGAATGTAAGAGACAGTCTCAAACATCTAATCTGTAAGTTTGGTTAAGATATCTGAAGAAACAAAAAAGTTTTCCATACTTAAGGTTAATTTCATCCGATTATTCCTATGTCAGCTATATAATATAGTAATCCGACTTTGACCAAATTTAGTCAGAATGTAAGAGACAGTCTTAAACATCTAATCTGTAAGTTTGGTTAAGATATCTTAACAAACAAAAAAGTTTTCCATACTAAAGGTTAATTTCATCCGATTATTCCTATGGCAGCTATATGATATAGTAATCCGACTTTGACCAAATTTGGTCAGAATGTAAGAGACAGTCCCAAACATCTAATCTGTAAGTTTGGTTAAGATATCTTAACAAACAAAAAAGTTTTTCATACTAAAGGTTAGTTTCATCCGATTATTGCTATGGCAGCTATATGATATAGTAATCCGATTTTGACCAAATTTGGTCAGAATGTAAGAGACAGTCCCAAACATCTAATCTGTAAGTTTGGTTAAGATATCTTAACAAACAAAAAGTTTTTCATACAAAGCAATTCCATGACCTTTTGACCTCGGGTAAACACACTTCCAGGTGGAATTTTACAAAACGCCGTCTTATTGCACGATGAAATTGTCTCAGCTATGTTGTGTGAAAATTTCAGCTCTTTACCTTTAGCCGTTTGGCCTACACGTTGATGTGTCAGTCAGTCAGTCAGTCAGTCAGTCAGTCAGTCAGTCAGTCAGTCAGTCAGTCAGTCAGTCAGTCAGTCAGTCAGTCAGTCAGTCAGTCAGTCAGTCAGGACAAAGAATTTTATATATATAGATATACATATGTACTTTTTTTGAATATTTTTCAACAAGCCCGCCCATTATTTTTATTATTTTATTTTTTAATTTTTTCGGCTGCAATTCAGTTGAAATAATAAACAATTACTATTTAAGTAACATTTTCTATCAATATCTATATATATAAAACTCTTTGTCCTGACTGACTGACTGACTGACTGACTGACTGACTGACACATCAACGTGTAGGCCAAACGGCTAAAGGTAAAGAGCTGAAATTTTCACACAACATAGCTGAGACAATTTAATCGTGCAATAAGACGGAGTTTTGTGAAATTCCACCTGGAAGTGTGTTTACCCGAGGTCAAAAGGTCATGGAATTGCTTTGTATGAAAAACTTTTTTGTTTGTTAAGATATCTTAACCAAACTTACAGATTATATGTTTGGGACTGTCTCTTACATCCTGACCAAATTTGGTCAAAGTCGGATTACTCTATCATATAGCTGCCATAGCAATAATCGGAAGAAATTAACCTTTAGTATGGAAAACTTTTTTGTTTCTTCAGATATCTTAACCAAACTTACAGATAAGATGTTTGGGACTGTCTCTTACATTCTGACCAAATTTGGTCAAAGTCGGATTACTATATCATATAGCTGCCATAGCAATAATCGGATGAAATTAACCTTTAGTATGGAAAACTTTTTTGTTTCTTAAGATATCGTAACCAAACTTACAGATTAGATGTTTGGGACTGTCTCTTACATTCTGACCAAATATGGTCAAAGTCGGATTACTATATCATACAGCTATATGATATAGCTGACCGATTTCGACCAAATTGGTTCAGAATGTAAGAGACAGTCGCAAACATGCAATCTGTGAGTTTGATTTATATACCTTAAGAAACAAAAGAGTTTTTCATACTAACACCTGATTTTCGACCGATCTTTCCTATGACAGCTATATGATATAGCTGACCGATTTCGACCAAATTGGTTCAGAATGTAAGAGACAGTCGCAAACATGCAATCTGTGAGTTTGATTTAGATATCTTAAGAAACAAAAAAGTTTTTCTTACTAAAGGTTAATGTGCATTATATTATATAAATTAAGATATCTTAACCAAACTTACAGATTATATGTTTGGGACTGTCATTCATCATTCTGACCAAATTTGGTAAAAGTCGGATTACTATAACATATAGCTGCCATAGGAACAATATAATGCAAATTATCGATTAGTATGAAAATTGTTTTTCTTTCTTAAGAAATCTCAACCAAACTCATACTAAAGGTTACTTTGACTAAACTTAATTAACATTATTAACTAAATTTCATTTCCGCGAGCGAAGCGAGCAGGGGCGGAGCCCCCTAATTTATATAAATTAAGATATCTTAACCAAACTTACAGATTATAAGTTTGGGACTGTCATTCATCATTCTGACCAAATTTGGTAAAAGTCGGATTACTATAACATATTGCTGCCATAGGAACAATATAATGCAAATTATCGATTAGTGTGAAAATTGTTTTTCTTTCTTAAGAAATCTCAACCAAACTCATACTAAAGGTTACTTTGACTAAACTTAATTAACATTATTAACTAAATTTCATTTCCGCGAGCGAAGCGAGCCGGGGGTTGGCGAGCGAAGCGAGCAGGGCGGAGCCCCTAGTATTATATATTATTAGCATTAAAATAAATCGTAATTTTTTGATACAGAAAGATGAAAACCCTCTTAGAAGGGTGGGAGCATAAATAACAAAAAAATAAAAATTGGGGGTGGGGTGGTGACACGCCCACTTTTCCAAAATACTTCTAGGGGTATGTATAATACTAGAAAAAAAACCGCATCTAAATATCTTGCGTAGCTTCCGAGATATTAATTAATATCAAAAAAAAAAATGGCTCAAATTCTCCATAGGGCATTGCGAACAAATAGCCATTGAAAATTGTGAGGTTACGTCCTAAAATATTAAATTTTTCAAAAAATGCAAAAAAGTGCACATTGAGACAAACTGTTCTGAATTCAAAATTAATCACTCTACAACATGGACATAGACATTAACTTGACAAGTGCTGACAATTTTATGTATGTAACTCTTTGCAAAGTTGAACTTTACTTTCGAAAACTATTTATTGACACCACTTGCTGAATGTACAAATTATTAATAAGACACGCCCAAAAACAACAAAATATCAGTTGCAGCATTTAGTACAAGCCCGAATTGTTAACATCCAATACATATTTAATGTTTTTCATGCAATTTTCATTAATAACTATTGTTTATAAAATGCACAGCAATTTTACATCTTATGAAAGAACGCGGCCATCGGTTGAAACAGCTGACTTTAACAGCTGCTATCTTAACATTGGACTGTTATGTTAACATTTCTGTTATGGAACATAACAGTTTGATGTATTTATAATGTGTTGGCAATAAAAATTCATGAATTTGCATAACTTCGAAAAATGAATTAATGCCAAAAAAAAATCTCTCAAACGCCCCATAGTGAAAGGGCAACAACAATAGCTGCGTACTTTTAGGCGCTCGCATACGAGTAGAATAAAGTAAAAAGTTCCCGGGCTTAAATTTTGGAAATGTTGGAAAGTAGTTTGTCCGGCACGACATTTGGATTCGAACAGCTATTGCAGGATATGTTTTTGGCAACGGACAACATCTGCCACAGCATCTACTCCCCACTAACTTTAATCCCTTCCCTCTTTCTACGCATTTTATCCTGTTGGCATGCTGACAATGATAATGAAGCGCGCGTCTGGGCGCATTGTCGAGTTGCTAAGCAACAGGTAGGCCCACATTTTAGCCTGGCCAGCAGAGCGGCCTCACACGCTCACCAACACACCCACACACTCACTACACATACATAGAAGACTTCATGCTCCTCGTTTTGGTCGTCGCCTCTGCGACAAGTACAGGGAAATTTCATCATATGCATAAGCTCGCACGCTTTTTCGCTCTCTCTCTCTGTATCTCTCCTTCTGTGTTGTGTGTTTTTCTCTACTTGTTTGTCCTCTCGCGTTAAAGTTGTGCTTGAAAATTTCCCTACAGCGCATCCACTTCAGACCACTGAATGTTCGCATTGCTTTTCTCGCATGCGATAAATGCCACGAATCATAGTCGGTAAACTCGCACCGATGTGGACGACGACGACGACGTTTCTGCCGAGGTGACGCTGCTGTTCCCGTTGCCGTGGGATGGCAAAATGGGAAAAGCCAAACGCTCTTCAATCGTTGACGACGTCGCTGTCTCTGCTGCCACTGCTGCCTGTGTCTCTGGCGCAAAGTGATTTCAATTTCTAGTTCTCGTTCAGCTTTGTCGACGGCACGACGTGTTTGTTCTTGTCTGTGTGAGCGCGGGCGCCAAAGCAGTTGAAGCTGAAGTACAACTTGTTTTGCATTGTCTTTGCCCGCAACATCGAAAATCGGCGACAAAAACAAACCAAAACAAAAATTAAAATAAAAATGTAACACAAAAAATATTGTTCATATGGTAATTGTTTTCTTTTTTGTATTTTTTTAGTGTAAAGCTCCAAGTTTTTTCAAAAATAATTAGTGATAGTGTATTAGTAAACTAAATAAACTTAGTTAAATGTCAGTTACAAAGCTTAGCAAGTAATAAAATTTATTATCAGAATACTTATGTGAAAAATATCCAAATTGTACGCTAAATAAAATACATTTAAAAAATAACAACTAACTTATGAACTATCAATTAAGAAAAATGAATGAATGATTGAAATCAAAAATATAAAAAAAAAAATGCTAATAACAATTCTATTAAATTCAGTCGTATTTTTTGATTTACAACATTAAAGTGCATTAAAGGATAAATATTGAATGTGAAAATAGGATAATGCAACAAAGCAGTTTACAAATTGGAATTCGTATTTGAATGTTACATTGTTATTATGATGTATTTTTTGAACCTAAACGAAATGGGCTCTTCTGCATATTCAAAATTTACTCTCAGTTTGGTTAAAAACTTTTCTTAAAAAACACATTAACGCTAATTGCTCGTTTTGTGTTGATGAGTGAGGATGGCCTTTTTTAATTAATAATTAAAAACAATGACTTTGAAAATATTTTTTCCCTTTTTTTCTGTATTAATTTAACTCAGTGGAATTTATTTGTGTAACCTTGAAGCGTGTGCAGGCTGATATAAAATATGAACATTATATATTTTAGTGTAGAGTATACGAGATCAAACAGCATATAGTAAGATTATTAATAACACAGTGCTACAAAAAAAAAAACTTTTGGGATTGGACCTAGTGTAGGTTGTAGGTATAGTAAAATACAAATTTTGACATACTAGAATTTTCTGGTGCACATCGAAATTTCGAATAACGGTAAAAAAAAACGATTTTCGTACATGCACTCACTAATACGACCATAGCTTCGTCAAATATGAGCTGATATTCATTTTTTTTACCGGTTTGGGAAAGAAGAAGTTTAGGTCTTTAAACGTGCCACACATGACTTTACAGGTTTCAAATCCCTTATTGGACTATTTGTTAGGCAAAACAATTTCTTTTTTTTTTTTTTTAAATTGTTGACTTTAGCGACGTTTTTCAACACTATTTTATTAGAAACCTCATCAAATTTTATTTTTATTTCAAAAAAACACATTTTCACGAATAAAACGTGTGTCTATTTTCTAAAATCGGTTAATAATTAACAAAGTTATAAAAGATTTTCAAAAACGAAAGTTGCGCAATATGTTGATAAGTTTATGGCACTGTCAACCGTAATATTGTTGAGCAATTTATAGTGAATTCTTAAAAAATATATTTTTTTTAAATGAAAGTATCTCTAGGTACTGTAAAATAAAGTAAAACATATCAAGCTACTTTAATTTATCAATATATATTTTTTTTTTTGAACACGTTCAAAAATGTGTACTCAATCTTTTTATTTTAAACTGATCGTCATCGGTTTCTCGTTTAAGTGACCAGCAGTAATTGGTTTTCACGTTGTTGTTATTTTTGCCATCAAATCGCGTTTCTATAATAGCGATTTTTTGGTGAAACCGTTAACCTTGTTCGTCGCTGAAATGGCCCAGATTATCTGGAAAGAAATTTTATTGGGAATGCAAAATATGGATTTTTATGACAGCCCATGTCATTGTACGTCTTTAAGAAATTTATTACAACTGTAACATAGTCGGCGCTCCTGTTATGGCCAAGAAAATTATCACAGAACGCTATATATGGTCTTGAAATTTTCACTTGTCATTAGCTTTGGAATCTGTGGTCCGATCAAAATACCTAAATATACCGAAAAAGAACTAAAAACGATCAAGTATGGACAGCAATTTGAAAAAAAAAACACATTTGACTTTATTTTCGCTTCATTTAGCCGTTCCTTTTTACACAAAAACTTGAATAACTCAATCAAATATTACTCGATTTTAATAAACTAAAATGTAGAAGACTCAGAATTAAATATTTAATGAAAATAATTTTTTGTTCAAAGTACGGTGAAGTCGCAAAAAACCGAGAAAGTCTATATATATTACGTGTAGCTCTCTCAACCTCAATCCGAGGTTTCAGTGTAATGCACTGTAATACACAGGGGGTTTTCTATTCTCTTTACAACGACAAATTATATATATTCATAGTTTAAGAGATGAGATTTTTTAACTCTATCAACCTAGAAAAAACGGTTTATTTTACCGTTATTCAAAATTTCGACGTGCACCAGAAAATTCTAGTGTGCCAAATATTTTTATTTTTCTATATCTACAACCTACGCTATGTCGAATCCCAGAAGTTTTTTGGCTGTAGCACCGTGTGATAGAGTACTTAAAAATAGATTATTGAGTACAGAGTCAAGAGATTAACAATATGTATTCAAAATGATAATCAACAGCGTTACAAAATCGGTATCCGTTACCAAACCGATAAATAAGTTTTTACATAGTCGATATTCAAAAACCAATAGGTATCCACAACCGAAACCGATTTTGAAACCAATTGTCGTTTATACTCGTAGTTATATACTCGTGCATAGCCTCGTCACGTCATTCGATGAAACTATCCTCCTTAATTTTTGTGCTCGTTAAAAATCAGAAGCGATCAATCAGATTTTCCAAATAAATGAATCTATTTTAGGAAACTTGCATATAGTTTGTCAACATTGAAACAAATCTAATTTTGTATCTACTGTTTATTGGAATTCAATTAATGGCTCTCGGTTTGTTTTTTTTTTGCAATCATTTTGGACAACAAATTTTATAACAAATTTTAATTGCTATTCGTATATGTGGCCAGTTTTTAAGTGACACAAAACACATGGGCAAATTCAACATTCTGCAAGCAGAGCTCCCCAAAAACTATGCAACAATTTGTATTCATGTTAATTTGCTGACTTCGATTTCGCCCGAAGATGGCTGTATAAGTGAGCAAGTTAGCTTGAGTATGGCTTTCACATTGCTCACGTGCTATCCAGAAAAAAGCAAACAGAGGTAGCCCAAAAACAAACGTAAATAGTTGTGCATCTTTAATTAACTGTCAGACCTACAACAACAGCGAGACATCAACACAAAGTTTTAGTTGTTTTTTTGCTGTCTTCTTCTCGGATTTCCTAAATATTTAAAAAGGTTTAATTTTTCATTTCAAATCAAATCCAACTTTAATCGTAAACCCAAAAATAAAATAAAAATCAGGCACACGTCTAACGCCCCAGGAAGAGCAACAAAAATAATTTTGAAGAACTTAATTCCATTGCGCTGTTTAAGTTGCAGCTGCCGTCACAATAATTATAAGAAACTTGTTTATACGCCACGTTGCCTCTGCTTCCATGTGTACTTGCGGCTTCATGAAATGTCATGAGTGTGTGTGCGTGTGTGTGTTGGTTGCGTAGAAAACGTTTTAAACATCTGAGATTTGTGCTTTGCATTGCATTATACTACTATGGGGCGTTTGAGAGATCTTTTTGGCATTAATTAAACTACGCAAGATATTTAGATGCGGTTTTTTTTCTAGTATTATACATACTCTTAGAAGTATTTTGGAAAAGTTGGCGTGTCACCAAGCCCGCCCATTATTTTTATCGTTTTATTTTTTAATTTACTTTACTATTTAAACAACATTTTCTAACAATATATATGATTAGCATTAAAATAAATCGTAATTTTTTGATACAGAAAGATGAAACCCCTCTTAAAAGGGCGGGAACATAAATAAGAAAAAAAATTGGGGGTGGGGGTGGTGATACGCCCACTTTTCCAAAATACTTCTAAGGGTATGTATAATGCTAGAAAAAAAACCACGTCTAAATATCTTGCGTAGTTTCTGAAATATTAATTAATATCAAAAAAATTCCTCAAATTCTCCATAGGGACCCGCGAACAAATAGACATTGAAAATTGTGACAAACAACAAAATATCAGTTGCAACATTTAGTACAAGCCCGAATTGTTAACTTCCATTGCAAATTTAATATTTTTCATGCAATTTTCATTAATAACTGTTGATTACAAAATGCACAGCAATTTTACATTTTATGAAAGCGCACGGCCTTCGGTTGAAACATCTGAATTTAACAGCTGCTATCTTAACATTGCACTGTTATGTTAACATTTCTGTTATGGAACGTAACAGTTTGATGTATTTATAATGTGTTGGCAATAAAAATTCATGAATTTGCATAACTTCGAAAAATGAATTAATGTCAAAAAAAAACAATCAAACGCCCCATAGTGCAGAGTTTAGGGCACATACAAGTGTTTTCTTAGAAAAACCCGACTACTGACTATTAACTCTAAAAATGTCACTTATGTCTTAGGGAAAATATTCTTAAATTCATAAAAAATAAAATTATGCTCAGTATTCCAGAGACATCAATGACAAATAATTCTGATGATTTGTAAACAAGGTTCCAAAAATGTCTAATTTTTTTCAGTTGAAAATGTACTACATTTGGCAATAAATATGCTAAAATGGCAACACTGACTCATAATATGTGTGTGACACATTCTTTTAGACAAGAGATAGGTTCGCTTCAAGTGCTAAAGAGAATATATTTGTCTTTGTTCAAACCAGGTGCTTCCAATTTCAGCAATGTCTGTCCACCTTATGATATTCAAGTTGAACTTGTGTAGCTTTATTGCTGATTTGACCTTTTGTGTATTGAAAATATGATTGTTTAAGTCGAAGGACTGTGACCAAAACATATTTTATCATTTAGGCAGTCAGTCAGTCATTCAGTCTGTGTGTCAGCAAAATTTTAAAAGCTTTACCTCTTGTTTGTCCTTACGAAGAATGTAGATTTGAAATTAATGACTGCACAGAGCTTTAACAAAGGGGCAGAAAAGTAGCTGTCATACTCTGAAATTGCTGGTGGTGGTGTTGTTGCGTTTGGAAACAGCCGTTTGAAGTCTATAAAAATTTGTACTGCTTCCAGCTAAATGGGGCAATTGCAGCTGCAACGTCGCCGCTCATGTAATCAATAAACATTACTTGCTGATTTTGACGATGTGTTTGAAGCTTTAGCAACACCCACACACGCATTTATAACCAACAACACACACACACATTCACATAAGAATATTTGGCGTTGCATTTGCCGCCATTTCGTGCGATAAACAAAAGGCAGGCCAAAAAGCCGAAAACAAAAATGAAATTAAATGAGTGCAATTTGCCTGCACAAGGTGGCCGCAAATGGCAATTTTTTGAAATTTATGTGCATAAATATTTGTTCTCTTTGGATAACTTTTGTGGGCTATGATTTAGAGAATTCGTAGAAGCAGACCAACAGGCAAGGCAACGAAAGGCGTTAAGCAAATGGATATTTAAGCATGTTAATGCTGTTGTTTTCTATAAGTGTATTCAATAAATCAAAAAAAGAAGAAAAAAAAAGTCATTTAAGCTAATCTCATTTAATTAAATAAACACCACAATACGCATTAATGTTCTCGTGTGTGTCATGACAACCCAGCGAGAGATAAGAGAGAAAGCAAAAAAACCTTGTCAAATATTCAATAGTTCAACAAATCAATAACAAAATCAAATCAAATCTAAGTAATACCAAAAACAAAAACAAAAACAACAAAGCAAAACAAAAAACTACCTTCAACAATTCAGAGTAAAGCACAACATTTGATTGATTGGTGGCCTATACAGCAGCAACAACAAAGAATACAACAAGAATTGAGCATTCGAGCAACTGTCGGTGAGTAACAAATAAATAAATAATGAGTCGTGTGTGTGCGTTTAAACAATTGTACAACAACAAAGTAAATGAAAACAGATACAAAAACACAACTAACCAAAAAACAACAAAAATTTCGTAAAAATTGCTTGCCGCATCAAAATCACTACACTAGAGAAAAAAATCGTAAAAAATAAGCGAAGGACAACAACAGCTCCATTAAAAATAACAGTGCATCAATTATTGCAACTAAATAAATTCAAGAAAAACAAGACGTGATTTTATTTTTGTTGCTTTATATTTTGTTATGGTCGCTGTTGTTGCTTATTGTGATTCATTACAGTTTTTTGTTGAAAGCGAAAATAAAAACTGCAAGCCACATAATAGACGAGGGGGAAAACATAGACAAAAAAGCCAAACATTCCATAGTCTTATAGAGCTCTGTATTCAATATTAGACCGATGATAGCTACATATATGATAATGTAATCAAGTTTTAGACAAATTTATCTAGGATGTATAATACACAAATACACAATCTGCGAGATTGTATGTATCGCAAGAAACACCAAAAAAAAGTCGTAATAAACCTTAATTTTTGACTAGTAATGTACAAATACATTAAAAAAATCGACAACTCAATTTTCGCGGATGCAATATTCAACTACTTTAGTTCGATTATTTGTTTGTATAATGAATTGATTTAATTAAATTGACAATTCACTGGAGCTTGTTCATCGAATTCAGCATCCATGTATGATAGTCTCGATTACAATTTCAATACGAATTTTTAAATTAAACATAATTTTAATTTTATAAGATTTAATAGAGAATCAGTTCAATCATATGGTTACCTTAAGGTAAAGTTTGATTTTTAGTAATTAATTTTATACAAGTTTATGAATTTATATGAATTTGCGTTTTATATAAATGAATGATTGATTTTATTTAATTTTGATCTTGTATGTGTGTATACAATTTTAATCGAAATGGGGCTGCTCTTTTGTTTTTAATTTAATGGGAGTTCGTTTTAAAGACGTAAATTTTAGTATATAATGAAGGTAAATAGAATCTGTTATATTCAATATAAATATTGAGTTTCAATATCAAAATGGGACAAACCAACCTTAATTTAATAACCATAACTTCAAATTCAAATACAATTTATAATATAAATTGAATTTATTTACTTAAAGTGAAATAAAATATTTTGTTTTTAAATTGAAACATCTTTACTAGCTCCGCTTTGAGTCAAAAAAAAACTATTACAGTGTATTTAATCAAATAGAAAATCACCGAAAATGTATAATTCACGTGTCTAAATATTAGTTGATTAAAGTAACCTCAACTGATATGTTAGTTAATTAGCCGTTTACTATATCCGTTTGGAAATAATATAATATAATATAACAACTGGCGACAGTCAACAAAGAACTATTGAACGATTTGTCATTGCTTTTTTAGAATTAAAAAGATGATGATGAGAATGAGAATGACGAAGATTCCGATTTTGAAATGCGCTTCAGGCGCGAGCTTCTCACGCTGATTGGGAAAACCATACACACAAAGATGCAGAAAGAGAGGAAGAGAGTTGGGTGTAACAGCAAACAACAACAAGTGGAGAGCGGCAGGCGGCAACAAATTTAATTTCGTAAGTAATTTTTGGCAAGACAGGTAAAGGCGTCTATAAATATAGGCGATGTCGGCATAAATTTGTCTGCCTGGGCGGCTACTTGGCTGTGATAGAGGCGCGATACGGATCGAGTCTGCATGAAAAAAAAGAAAACCCAAACCAAAATAAAAGTAAAATCAGATTCTCGCAATGCTATAAAAAATTAAAGCCATGGGCTTAGCGAGGTGGGGAAAGGGCAAGGCAGCTGCCCAGAGAAAAACCCCTTGAGAAAAACCTGACTCCGCCCATGATGAAAGCATTTGCATCAAATGATTTGAGCGACATAAATATATGTAAATACAGAGATAGATAGAAGCCCGGCAAAAATTACCTAAATTGTCGGTGCTGCGGTACGGCACAGGCGCAATATCAACAATGAAGCTCGAACTATACGAAGAACATCGAATGGGCTGGCTCAATAATCCATTCAGCTTTATAAAAGTATAAGTATAACCAAATAAAATAAGAATGGCAACGAATTTGGTTTAACAAAAGACTGCATAAGGGGCGTATACTTAACTAAGAAACTAAATTTACTGGGTAGGTAGTACGCCATCAGCCCTTAGCTCAGCCAATTGTAAAATTTTGCTATTGACCATCTTATTCACAAATACTCGTTGCTTCATAACCAAATTATGAACTACATTTAAGTTAAAAGAGTAAAAATTCAATTCTAATTCGAAGTTCAGATAATTAGATAAACTATCGGAGAATTTATATTTAAAATCTGTAAATATCTTATTGTCAGCAGAGTTGCAAGTTCATTGTGTCAAGTTTTATGCGTCTACGATCGTATTTTACTTTACTTTTGTTCTAGGCGCTTCGCCTGCTAACTAAATCCTGATAGTCGTTATGTCCTGTCCTATCGTGGTCTTCCAAATCATTGACACAGACTGCGAGACCATATCAGACCACATTTCAGACAGCGACTTTAAAATATGAGCCCCATTTTCTGCGGCTTTTAGGCTCCAAATCGCAAGAACACCCAAAAATGCGAACCCAAAATCATTCCCATGCCCAGGATCAGGTTCAGGCTCTGGCCCAAACTCATATTCTGACTTCAGACCCAAAGATTTGGTCACGCATGGACCACTTGGCTTTGACCGCACGCATTTTTAGTATTCCCGTCACTTTGTTGTTGTTGTTTCTTTTCTCTTTTTATACCCTGCACATTTTAAAAATCTGCAAATGGGTATTTCAATTAAATGAGCTAGAGATTCCAAATTCGATATGTAAGTTTATATTAATTTTTGGACGCGACCCATTCGCTTGCAAAAAAAACTAAATTCACGAGCAATTCCAAAATATTGGGTGCCTATCTTGACAATTTTATCAGGATCGAATAATAACCTAGAAATGAATTCAAGGAACAGATTCACATAGCACTAGATCAAATGAAAAAGAACAGAGCACTGAAGCTACTGCGATTATATCTTTCTGCATATTTTAATATACACTGATAAAAAATGTTCTAAAGTCAAGATTTTTTTGGTCTATAAAATGCGTCGAGAACATTAAATTCTTAAAGTTAGAAAACACATCTTGATTTTAAGAACATTTAAAATGAGAATAAGTTCTTGTTTTTAGACCAAACAGTCTTAAATGGGCGGCTACTTGGCTGTGATAGAGGCGCGATACGGATCGAGTCTGCATGAAAAAAAAGAAAACCCAAACCAAAATAAAAGTAAAATCAGATTCTCGCAATGCTATAAAAAATTAAAGCCATGGGCTTAGCGAGGTGGGGAAAGGGCAAGGCAGCTGCCCAGAGAAAAACCCCTTGAGAAAAACCTGACTCCGCCCATGATGAAAGCATTTGCATCAAATGATTTGAGCGACATAAATATATGTAAATACAGAGATAGATAGAAGCCCGGCAAAAATTACCTAAATTGTCGGTGCTGCGGTACGGCACAGGCGCAATATCAACAATGAAGCTCGAACTATACGAAGAACATCGAATGGGCTGGCTCAATAATCCATTCAGCTTTATAAAAGTATAAGTATAACCAAATAAAATAAGAATGGCAACGAATTTGGTTTAACAAAAGACTGCATAAGGGGCGTATACTTAACTAAGAAACTAAATTTACTGGGTAGGTAGTACGCCATCAGCCCTTAGCTCAGCCAATTGTAAAATTTTGCTATTGACCATCTTATTCACAAATACTCGTTGCTTCATAACCAAATTATGAACTACATTTAAGTTAAAAGAGTAAAAATTCAATTCTAATTCGAAGTTCAGATAATTAGATAAACTATCGGAGAATTTATATTTAAAATCTGTAAATATCTTATTGTCAGCAGAGTTGCAAGTTCATTGTGTCAAGTTTTATGCGTCTACGATCGTATTTTACTTTACTTTTGTTCTAGGCGCTTCGCCTGCTAACTAAATCCTGATAGTCGTTATGTCCTGTCCTATCGTGGTCTTCCAAATCATTGACACAGACTGCGAGACCATATCAGACCACATTTCAGACAGCGACTTTAAAATATGAGCCCCATTTTCTGCGGCTTTTAGGCTCCAAATCGCAAGAACACCCAAAAATGCGAACCCAAAATCATTCCCATGCCCAGGATCAGGTTCAGGCTCTGGCCCAAACTCATATTCTGACTTCAGACCCAAAGATTTGGTCACGCATGGACCACTTGGCTTTGACCGCACGCATTTTTAGTATTCCCGTCACTTTGTTGTTGTTGTTTCTTTTCTCTTTTTATACCCTGCACATTTTAAAAATCTGCAAATGGGTATTTCAATTAAATGAGCTAGAGATTCCAAATTCGATATGTAAGTTTATATTAATTTTTGGACGCGACCCATTCGCTTGCAAAAAAAACTAAATTCACGAGCAATTCCAAAATATTGGGTGCCTATCTTGACAATTTTATCAGGATCGAATAATAACCTAGAAATGAATTCAAGGAACAGATTCACATAGCACTAGATCAAATGAAAAAGAACAGAGCACTGAAGCTACTGCGATTATATCTTTCTGCATATTTTAATATACACTGATAAAAAATGTTCTAAAGTCAAGATTTTTTTGGTCTATAAAATGCGTCGAGAACATTAAATTCTTAAAGTTAGAAAACACATCTTGATTTTAAGAACATTTAAAATGAGAATAAGTTCTTGTTTTTAGACCAAACAGTCTTAAATTCTTAACCCAAATAAAAAAATAAGACAGGTGCTTAAAATTTTTTTTTTTATTTTTTTTTATATATTGGCAATTCTCTAATGTCAAATGCAACAATCTTTATTTTATTTTGACAAAAGGCGAAACTTATAGCTCTTGAGCACTATAATAAGGTTGATTTTGGGCAATAGTTCGTTTTCAAGATATTTACAAAAATCCAAGAAATTCGCACGCGACTCAGATAGAAGTCACTTTTTCGGCGACCACTTCAAACACTGATTTCAGCGAAACCTCAACGAATATTTTGATCCTATTAATTTTAAAATGTTATGTATTAATATTTCTTAATAATGTTTTTTAATTAATTAAAAATATTAATCAATTTTTTATATAATTTTAATCATTTTCGCACCGACATGTAGCACGCAACATTTTGTTCCATCATACTTTTTATGTTTTTTGTTTACTTCGTGTGAAATATATATTAACTTTTCATCAATAACAAGTTTTATGAACAGGATTGATGTGTTTTCTTTGCATTTTCATCAACTTTTTGATGCTGGTAGAAAGATTTCATCAAATAATTATTATAAACTCCATTTTTAAGAAAACAGGCAAAAATACAGAAAAAATTAATTAAATCAAAAATGCAGTCTGTATGTTCATCCTAGTGAGTTAATTTAGGGGTGAACTGTTTAAATTAGTAATTTAAAAATGCTTCTGGACGAAAATTTCACAAGATGTGAGTTTATGATCATTTTTTATATTTTGGCTGCTGTTGACATTTCTGTGGAAATGCCCATATATACTTTTTTTTGATATATATATTTTTTTTATAAATATTCCGATTATATGTTTCTTCTTTGGCTAGAGAGCGGGTTTCGATCCCTCGGGCTTGATATCAAACTGAAGCGGCTAATCTAACCAGAGCGCCACGGTGCCATACTGTCTTCATATTACATATGACATATTTATATTTTCTTAACAATTTAAGATTTTTAATTCTTATATTAAGAACTGCGATTTTTTGGATTAATATTCTTAGTATTAGTAATTTGGTCTTAAAATGATCTTATTTTAAGAACAAAATATTTAAGATGAATGTTCTTGATTTTAGAAGTTGGCCTTTTTTTTCTGTGTACATATATATGTACATACATATGTATTTAATTGAGTACTTATACATTTTATGTAATCTAGGAAGCTATTTGCAAGGTATTTCAAAGTCGTGTTTTTTTGTTTGAAGTTGCTTTCACACAAAGCGAAAGAAGCAGACTGAAAAAATGGACACAAAAATTGATTTTCGTGCCTTTATCGTGTTGTTTTCCCCTTTGTTGCGCTTGTTGTTGTAGTCTCTCACACAATATTCCACTTCAAAAAAATTTTTTTTTTGGTTTTGATGTTGTTGCTTTTGCTTTGTTGAACGCCCGTCACTTCGTTTAGTTACTCTCTGCTCTGTCCAGTTATTTTTTTGCTGTCAACACAGCAAAATATAACGGCTTAGAGGCTTTTAGGCATCCTCATCTGTGTCATCCCTGTTGGTTGCCACGTAGTATGTTCTTCCATAAAGACCTTTCGCTTAAAGCTCAGCGCGTGTAAGCGTCTCTTGTTGTTGTCGTTGACGTTGTATGTAATCAATAATAACTCGCACTCTTAAATAAGCTTGGTAACAAAGTTATTAAACATAATTACCTTACCCAATAGATTCAAATATGGACCTATTAACAGCCCATCGCAGTTTTTGAATGTCAATTAGTTGATCTCTTTGCACTATGGAATGTTTGGAATAAAGTGGATATTGATAAATTTTTCATGGCAATACACTCGAAGTACAAAAACACTTGGTTTACACTGTTAAGTTAACAACTCTGAAATAGACTTTTATCAAACAATTGTGATTTTCATTGCTTAGGTTAAATTTCAGTACCACACAGCAGTAATCCAAAATCTATTAACTAAAATCTGAAATAGACTATATCCAGTATGGTTTGTACTTTGTGTTTATAGATCTGTGTTGTTTTGTGTAAATTTAAAACTTACCTAACCCTCTACCGTATACAGCGCCATATATGGCTTTTCATTTTTGGTGAATTTTTTTTTTGTTTAAACGGTACTCAAGCGAAGTCGATTGTTATCGGTCATTCTCTTTGCACTATTTTCTAATCGAATGTCACTTGAAGAATTTTTCACCATTGCTTTATTTCGTGTTAAGGCCTATCTCCAGCACTGCGGAAAATTCCTGCCAGGAAAATGCTAGTTATTTCGTTTGTGTGGAACGTAACTCTGTTCTTTGTAAACAGTGTCAATTGTGAAATTTCAAATTTAAATCTAATGATGAACTGATTGTTTTGGTGGCAGCATATATTGCTACAAAAAAAAGGAGGAGGTAAAGCGCAAACGGAGGCGCCACAAATGTTGGGTGAACTCTTACTATCTGCACAATTAACATATGTATATGATGCGAGTATGCCCAAGGGAATATAGCGGCACTGTTAAAATTGAAAGCCCAGCAGTTACTAATGCTGAAGCCTTTCGTGGTCGGTACAGGATTATCCCAAATTTTAAAGAAACCATGTAAAAGAATGATCTCTGCAGCCGGGTCAGTACCTTGGCCAAATCAATCTGCTGGTGTGTGCCAATAATTAAGAATTTTATTAGTAATTTCCAAATATATTTATTTATTATTTCCATGCTGCTGCACCTTCATGTATAGAAGATTTGTAATTTCGACATTTTTTTTTTGATTTGCACTCAGTTTTTGGCTCCATCTCTGACTTGTTCACAATTCGCTTCCAAAATAATTGTAAACTATATATTCCTGAGCTGTGTGTCAGTTGTTCTCTCAGTCCACACACGCTATCGATATGCCAACTATCGATACAAATTTGTGGATTTCGTTGAAGTTGCTGGATACACAAGCCACGAAAACGTAAACTAAAAATTCCTGGCACAGTTTTTTTTATATGAAGTTTGATAGGAATTTTTATTTTCCGGGGTGCTGGATACCCAGCTTTACTGTGAGTTTTGTTCGAGCGTCTCACGTGGGTGAACGAAAGTGAATTTGGCTGCATTTCGAACTAAATTTGCACTGGGAAAGAACTGTCTTTTTGATGAAGAATATTTTTTTCCAAAAGAAAATAAAGTTTTCTTTCAAAAAGACAAATAATTCGACTGTATATATACTATTTCTTTCAAAAATTGCCGAAGCCATATATGGATCTTCATGCAGTAATGTAGTGTATGGTATGTTCTATATACATATGAAATTTAGTTTTCTAGACAAGAATGTACGATCATTGTACGGTAATTTACAATACGTCAACAAAATGGATGATCCGCTTCGAAATGGTGACGACTACACATACGATACCGATGAATATACCGGAGACCGATGAGAGTGGTTCAGATGACCACTGTGACGAGCCCCACTTTTCCAAAGCAAAGCCGACATAAAAGGCAGGAGCACCGATTTGAAAAATAAGTCACTTGCCCCCGTATTCGAATAAGAGCTTTCCATTTCATGGAAATAACTATCCTCCAAGTTTTATTGATAAACTGACAGTATTGGATATTTTTCCAAATGGATGAAGAATAGACAGTTTGTCAAAACGATTGTTCATTTCGTTCCTACACATTTTGTGAGAAATGTAATGTATTTTTGTGCTACAATGACAAAAGAAACTGTTTCACAAGCCTTCACTCAGAGTAAGCTATATGCATAGAGAGCCATATTTGGCATATCATTATTTTGCCTGAAATGCACTAAATGCATAGAGAGCCATATATGGCTTCATTTCTTTTTCCCTAAACTAAAATCCCAAAAAAAAAATTTGTCCAAATATATATTATAATATCCCTAATAAACACACATTTGCATAAAAATATTTTTTTTCTCGATTGGAAAGATTTTCATGCAGTAGAGGGCTGAAAAATAAATTGTGCAAATCCTATTTTTGAAAAGAGCTAACTAAATTTGGAATACTTAAGCAATGTGATTATATAATTATTTTAGAGTAAATTATTCCAAAACCGAAGCTGAGATTTAGTGAAAATTTGTGCACTTTTCTCAAAATATCAATTTCTAGCAAATAAGCTTCATTAAAAACTAATAAATTAGAACAAAAAATACAGCACTTGTTTTTTGTTGTAATGTTTCGTTCTCAGTTTTAAATTATTTCAAAAAATTGGCTAAGTTCCCCATAGTGATCTGTGCATAAAAAGTTAAATCAATGTCATTACCGCATAGACCTCTTGTGTATTCCCAAAAAAGTAGGCAAAGCCTCTGCCACATAATCGACTCGAAGCAGCTTACTATGGGAAATTTTGAAATTTTTTTTGGAATTAATTAATAACATTGCATTGTGCATACAATATTAATACGCAAATGGCTTAGAAAAGTAGGCGTGGTACCGCCTTTATTCTTGGCTCTGCGATATGCAATTTTTTTTTATTTTTCAAGCTATCCGCACCAAACTTCCAAGTTTCATGTGTTATTATGCCACTTTTTGCTTAAATTTGATCCAAATCGTACAGCTATATCATATAAAAATAATTGGAATTTTCGGCCTAAAACCACTTTTTTTATGAACATCTCGTTGTTTATCAATATATTCAGTCCAATCCCACCAGAAATGAGTGATAAAAAGTTTCTGACATTTTGGTCAACTTTGAATCTCTATATCATATAGATAAATCGGTAGATAAAAAGCGTTTACAACTGCAATGAACATTTTGGTTTTTCTCAATTAAATTCTGATATTCTCATAAAATTCACAAAATGTTCTTAAAATAGTACCTGCCGGTAATTACCGCATTAAATCCGTTCACAAAGTTCCATGAAAAAATTAACTCCACATTTTTAAATCTGAGGTTATGTGCTAAATATTTTCATAAAAAGTGGGCAAAAGTGCACTTATCCTAAAGTGCATGCATTTAAAAGGGAAATAATAAATCTGCATTGGGTCATATATATTAAGGTGGAACTCGATGGACATTTTTTTGTTTCTCCATTTAAAGTTAAGATTTCATTTCAAATTTCTACAAGTAATGGCTCTGGTACACAATCACGTGGACAATACGACCAAATTCTACTATCCAAACACTTAAACACATAGTTCAAACTAAGATCAATAGACTGTATAGCAAAGCTGTTCGAATTATTGACGAAATCGATTAGTTTTGTCTATCGGAAGTTTGAAGAAAAATCTTACAATTTTTACAGTACGTGCTTTTCAGTTGGATTTGCTCTGTTATGACTAAACAGTTTGAGAGATTTTTTTTGGCATTAATTAATTTTTCGGGGGTGTGCAAATTCATAACTTTTTATTGCCAACAAATTATAAATACATCAATCTGTTATGTTCCATAACAGAAATGTTAACATAACAGTCCAATGTTAAGATAGCAGCTGTTAAAGTCAGCTGTTTCAACCGAAGGCCGCGTTCTTTCATAAGATGTAAAATTGCTGTGCATTTTATAATCAATAGTTATTAATGACATTAAATTTGCATTGGATGTTAACAATTCGGGCTTGTACTAAATGTTGCAACTGATATTTTGTTGTTTTTGTGTGTGTCTTATTTATAATTTGTACATTTGGCAAGTGGTGTCAATAAATAGTTTTCGAAAGGAAAGTTCAACTTTGCAAAGAGTTACATAAAATTGTCAGCACTTGTCAAGTTAATGTCTATGTCCATGTTTTAGAGTGATTAATTCTGAATTCAGAACAGTTTGTCTCAATGTGCACTTTTTTGCATTTTTTGCAAAATTTAATTTTTAGTACGTAACCTCACAATTTTCAATGACTATTTGTTCGCAGTGCCCTATGAAGAATTTGAGCAATTATTTTTATATTAATTAATATCTCATAAGCTACGTAAGATATTTAAGAGGGCTGCCATATATATTTCCGTTCTAATAATGAAAATGCGAATATTTATCATCAAAAATATTTTTATTGTTTTTCTATATATTCTCCAGCCTGATTTATACACTTTTTCATGAGCTCAAACCAATTGTCGAAGCACTTTTTCCACTCCGATTGAGACACCTCCAAAACATGGTTTTTGAACGCTTCAACAGCATCTTCTGGCGATGAAAATCGTTGACAACGCATTTTTTCTTGATGTGCGGGAATAAAAAGAGTCATTGGGTGCCAAGTCAGGGCTGTACTGCGGATGACCCATCAATTCTACGTTTTGGCCAGTCAAAAAGGCGCTGGTTTATGCCGATGTGTGAGAGCTCGCATTGAAATGGTGAACAAAGATTCGTCTTCTCTTGTTCGTTTTTCGAATTTCTCCGAAGACTTCAGGCAAAAAAATTGTTGTGTACCACTCAGAATTGACCGTCCTACGTTGCTCAAGCGGAACAGTCGCCACATGACCAGTTTTTCCGAAGAAACAGGCGACCATTTGCTTCGAAGTGCTTCTTGCACGAGCAACTTTCGTTGAATTTGGCTCGCCTTCGAAGACCCACACGGTCGATTGATGTTTTGTTTCGGGCTCATACGCATAGATCCATGATTCGGCACCTGTGACGATCTTATAAACGACTTTTGAAGGACCGCAATCGTATTTTTTCAACATTTCTTTGCTCCAATCGACACGAGCCTTTTTTTAGAACACACATTTATTTATTTGCTTATAAGGGTATCTACATATATATATTTGTGAGACGCCTTGAACTCATTTACTTTTATCATTTTGGTAACAGGTAAGCGTCAACAATGTTTGTTCTTTGACATTTACTTATCCATCCTCTCACTTTCATCCAACCAATATTCCCTCGTCTGCCTGAGAATAACGTCGTTTGTTTGTAACGTTTTGAATTCGTGTCACACAATGGACGCATGTGTCTCAGGCAAATCGAAAATCGATAAGTGACAGCCATTGTAATCAATGGAAAACCGACGAAGTATTATTGAGTAACAAACATAAAAAACCTCTACACGAGGTAAAAGTCTAGTGACGAAAGCGTATTCTAGCCCCAAAATTTCTGATATCCAATTTTGTGACGAAATTTATTACATTTAATATATGAATTATTCTAAAATAATGCAATGTTATGAAACGTAACGAGAAGTCTGAACAAAATTTGAAACAAACAAGGGGGCTCCGCCCTCTGCTCGCTTCGCTCGCCTACCCCCGGCTCGCTTCGCTCAAGGTGAGGTGCGGCTACAGTCGAGTATACTCGACTGTCGGATACCCTGTGCCCATAGTCTTATATGCTGTTCGGTACGCTGAAGATTTGATGCCCTTGCGAGCGTTGTATTAAATTGTCGACTAATATTTCTAATGACAGTTATGTGATATAGTAAACCGACTTAAATCAAATTCGGTGGTGTTGTATAAGACCCCACCAGATGCATTTTCTGTCAAGCTGGCTAGGAAAATTACTATTTTGGAGTTTTCAGTGCTCGGCAACGAGCAAACAGAAGTGCTCGAAAATGATTTTTGTCCTCTCATGCAGCACAATGGATAGCACTCAGCTTTTATCTTGCTGTATTGATAAATGTGACGTCACATGGCATTTTGCAATGCACACATATGTATAAATCTATATATTTACACAATTATATTTTAATACAATTGTAAAAAATATGTATGTATGTACATATATCATACATCAATAGCATATGCTGCTAAAATGATATCGATAAACAAAGTCGCTGGATGTGCGGGCACACTGTCTTGCGCTCGCTTTACATATAAACAAACATATGATGTCTCGCTCGCACTCGCGCTCGCTCGCAATATTGAATTAAAACCAATTCTTTAATATCTTCCCTATTTATGAGTCAATAGTTTTGAAACTTTCAGGGTCGTTTAATGGGCTTACATCTCAACTGCTTGGTCAGTTAAGAAGTGCTATCTTATAATTTGAGCCTGTAAATCATTTTGTGTGATTTGTGGGCGGAGGGGGCGTGGCATCCAAAGTTGGAAACAAACTTGATCTGCGCTCGGTATACCTACATACCAAGTTTGAAGTCTCTAGCTCTTATAGTCTCTGAGATCGACGCGTTCAAACATACGGACGGACGGACGGACAGACGGACAGACGGACAGACGGACGGACGGACGGACAGACGGGCGGACGGACGGACATGGCTAAATCGACTTGGCTATTCGTACTGATCAAGAATTTATACATTTTATGGGGTCTGCCACGCTTCCTTCTGCCTGTTACATATGTACATTCCAACGAAACCATTATAGTATAATTAAAGTTTAAACTCAAAAATGTTAGTTCACAGACTGTTAAAAGAACAACGCAAAATATCTGTTGATAAAATATGCTATTACATAAAATAAAGGGTACGCTGTTCCTTTACTCATTCTCACACATATTAGAATTATAATTATTTTTTTTAATATTGGAGTTGTGTTTTTACAAGATTCTCGAATTATCTATGAAATTGAAGTTCAATTGAAGTTTAAGCAGCTTAGTGGCATTGTATACATAAGGCAAGTTCTTAACAGAATACGTTAACATGCACACTTTACCCTCACACACATACAACATATTGTTGTAACAGTGCTTTAACTAATTTCAACTGCAAGTCATTTTCAATGTGCAACGCAGCTTAACAAATTGTTGGATTCTTCTTGATTTTCAGAAGAGTTTTCCTTCTACATGTACATATGCATGAGTGTGTGCGGGCGCTGCCTTTCATTGTGCTCGTTTGTTCATTGAGTTAGCATTTCCTTTTATTTTATGAAAGCATTTCAATGATGTTAGCCAAATGTAATTTTCAATTTCAGACGCGTAAATGGGAGTGACAAGGCAAGGCTCTCACGCTTCCTGTCCTTACTCTGCTTCGCCAAAGTATTAACAACAACATCAGAAAATGGTCGATGAACCAGCATTTGGCAGTGTTTTATACGAGCCATAAAAAGATAAACGACTTTAGCAATAAAATAAAATAAAAACATTTTTCCTTTTACTGATGCGACAATATTCTGACCAAGTACAATGCACACTTCACACACAGATGCACACAAACATATTCACACACCTACTCACACATACAGTAACATAGCAAAGATGACGCAAGCATAAAATGCTTATGGTAATACCGTAACTGTTAGAGTACAAGGCAAATGGACCCTTTTTCTGGTATCAACTAATAACTCGAAGGCTTATCAAGTTTTTCGTGAAAAGTTTTTTGGATACCATTCTAAATCTCGTTTGGAAATGGTTTTGAAAAAATGGAGGTGGCACTGCCCGTATGCTTGATTCTGAAATATGCAAATTTTTTGTTTTTAAGCTATTCGCACCAAACTTGCAGGTTTGGTGTGCTACTTTGTTACTGACTTGTTTCTAAAATATGATCCAAATCGGACTACTAAATCATATAGAAATAATAGGTATTATCGGTTGAAAAAATGTCTCGTTGTATAAAAGCCATGTTATTTTCCAATACATCCGGCCAAACTGTACTTATATATGTAGTATTATAAAATTAATATTTTGAACAACAATCATCAAGATCGGAATACTAAATCATATAGATTTTATAGTAAAAATCGCCCGAAAACTGAATTTTTGCTTCAAGCAAACCTGCATTTCTTATATAGAGGTTATGTGCTAAAAAGTTAAGTTTTGGGAGAAGTGGGCAAAAAGGGGAAATAAACTTTAATGTTATGAGTTGACAAGGAATTACTCTACAACATGTATATAGTCACTTCGCCTTCTATTGCTTACATATTTTTAAAACCCTTCCCAAAGATAAGGTTTTGATAAAAAAACAAGGGGGCTCCGCCCCTGCTCGCTTCGCTCGCCTACCCCCGGCTCGCTTCGCTCGCAGTAAGGTGCGGCTACAGTCGAGTATACTCGACTGTCGGATACCCTGTGCCCATAGTCTTATATGCTGTTCGGTACGCCGAAGATTTGATGCCCTTGCGAGCGTTGTATTAAATTGTCGACTAATATTTATAATGACAGTTATATGATATAGTAAACCGATTTAAATCAAATTCGGTGGGGTTGTATAAGACCCCACCAGATGCATTTTCTGTGAAGCTGGCTAAGAAAATTACTAATTTGGAGTTTTAAGTGCTCGGCAACGAGCAAACAGTAGTGTTCGAAAATGATTTTTGTCCTCTCATGCAGCACAATGGATAGCACTCAGCTTTTGTCTTGCTGTATTGATAAATATGACGTCACATGGCATTTTGCAATGCACACATACATATGTATAAATCTATGTATTTACACAAATATATTTTAATACAATTGTAATACACGTAAATATGTATGTATGTACATATATCATACATCAACAGCATATGATGCTAAAATGATATCGATAATGATATCGATAAGCAAAATCGCTGGAGTGTGCGGGCACACTGTCTTGCGCTCGCTTTACATATAAACAAACATATGCTGTCTCGCTCGCACATTGCATTGCATATGTAAATATTGAATTAAAACCAATTCTTTAATATCTTCCCTATTTATGAGTCAATCGTTTTGAAACTTTCAGGGTCGTTTAATGGGCTTACATCTCAACTGCTTGGTCAGTTAAGAAGTGCTATCTTAAAATTTGAGCCTGTAAATCATTTTGTGTGATTTGTGGGCGAAGGGGGCGTGGCATCCAAAATTGGAAACAAACTTGATCTGCGCTCGGTATACAGGAACCTACATACCAAGTTTGAAGTCTCTAGCTCTTATAGTCTCTGAGATCGACGCGTTCAAACATACGGACGGACGGACATGGCTAAATCGACTTGGCTATTCGTACTGATCAAGAATATATATACTTTATGGGGTCTGCCACGCTTCCTTCTGCCTGTTACATACATTCCAACGAATCCATTATACCCTTTTTTGCCCATTTTTAATGGGCACAGGGTATAAAAAGGTCGAAATTACAAATCTTCTACACATGAAGGTGCAGCAGCATGGAAATAATAAGTAAATAAATATGGAAATTACTAATAAAATTCTTTATTATTGGCGCACACCAGCAGATTGATTCTGCAGATTTCACGTAATCTTTTACATTGTTTCTTATAATTTTAGGGTAATCCTGTACCCGACCACGAACGGCTTCAGCCGTTAGATTATAATTTGAAATTTCACAATTGACACTGTTTACAAAGAACAGAGTTACATTCTACACAAACGAAATAACTAGCAAATTCCTGGCAGGAATTTTCCGCAGTGCTGGAGATAGGCCTTTAGTAAAAAAAAATTTTTTTTCTCATTTTAGAGTGTCAATTAAAAAAAAAAAATGTTGCCTATCGCTAAAAGAGTTGTGTAAATAATACTAACAGTGAATCAAACATACAAATTCTGTAAGAGTTCGGTTTGTTTTTCAAAATGTCTTACAACAAATATTTATAGACCTATAATAGGGTATAATTCCACATCAATACATTAAAGCCATTTCAACGCATTGATACAAACAAAAACAATGGGGCTCCGCCCCCTGCTCGCTTCGCTCGCGGTAAGGTGCGGCTACAGTCGAGTATACTCGACTGTCGGATACCCTGTGCCCATAGTCTTATATGCTGTTCGGTACGCCGAAGATTTGATGCCCTTGCGAGCGTTGTATTAAATTGTCGACTAATATTTATAATGACAGTTATATGATATAGTAAACCGATTTAAATCAAATTCGGTGGGGTTGTATAAGACCCCACCAGATGCATTTTCTGTGAAGCTGGCTAAGAAAATTACTAATTTGGAGTTTTAAGTGCTCGGCAACGAGCAAACAGTAGTGTTCGAAAATGATTTTTGTCCTCTCATGCAGCACAATGGATAGCACTCAGCTTTTGTCTTGCTGTATTGATAAATGTGACGTCACATGGCATTTTGCAATGCACACATACATATGTATAAATCTATGTATTTACACAAATATATTTTAATACAATTGTAATACACGTAAATATGTATGTATGTACATATATCATACATCAACAGCATATGATGCTAAAATGATATCGATAATGATATCGATAAGCAAAATCGCTGGAGTGTGCGGGCACACTGTCCTGCGCTCGCTTTACATATAAACAAACATATGCTGTCTCGCTCGCACATTGCATTGCATATGTAAATATTGAATTAAAACCAATTCTTTAATATCTTCCCTATTTATGAGTCAATCGTTTTGAAACTTTCAGGGTCGTTTAATGGGCTTACATCTCAACTGCTTGGTCAGTTAAGAAGTGCTATCTTAAAATTTGAGCCTGTAAATCATTTTGTGTGATTTGTGGGCGAAGGGGGCGTGGCATCCAAAATTGGAAACAAACTTGATCTGCGCTCGGTATACAGGAACCTACATACCAAGTTTGAAGTCTCTAGCTCTTATAGTCTCTGAGATCGACGCGTTCAAACATACGGACGGACGGACGGACGGACAGACGGACGGACATGGCTAAATCGACTTGGCTATTCGTACTGATCAAGAATATATATACTTTATGGGGTCTGCCACGCTTCCTTCTGCCTGTTACATACATTCCAACGAATCCATTATACCCTTTTTTGCCCATTTTTAATGGGCACAGGGTATAAAAATAATTTTGGGACGTGTCTTTATTGACACTTACTACAGACAACACGAACAATACCAACAGCATAGGTCTACTAACACAAAGTACAAACCACACTATCACTATTCATCATAAATAGTATTAAAAAGTTTCAATTAAAAAAAACTGGAGCCACTTGAATTTTGCCAAATTTTGTGCACAATTTTTAATTACGTGCTTATAGATTGAACCGCTGTTTTAACAGCTGCTAAATTAACATCCGAATGCAATGTTAACATTTCTGGTATGCAACATAACAGTACGATGTATTCCTAACAAGAATATATGTAAGAAAAGTTTGTTAATTTGAATACTTTTAAAAATGAGTTTATACCAGAAAAAGGGTCCATTTCACCTATAGTATGCAAGTATATACCCTTGCAAGGGTATATTAATTTCGTTGCAATGTACTTATTTATGTATGAACCCTATAAAGTGCATATTCCTGAATCTCCGAGACTATACGGGTTAGAGCAACAAAATGTTTTATATACATGTTCCAGAAATACAAGCCAATCGGAAAATAGTTGGTTTTCGGTTGACATCTGTTTGCATTTTATTGAGTAAAGCCTCATTTAATAAAGAAGTAAACTCTAGTAAATTGGTCGAAGTTTACCGACTCTTAACGAAACTATGTTGAGATGGGCAGATAGATAATCGACTTACAGAGATAGTGAAACGTAGATGTAATGAGCTTTTCAAAATGCTTAGGAATTGCTGATAATTTTGCAATTCCCCTATAATTAGATGTATCCGACTTCCCTTTTTATGCAGTGGGATAATATAAGATTCTTTCTACATTTGCAAGGGGATGGTGAAAAAGAAAGAAGTGGCGGCCCTTGCAAATATTGGGGTGGCGCCAAAAGTGGTGAACAGGCTGAAATCGAGGCTCCAAACGTCTAATAGGTGGAGCCTCAAATTTAAATTCACTTAGTAACTCCAAATTTTAATCGAAGTTACTTCAGAGTTGTTTAGCTAGCGTGCGAAATTTTAAAAATTGAATTTTCACGTTGTTGTACATACGTGATTCAAGTGATAAGTGTAATGCTACTTTTTGCGCAGTGCCGAATGCCATTTTTTTTTATTTTTAAACTAATTTATTTATTTTATTTTTAATTTATATATTAAATTTAATATCGTTCGTCACAAAATTGGATATCAGAAATTTTGGGGCAGGAAAACCCTTTCGTCACTAGACTTTTACTTTGTAAAGAAGTTTTTTTGGAAGATATCAGAAATTTTTTCCAATGCTTATGCTTTTTACATTGTAGCTTTGTCAAAAGATGCCTTGTGTTTTAAGAAATATACCTCAGTACCTCAGTACCACTACACTCTTATGCTCTGCCTGCTACATCTCAATGTTTGCTGCTGTACTTTGTCAATTGTAAGTGAAATGTATAATAATATAGTAATATAGTAAACCGATTTTTACCAATTTTGGTCAGGATGTATAAAACCAACGCAGATGCGTATGTTGACAGTGTGATCAAGATATCTCAAAAAACAACAAAGTTTTTCATACTAAAACTTGATTTTTGACCGATCGTTTATATGGCAGCTATATGATATAGTATACCGATTTGAACTAAATTTGGAAATAATGTATAAGACCAACTTAAATGCATATTCTGTCAAATTGGTTGAAAAATCTTAATAAACAAAATAGTTTTTCATACTAAAACTTGATTTTTGACCGATCGTTTATATGTCAGCTATATGATATAGTATACCGATTTGAACTAAATTTTGACATAATGTGTAAGACCAACTTAAATGCATACTCTGTCAAATTGGTTGAGAAACCTTGAAAAACAAAAAAGTTAATCATACTAAAACTTGATTTTTAGCCGATCTTTCCTATGACAGCTATATGATATAGTATACCGATTTGAACTAAATTTGGAAATAATGTATAAGACCAACTTAAATGCATATTCTGTCAAATTGGTTGAAAAATCTTAATAAACAAAATAGTTTTTCATACTAAAACTTGATTTTTGACCGATCGTTTATATGGCAGCTATATGATATAGTATACCGATTTGAACTAAATTTGGACATAATGTGTAAGACCAACTTAAATGCATACTCTGTCAAATTGGTTAAGAAACCTTGAAAAACTAAAAAGTTTTTCGTACCAAAGCTTGATTTTCTAATTGGTACAATATAGTAAATAGTAAAATGTATATATTCAGTTAACCGGTCATATCTTCCACACCTTGTGGCTGAGAGACATGTGTCATATATCAAAAGACGCGAAATTTTACGTGTTACAACATATTGAAATTTAATAAAAATCGTCGGAACCGTTTTCTAATAAATCGCCAAAGTTTAAGCTAAAAATCCTTTTTTCACCTGTAGCATTTTATCTGAGCACTTTGCTAAAAAGTATTCAAGGCACGTCTAGAAGCCCTCAAAAATACCTTTCTAACTTCTTCTTGGATTGGAAACTACGGGTGTTTCAAATTTTTTCACGTTTTAGCTATTTCCCGCTAAACTAGCTATTTCCCGCTAAAGTCGTAGAACAAACATTTCTAGATTTTTGATGAGAAACAATTCCTCATCATCAAATCTAAGCTTTTTCAGCGCTTTCGTACAAACAAACAAACAAACAGACAAACTTTTCATCTCATTTTGAGAAGGCCCTTAAAAATTTCAAATTAATATATCTTTTGAACCAAATGTCGGATTGGAATGATCGAGGTATCATTCGACGCGTATTTAACAAGAATTTTTAAAAAATATAAAATTTATTCAAAAGGCTCCAACGGCCCCACTAGCTGCAATCATAAAAATTTGGCCCCTCCCACTTACACCCCCATATCTTATGAACCAGGTGAGTTACCAAAAGTCTTAGTATGCACTTTTGTTATTAACCGTCATACCTTTCAATCGGTATATAACTCAATCCGATCGGACAGTCATAGCAAATTTTCCATTCTGCGTGTATATATTGCTAGTCGCCTTTTGCACACTTCGTGCTGCTTTCGTCACTAGCGCGGACTGCCGTCCGCAGTGATTATTGGTTTTTCTATGCTAATAGCTTATTATTTAATATATATGCCGAAATAATGTTTGCAAAAAGTTTTTAATGTTTTGGATAATTAAATAATAATAATAATTTTGTGGTTGTTGTTGTTAATTTAATGTTACATTTTTGCTGTTTGTCGTTAAAAAACTGATTTTTTTTCAACAAAAACTCGATTTTAGACCGATTGTTCCTATGGCAGCTATATGATATAGTATCCAAATTTTCACTAAACTCGCCCTGGTTATATAAAGTTGTTTTTAATGAAGAATTATAAGGTTGCGTTGCAATATAATGGAAAACAAAAAAGTAAGCTATATGATATGGTGAACCGATCCAGCTGATTTTTATACATCATCTTACTATAAATCTATAAAAAAGTTTGTGTTAAGTTTCAAGCCTCTGCCTTAACTATAAGTATTTTTGACTCAATCCGATCGGACAGTCATAGCAAATTTTCCGTTCGCACCCTTCGTGCTGCTTTCGTCCCTAGCGCGGACTGCCGTCCGCAGTGATCATTCTTACAGAATAAGTCAACCCCCTTGTTTTTATTTTATTTTTTTAAAATTTTTTCGGGTGCACTTCAATTGGAATAATAAACAAATACAATATTAAATACCATTTTCTAACAGTATATATTATTAGCATTAAAATAAATCGTGATTTTTAAATACAGTAAGATATAAGCCCTCTTAGAATGGTGTGAGCGTAAATAACAGAAAAATAATAATTAGGGTAGGGGTGCTGACACGCTCACTTATCCAAATTACTTTTAAGGGCATCTATAATACTAGGAAAAAAACGCATCAAAATAACTTGCGTAGCTTACGAGATAATAATTAATATTAAAAATAATAATAAATATCAAATTCCAAATGGGACACTGCGAACAAATTGTCATTTGAAAGTGTGAGGTTACGTACTAAATAATTAAATTTTGCAAAAAGTGAAAATTGAGACAAACTGTTCAGAATTCAAAATTAATCACTCTACAACCTGGATATATACATTAACTTGACAAGTGCTGACAACTTTTTGTAACTCTTTTCAAAGCTTAACTTTCTTTTCGAAAATTATTTATTGACACCTCAATGTACAAATTATTAATAAGACACGCACAAAGCTTCAAAAATCAGTGGTAACGTATAGTATAAGCCCGATCTGTTAAAATCCAATTAAAATTGTAAAGTTTTTATGCGATTTTCATTAATAAATGGAGAGCAATTTAAATTTTTTGAAAGCACGCGGTCTTTCGTTAAAACAGCTGACTTTAACAGCAGCTATCTTAACATTGGACTGTTATGTTAACACTTCTGGTATGGAACATAACAGTATTTATAATGTGTTGGCATTAAAAATTCATGAATTTGCATATCTTCGAAAAATAAACTAATGTCAAGAAAACCGGTCAAACGCCCCATAATGCAGTGGTTTACAAATTAATAGATTCAATTAAAATATTTGATTAAATTAAGATAAGGATATTTAACAGTCGAGAGCTCGACTATAGCAGTCTTACTCGTTTTCTTCTCGCGACGCAATAAAACTTAAATTTGTTGTTGCCCGCTTTTGGGGTACAAATTGTCAATAAACCATACAAAATATAAACGGATTGCCAGGCGTCCATAAAAGCTTTCGCACGAATGTAGTAGCAAATAGGGGTGTGAGTGTGTGTGATCCCCTCTGTATAAGTATGAGTTTGTGTGTGAGTGTGTGTGCTGAGTGTGTATGGCTTAAGCATAGACATAGAGTGAAAGTAAACTGTGAACACACTCGTCCAAACTGTCGCACTCGAGTCAGACTTATAAATAATAAACTTATGAAAGAAACTTGCAGGCGGTCGGGCAGAGTAACTGGTTGATATAAATAAAATAAAGTAAAATAAAATAGAAAAGGCAACAACTTTTACGAGTAGGCGAATGCACAAAGGAATTCACATACACACAGCTATATGTTATAGTAGACCGATTTGAACCAAATTTGGTCAGGATGTATAAAACCAACTATAATGCATATTGTTTCAGTTTGGTTGAGATATCTCGGAAAACAAAAAAATTTCTCATATTACTAAACTTGATATTCGACAAATCGGTTCTATGGCAGCTATATGATATAGTGGAGAAACAAAAAAGTTTTTCGTACTAAAGCTTGATTTTCTAATTTGTATGGTAGATATGGTATATAGTAAAATGTATATATTCAGTTAACAGGTAATATCTTCCAAACCTTTTCGCTTAAAGATATGTGTCATACATATATCAAACTAGTCGGAAAGGCTACAGTCGAGCTCCCGACTGTAGGATACCCGTTACTTCTTTGAATATATATAAAGTATTTTCCGAATTTTAGATTCTAAAGATATAAAAACTCTAAGTTTATAATGATAACTGAAAGCAAAGTTAACCCCGTAAAAGTACTTTAATGTAATAACTACCCGAAAAAATATTCGACAAAACATTTATTTTATATTGAATATTCCTAAAATATAGAAAAGGGCATCCGCCCTGATTGTTACAATGACCACTATGTGATATAGTGAACCTATTAAGACCAAATTCATTCAGGACGTATAAGACAGAATAAAATTCATAATCAGCGAGTGATTGACAGAAACTCCAGAAACTCTCCAGATTGACAAATCTCCAGAAACAACAATAATTTTTACCCTAATCCTTAATTATCGACCAATTCTTTCTATGGCAGATATATGATATAGTAAACCGATCTTAACCAATTTTGGTCAGGATGTATAAAACCAACTTATATGCATATTCTGTAAAATCGGTTAAGATATCGTAATAAACAAAAAAGTTGTTTATACTAAAATTTGATATTCGACAAATCGGTTCTATTGCAGCTATATGATATAGAGGACCGATCTTAACCAATTTTGGTTAGGGTGTAAAGGAACTATAATGCATATTCTGTCAGTTTGGTCGCGATATTTCGGAAAACAAAAAAGTTTTTCATACTAAAACTTGAAATTCGACAAATATGTTCTATGGCAGCTATTTGATGTAGTAGACCGATTTGAATCAATTTTGGTCAGGATGTATAAAACCAACTTAAATACATATCCTGTCAAATTGGTTGAGATATGTCGGAAAACAAAAAAGTTTTTCATGCTAAAACTTGATTATCGACGGATCGTTCGTATGGCAGCTATATGATATAGTGGACCGATTTAAAGCAATTTTGGTTAAGGTGTATAGGACGAACTATAATACATATTCTGTCAGTTTGGTCGCGATATCTCGGAAAACAAAAAAGTTTTTCATACTAAAACTTGAAATTCGACAAATCGGTTCTATGGCAGCTATATGATAAAGTGGACCGATTTGAACCAATTTCGGTCGGGATATATAAAATTAACTATAATGCATATTCTGTCAGTTTGGTTGAGATATCTCGGAAAACAAAAAAGTTTTTCATACTACAACTTGATTTTGGACCGATCGTTCATATGGCAGCTATATGATATAGTCGACTAATTTGAATCAATTTTGGTCAGGATGTGTAAAACTAACTTAAATACATATCCTGTCAAATTGGTTGAGATATCCCAGAAAACAAAAGAGTTTTTCATACTAAAACTTGATTTACGACCGATCGTTCATATGGCAGCTATAAGATATAGTGGTCCGATCGAAAATTTAAAACAAACTTGATCTGCGTGGGGTATATAGAAGTCTGTGTACCAAATTTGGTTGCTCTACCCCTTATAGTCTCTGAGATCTAGGCGCTCACACGGACGGACAGACGGACAGACGGACGGACGGACGGACGGACAGACGGACATGGCTATATCGACTCGGCTGTTGATGCTGATCAAGAATATATATACTTTATAGGGTCTGCCACGCCTCCTTCTGCCTGTTACGCACATTTGCACGAATACAATATACCCTTTTACTTAATTTTTAAGTAACGGGTATAAAAACGTGAAATTTTACAACATATTGAAATTAAATTAAAATCGTTAGAGCCGTTTTCTAATAAATCGCCAAAATGTCAGCTAAAAAGGTTTTTTCACCTGTAGAATTTTACCTGAACACTTTGCAAGCAAATATTCAAGGTACGTCTAAAAGCCCTCAAAACCTTTCTAACGACATATCTAACACATCTGTAGTTTCTTGGGATTGGAAACTATGGTTTATTTTAATGCTAATAATATATATTGTAAGAAAATGTTATTTAAATAGTAATTGTTTATTATTTCAACTGAATTGCACCGAAAAAATTAAAAAATAAAATAATAAAAATAATGGGCGGGCTTGGTGACGCGCTCACTTTTCTAAAATACTTCTTAGGGTATGTGTAATACTAGAAAAAAACCCTCATCTAAATATCTTGTGTAGTTTCCGAGATATTAATTAATGCCACAAAAACTTCTCAAACGCCCCAGTCAGCTCGCAGTCCAGCTAACACACGCATGCGACAATAGCATGGCACGGCGGTTGACACCACGTCCCTACATACTGGTGGAATGCACGCATCTCCAACGCCAGGCAAGCATGTTTACATGCCAGATGGCGATACACACACGCTCGCGGCAGGCCGAATTACTTGGCTGCGCAGCTGGAGTACCAGGTGGCAAGGCGAGTTCTGAAAATGGAGATCCGAAATAGCAAACGTGAGTGCTTTTTGGAATTGTGCGACTCTGCTGAATATGATCCCTGGGGTAAGGCCTATAAGACGATAGTCAAAAGAGTAAACGCTGTTAGGCTGGTATCGCCTACTGACGGAATCGAGATGAAGTCGATTGTGGAAACGCTTTTCCCCAACAGAGCCAGCATCATCAACTCTCACGCAGTGCCACTGTACCCGAATGCTGTCGACGTGGTCACGGTAGTCGAGGTCCTCACAGTAGCCAGAAGCCTCAAGGCCAGGAAAGCCCCAGGACCAGATTGCATCCTGAATCGAGCACTCAAGATGGCTATCTATCTGCATCCCACAGTATTCACTGAGCTATTCAACGAATGCTTAAATGAGAGGATATTCCCATCCATGTAGAAAGTCCAAAACCTGGTGCTTCCGCCCAAGCCGGGTAAGCCCCCAGACGACCCGTCTTCCTACATACCGATCTGCCTACATCAAATAATCAATGTAAAGTCGAATAGACATATGCGTTAGAGTGAGCGAGACAACAATATGTGTATTTCCAAGATCGGTTAAGCACACGCATACATATGTACATATGTAAGCACGAGCCAACACAAAAGAATTTTCTAGATTAGCATTAGCATAAATATGAACATGCCGGATGATAAACACGACAAATAGCTAAAATCAGCTGAATTTAAAAAAGGAGTTGACACAGCCGGGATTTGAACCCGCAACCCAATATCAAAATAGGATTACAAAGTATGGGGACTCAACCCGTCGAGCCATCATCTAATATATTCCAAAATTGCTTGTTAATCAATCTTATTGAAAAATTAATTAAAAATTGTAAAATAACATCAAATGTTAATGTATATGTCAATATAACATCAGTAAGACATGACAATATAACATTAATAAAAAAAAAAACCATTTGCCCGAGGCAGGATTCGAACCTTCGACCTGCTTGATAGCATAAAATTAGATGAATTCAGCGACTTAGCACAGTACGCCACGGAGCGCTGTAAAATTCGTCTGCCAAATTGCAGCTTTGTTAACAGCATTTTTCTGCTATTAATTTATGATTACTGCCAAATCTCACACAATTAAACAGCTTAACTTATTATTTTAATATCTTCGCTATTTTCCGTCCGATCGCAATGAAATTTTCTACACAGATCGTGGACTATTTACGCTTCATCTGTGGAAAATCTGCAGTTTCTCGCTTTCAAATTGTTCTTGTAATTTAGAAATGAAATTTTAAACTTGGATTTTAGGGCGTTCAAGGGGGCGTGGCAAAATTCTAAAACAAACTTGATCTGCTTGCAATATAGATGAACCTACATACCAAGTTTGGTGTCTCTAGCTCTTATAGTCTCTGAGATCTCGATTTTCATACAGACGGACAGACGGACGGACGGACAGACGGACGGACGGACAGACGGACGGACGGACAGACGGACATGGCTATATAGACTCGACTGTTGATGCTGATCAAGAATATATATACTGTATGGGGTCTGCCACGCATCCTTCTGCCTGTTACGCACATTTTTTTTGAAACAAACTTAATAGACCCCTGTCTTTTTTAAGTACGGGGTCTAAAAACACACACAGACACAATCAAATTCCAGGACAATGAAATCAGTCGGAAACTGAGAGAGATGGTGGGACTTTGATGACGATAACAGTTCCTACTACGACTTTCCTTTGACTCAGAAAGCAGATTGTAATTAATATTTACGCATACACACGCACAAACACACTCACTCAGATACTATATAAGCATAAGAGACGGATAAGGGTTTTATTCATTCGAATATTCAAAGAATAGTCGTTAATATCGCATCTAAAAGTGCTGAAAATCAGGGAGTCAAGCCAAAACAAATATAGGTTCCAGTACAAAATAATTTTTAAAATTTTAGAATACTTAAGAACAAAAATTTATCAACAAATATGTACATACATATGTACACTCAGACAAATATGCCATCCTAAAATTAGGTACGACCGAACTTGAATTTAATCGTTTTGTTCTTAAAATTTTAAGATTGCTGTGTACTAAAAATCTTAAATTAAGTATGAATCGATCTTAAATTTAAATTTTCGAATGACAGCTATACGAAAAAGTTGTCTGAAATCAACCAAACTTAGTCAGAATGCATAAGACCAAGCCAAATATAAAATCCGTGAGTCTGGTTAAGATACTTCCGGAAACAATAGAGTTTTTTATACCAAATTAGTTTCAGATTTTTGTGTACTTAAAATGTGTTTTTCAAGATTGAAATGAACTTTAAAATGAGATCGTTTTGTACTAGAAGCCAGTCAATTTTGGGATATGCGCAAATTCTTTCTTTCATTGTCGCACTTTCTTTATTCTCAATTGGTTTCAGCAACGCAATGGTGACCATAAGCTTGGATTTCTGGTCAAGTCAGCAGTATTACTAGGAAGGTTGCTAACCAACAAAATACACCATTATTAAATGGTATTTAATTATGTTGTATGCTAAATTTTAATATACATAATAGTGTATGTTTGAAGATTAAATTAAATTAAATATGAAAATTGTTTGTACTATAAACAAGTACATTTTGCGATTAGATCAAGATGTGTACTTAAACTAGTATGTTTCGATGTTGAATTAATCCCAAAACGTACTTAAAGTATCCCAGAAAAATCTCATTTTAATATTACCGTACTTGCGAAAACCGAACTTGAACTAAGATTTTTGTTCTCAGTTTTGGAAATTCCGAACTTAGACAGCTTTTAAGATCGTTTGTCCTTGAATATCGCCTGTTTAAGTACGGAAATCTTGATTTTTTTTCTGAGCATATGTATGCATTTTATCGAGACATGCTTAACTTAAATTTAAAATAATTTTTTAGTACATAGGAAATAGAGGTTTGCATGAATGCATTCATTTCCAATACCATAGTACTGTACAGTAGTAAAGTGTTCTTAAAACAAATGTACTCATTCTTTACTGTGCAGATATTCAAGTAGCTAGAAGAACAGTACAACATTTTTACTGTACTCGGAGTGAATGGCAGTAATAGTTGTACACTTCGTAAGTGAGCACAATATTTGTCTCTTTTTTAAAAGTTGTACACCATACACAATTCTAAGTACAGTGAATGTGTGTTGTCATTTATCTTTACAGATGAGTTTAATATTTTGCACAAAGTGGGCATGGCTGAAATTTTCGAGAGTGAGTGAGAACACTAGCTGTCGATACTGACAATTTGTACAACATTCACTCACACCCATTTTAAACTGTGCATTTAGAATGAATGATTTAATTGCCCTTTTGGATGCATTCATGCAGATGTCTATTAGGAAAGTTACGTACAATCATACAGGAAAAAAATAATTGTTGGAAAAATGTTCCGAAATCGTACTGGTATAAACGTTTCTGTTTTTGGTTACTAAAAAATAGTTTTATTTTCTGCTGAAAATTTACATACATAAATAAGTATATCAAGAGAGTAGCCTTTTAATTGTCCATTCGTTTAGTTTTTTACGTTTAATAAAGGCAAAAGGTGCATTGTTAAATTTTAAATAAATTTATTATCTCTGAGACATGCAGACGATCATGGCTATATTGACTCGACTGTTGATGCTGATCAAGAATTTCGACTATTGATACTAATCAAGATATAATATATTGGCATTTGCAACGGCGTTGACATCGACATGGGCCTGGTTGTTGTGACTTTAATCATTTCCCTTTCATAACCCTATCCATGTTTATTGCTGACAATGGCACTGTAATCTTTTAAATTGTAATTAAAGGTTAAATCTTAATTAAATGTTTTTTGACGTTGTTAGTTGTTTGCGGATCTTCTTTTTCTTCTCTTCTCATCCGCTTTGGAGGAGGGGAAACACAAAATTGCCTAGACTACGACTTTCAACATAAATCCAAACTTATCTGCAGCAATAAATCAGTTTTAATGCGATTCCTTCGAAGAGACGGACTGGCGATGAGGTTTGCAAATAAGAAAAAAAGTCAATACTGTGATTATACGTAAATTCCTTTTTTTGTTTTATGGCCTTCTAAGGAGTTAAAAAGTTTATTTACTGTGATTTCTTATAGCTTCGCCTTTTCATTTAATGCGGTTTATTTGTTGATTATTTAACTTAGCATTTTAGCGTAATTGAATGTATATATTTTACAGAATCGATATATATATATGAGATCTGATATATGTATATTCAGCTTTCTGTCTTTTACAGAGTATTATAAAAGAAAGTGAGTGATTTTTGATCTTGCAATTTCGAAATTTCCTCGAATTCGTACTCATACTCGTAATACGAGTTCTTATAAACTGCAAGTGATTGTGGTTATTGTCAGAAGTCGTGAAATACATGACAGTTATTAGCAACTTGGCATGGAGATGAGATGAGACGCGACGGTTTAATAATGACTACAAAGTCCTTGAGCACTGACATGCTACTCGTCAAGGAATTATGTCAGTGCCAGTGTGTGAGTTTAGTACGAGTATCTATGAGATACAAAATACATACATAACATAAGCACATGCGAGGGTTGCTATTTATGTGTCTGGTCTAGTAATGAAACAACGAAATTTATGTTTGGAAATCGTTTTACTGTTTTTCAAAGTATTCTCCTTGAAGATCAATATACATTTGCATAAGATGAAACTGTGCTTATAAATGGCATCTATGCCTAGGTAACGACCAAAATTATAAAAATTTTACGCACGATAATGCTTATTCTTTAATTTCATTATTTTGTTGAGTTGAATTTTGCAATAAAAATAATACATGAAAAGCAACCCTCGTACCATATGGCTTAGTTTAAGTGTTGGAAAAACGGCAATTGGACTGCACATGGCTCTTTGTATTCTTCTTCATTATAGGCCGTGTCTGAGTGTGCAACTGCCACGGCATTAACTTGACGGCACTTTGACGTCTTGCCCTGTCGACCCAAAAGGTTTTGAGGTACCACAGCATCTTCTCACCTACAGCCGCATTTTAGTACCGGCCTGGCCTGGTAATTTACATGGGCAAGTGTGAGAATTTTTAGAATTGGCCACGTTTGGACTGGTGACAACAATGGTAGCGGCATCCACGACAACACCCACCCACATTTAGACTTACCTTTTACATTTTTAATTTAACTGCCCAGTTTTATTTGCCTATGTTGAGTGCGATTGTTGCCATTGTCGTTGGCAGGTGTTTTTACCACAATTGTGTGCCTACAAGCCTTCAGCTATCATTTTACTCTGTTCTTTTGCCTCTGACTTGACCTACTGACATTGCTGTTTTTCTCTGTACATATTTCAGCTCCACTCGGTTCTTAATTAACTGCGCCTCAACTCATTGCCAAATGTTTGCTAGCCTCTGCTGGCCGAAAGACCAAGGCTCAAAGCCAAATGCCAGCGGCTAAAGCCACAACTCAGTGGGGCGATTCTAACAGCTAACAGCCAAGCAACACACACACACACACACGCACACACACATATATACATATATACCATATATACATATGTGTGTATAGATAGTTTCGCTTCTCTGTGAGTTGTGTGTGGCTCGTTGCCTGCATATTAAAATGCTGTCAAAATTGCACGGCTAAATGTCATTTCATTTGGCAATGCTGCTTTCAGTCGCACTCTGCTACATGTTTTCTAGTGCCGTCGTCTGCATACATATGCTTGATGCATACATGGGCGTAGCCAGCATATACTTAATTAGAGGAGGGGTGCAAAAAGTTCATATTCATTATGTACATATATGTATATGTATATGTATATGTATATGTTATATGTATATGTATATGTATATGTATATGTATATGTATATGTATATGTATATGTATATGTATATGTATATGTATATGTATATGTATATGTATATGTATATGTATATGTATATGTATATGTATATGTATATGTATATGTATATGTATATGTATATGTATATGTATATGTATATGTATATGTATATGTATATGTATATGTATATGTATATGTATATGTATATGTATATGTATATGTATATGTATATGTATATGTATATGTATATGTATATGTATATGTATATGTATATGTATATGTATATGTATATGTATATGTATATGTATATGTATATGTATATGTATATGTATATGTATATGTATATGTATATGTATATGTATATGTATATGTATATGTATATGTATATGTATATGTATATGTATATGTATATGTATATGTATATGTATATGTATATGTATATGTATATGTATATGTATATGTATATGTATATGTATATGTATATGTATATGTATATGTATATGTATATGTATATGTATATGTATATGTATATGTATATGTATATGTATATGTATATGTATATGTATATGTATATGTATATGTTATATGTATATGTATATGTATATGTATATGTATATGTATATGTATATGTATATGTATATGTATATGTATATGTATATGTATATGTATATGTATATGTATATGTATATGTATATGTATATGTATATGTATATGTATATGTATATGTATATGTATATGTATATGTATATGTATATGTATATGTATATGTATATGTATATGTATATGTATATGTATATGTATATGTATATGTATATGTATATGTATATGTATATGTATATGTATATGTGTATATGTATATGTATATGTATATGTATATGTATATGTATATGTATATGTATATGTATATGTATATGTATATGTATATGTATATGTGTATATGTATATGTATATGTATATGTATATGTATATGTATATGTATATGTATATGTATATGTGTATATGTATATGTATATGTATATGTATATGTATATGTATATGTATATGTATATGTATATGTGTATATGTATATGTATATGTATATGTATATGTATATGTATATGTATATGTATATGTATATGTATATGTGTATATGTATATGTATATGTATATGTATATGTATATGTATATGTATATGTATATGTATATGTATATGTATATGTATATGTATATGTGTATATGTATATGTATATGTATATGTATATGTATATGTATATGTATATGTATATGTATATGTGTATATGTATATGTATATGTATATGTATATGTATATGTATATGTATATGTATATGTATATGTGTATATGTATATGTATATGTATATGTATATGTATATGTATATGTATATGTATATGTATATGTATATGTGTATATGTATATGTATATGTATATGTATATGTATATGTATATGTATATGTATATGTATATGTATATGTATATGTGTATATGTATATGTATATGTATATGTATATGTATATGTATATGTATATGTATATGTATATGTATATGTATATGTATATGTATATGTATATGTGTATATGTATATGTATATGTATATGTATATGTATATGTATATGTATATGTATATGTATATGTATATGTATATGTATATGTATATGTATATGTATATGTATATGTATAGTGTGATATGTATATGTGTATATGTATATGTATATGTATATGTATATGTATATGTATATGTATATGTATATGTATATGTATATGTATATGTATATGTATATGTATATGTATATGTATATGTATATGTATATGTATATGTATATGTATATGTATATGTGTATATGTATATGTATATGTATATGTATATGCATTTTCCTATAGAGCTTAATCAAAAGAAGACAAAAGAAAAAAGTGTAATTTCATAAAATAAGACCATTTTAAGACCAAATTAATAAAACTAAGAATGTTAATTAAAAGAATTAAAAATCTTAAATTGATTAGAAAATATAAATATGTCATATTTAGTATAAAGACAATAATGGCACCGTGGCGCTCTGGTTAGAGTCGCCGCTTCAGTTTGGTATAACAATTCGAGGGATCAAAACCCGCTCTAGCCAAGGAAAAAACATATAATCGGAAAATTAAAAAACAAAAAAAAATCCACAAAAAGTATAAATATATATAAAAGTCTTGCGGTATTTTTTATTGAATTTTCAATTGTTCATAAAATTGGTTATAATAATGCGATTTAAGTCAAATATGCACCGTTTTGTTCGATGGCGAGCTCCCAACGAGATGCCAACTTCATAATGCCCCTCTTATAGAAGCTCGCTTCCCTATTGTCAAAAAACTCGGAGAGCCAATTTTCACAGGAATCTCTTGTGGCCAACTTCCGACTACCAATCTCGTTCGCCATGGACAGAAATAGGTGGTAATCACTTGGTGCGAGATCCGGACTATACGGTGGATGCAAAAGAACCTCCCATCCGAGCTCCCGGAGCTTCTGGCGCGTCACCAAAGATGTGTGTGGCCTGGCGTTGTCCTGATGGAAGACAATTCGGCCTCTGTTGATCAAAGATGGCCTCTTCTGCATGAGTGCTGCATTCAAGCGGTCAAGTTGTTGGCAGTACAGGTCCGAATTGAGCGTTTGGCCATAGGGGAGCAGCTCATAGTGGATGATTCCCTGCCAATCCCACCAAACACACAGAAGAACCTTCCTGGCCGTCAATCCAGGCTTGGCCACCGTCTGGGCAGCTTCACCGCTTTTCGACCACTTCCTTTTGCACTTCACGTTGTCGTAAGTGACCCACTTTTCATCGCCAGTCACCATCCGCTTCAAAAACGGGTCGATTTTGTTGCGATTCAGAAGCGATTCGCATGCATCCATACGGCATAAATGTTTTTTTGCGTCAAGTCGTGTGGCACCCATACATCGAGCTTCTTTTTGAATCCAAGCTTCTTCAAATGGTTTTTAACGGTTTGATGACTCATGCCCAGCTCTTGGCCGATGCCACGGCTGCTACTATGCCGGTCTCTTTCGATCAATTCAGCGATTTTATCGCAATTTTCGACGACAGGCCTTCCGGACCGTGGCGCATCTTCGATCACCTCTGCACCAGAACGAAAACTTTGAAACCATCGTTGTGCGGTGGAAATGGAAACTGTATCGGGTCCATAAGCTGCACAAATTTTATTGGCAGCATGAGATGCATTTTTGCCTTTATCGTAGTAGTACTGGAAAATATGCCGTATTTTCTCTTTATTTTGCTCCATGTTTGCGACGCTATAACTTACGAACGACTAAAAACAAACAACAATAAATCAAACACGTGTTAGCGTGTGAAAATAGCTTTCCAAAAAGCTCTAGCCTGAACCGATGCGACGAATACAACTAGAACTATGCGCTTGCAAAGACAAGCTTGCGGAAATACCGCAAGACTTATATATATAAAAAAAAATAAGTTTAATGTTTAAAGCAACACCTGCCTTAATTTTTTATTTTTGGTTTGAGAATTTAAGACTGTTTGATCTTAAATTAATAACTTATTCTTATTTGAAATGTTCTGAAATCAAGATGTGTTTTCTAAATTTAAGAATTTTATGTACTCGACGCATTTTTAGACCAAAATTCTTAGTGCAGAGACCAAAATCTTGATTTTAGAACATTTTTTTTTATCAGTGTAGATAAAGTAAACTTATATGTTTCTATCCTTAAAATCAAGATTTTGGTCTCCGAACTAAGAATTTTGGTTAATTAAAGTTAGATAACACATCTTGATTTTAAGAACTTTTTAAATAAGACCAAGTTCTTATTTATAGACCAAACAGTTTAAAATACTTAAGAAACCAAAAAAAATAATAAGATTAGTTTGAATTTAAAATTTTTTTATTGTTGTTTTATTTTCATATAATTTTTTTTTTGTTTGGTATATTTGTAAAGATTCCTTTAATATATTTTTCCTTGGAAAGAGGGGATTCAAGAACCCGCGCTTGTTTTCAAACTGATGCGGCGACTCTAACCAGAGTGCCAAGAAACCACTATTGGTTTTACGTAAACTATGACATATTTATATTTTCCTAAGAATTTTAGATTTTTATTTTTTTATTAAGATCTGCGATGTTTTAGATTATTATTGTTAAAATTCTTAGTACAAGTAATTTGGTCTTAAAACACTCGAATTTCAAGAACAAAATATTTCAGATGAATGTTCTTGATTTTAAAAGTTGGTTCTCTTATCAGTGTCTGTATCTGTGAATCTGGCTTTACTATTTTCCCAACTATTTTCTTTTTTAAGATCAATGCACTTAGATTAAGCTTGAAAATATTTTTGAATCACTTTTCCCCTTTGAATTGAGATTTTTAAGGCATTTTAAAGCCTTTAGGGTAAGTAGATATCAGTGCACACTACTTTCTTATGTGACGGTGAGAGACCTGATGAAAAATACCGTTTTTCTTGATATTTTTAACCTAATCGATCCAAAAGATCTGAATAGTGTTTTCTGGTAATCCTTCTGACATTTTTAGGGTAATCTGTGTGAATTATACCACTGACACGCTAAAAAAAATGCGTAGTAATAATTTTCCAGAAATTTTTCTGCATTTTGCTAGCTGAGGGGTGCGGGGATGCTGTTCCCCCTTCTTCATCCAACTGCATGCACCTGGCTACGCCCTTGCACACATACATGTACCAGGGTAGTTTATATCTGTCAGCTGCAGTGCCCGTAAAGATTATGCCTAATTACGATGTCCATGTACGTTGGATTTGGCCAGTCTTTCTATATCCGAAGTGGTTGGCGTTTTACATTGCACATTCGCCGCATAAGGCCAATGCTCACATCATCATGCAGCATAAAGCGATTATATTTCGTGCTTAAGTAATGTCACAAGCTGTCAGAAAGTGGCCAAAGAAGCGTGCTGAGATTCGAAAGCAGAATGAGATACTTCTCAAGAAGATAAATTTCAGACGGTTGATGGAGTTGATTCTTCACAGAGCTTTGACAGATCTTTCACAAACTAGTTGCCACAGTTTGAGCACTGATTTTGTATGCTTGTGCTAGAGCGACTCTATCACTACGAGATACCGTCGTATCTTACTTTCCTTAATTATCGTAATCGTTAAATTTTTTCGTCACTAGATGGATACCGCGTTTCGGGGTTTTTATTATCAAATTGTTGATTACTTAGATATATAATTTCGTGTACATACAGTATTTTAATTTTTAAGTCAAACTTAAGTATTAAGTATGCATTGCACCTTGAGGACCATGGCAGGAGCCAGGGGAACAACAAGAATGGATAGTCCAGAATCCAGTTGAGTCTGAATTGCGGGCTTGACAAATTCTTTACCTTAATTAAAAAAGTTTAGATTTTTCTTGCCTGGTTCGGCGACGACTTGACGCGCCTCCAGTCTCATTCTCTTGCCTTCCTCTCTCGCCCTCTTTCTTTCTGTGTTTTTTTATCTCTCTTTCTTTTTTTTTTGTGTATTTTTATGTCACATAATAAGCAGTGAGTGCGTCAAAAAAACAACTGCACAACAATGAAAATACGACAAGTTTTGTGAATTTTCTCTACTCTCGCTCCCCCGTTTCATTGTCAACTCTGTCTCTCTCTTTCTTACTCTCCCTCCCTCTTTCTTTCCCTGCTCCATCTCGTGCTAGATGTGACTTGGGTAGCCCACGGGAATCAGCTGCCAACTTTTTCGTTCTCTCGTGTTTTGTTTTTGTTGCTCGCAGACAGTCGAAGCGGCTGGTAGCAAAGTTTTAAAATAAACTTGCATCATACAATTTTTAAAAGTTTCATTGCTAAAGCAATTCCACATACACACAAATACACACACATGCTCAGGCACATATGTCCCCATATAAATACAACAACAAACACACACAAATTTACATTAATTTAAAACTGAGAGCGCCAACAAATGTTGCTTTTGTTTTTTTTTAATTCAAATTAATTTTTACAAAACAAAATTGCAATTTTTAAATGAATTTATTTATGTTGTTGTCATTCAGTAACTCATTATAGAAATTTAAAAAAGATGTCGAATACTATGAGATACACGTTATGGTGCCTTTTCAATAGTTGACAAGCTAGTCAATTTCATCTACTTTGCTGTAAATTTTGATGTCAACTTAGTCAATTCAAGTGTAAACGGTGGTCAACTCTCTCCAAAAATGTGCTGTCTTAGTAATCAGCACAGTCTACTTTTTGAAAACTGACGCTGTGTCAACTAGTGTAAATCGAGCACTACACAATTAAGGTTTATATTAATTTTATATATTAATTTTAAGCTCCAACGGTATACAAATTACTGCATACTTTTAGACGTTTTCTTTGGTTGAAAACTTAATACCGATCTAAATGCGATCATTTGGCAGATTAGACGTATGTACTTATGTAATGTATGATTAAAGTCCAAGTCAAGTTGGAAGAAAGTTCGAATTTTACAATATGTTTTGGTTAATTAAATATTGAGTTTGTGCTTCGTTGCAGTTGCTGTGTTTCGTGCGTAATTTAATTATAATAAATATGGCTGTAATAATGTATTAAGCCAGGGCCAAAGTGTAGAAGGGCAACTAACTGCATTTTAATTGGCAATTGCCACAGCCAATTAGCTACAGACAGCAGCACACAAATATACGAGTACACGAAGTGCTTCAACCTTACTGTATCTGTAGGTTGCTGTACGACAGCACTATGGGGCGTTTGAGAGATTTTTTTTGGCATTAATTCATTTTTCGAAGGTATGCAAATTCATGAATTTTTATTGCCAACACATTATAAATACATCAAACTGTTATGTTCCATAACAGAAATGTTAACATAACAGTCCAATGTTAAGATAGCAGCTGTTAAAGTCAGTAGTGTCAACCGAAGGCCCCGTTCTTTCATAAGATGTAAAATTGCTGTGCATTTTATAATCAATAGTTATTAATGAAAATTGCATGAAAAACGTTAAATTTATATTGGATGTTAACAATTCGGGCTTGTACTAAATGTTGCAACTGAAATTTTTTTGGTTTTGTGCGTGTCTTATTAATAATTTGTATATTGTGTATTGTACGTACCCTCACAATTTTCAATGACTATTTGTTCGCAGTGCCCTATGGAGAATTTAAGCAGTTTTTTTGATATTAATTAATATCTCGGAAACTACGCAAGATATTTTTTTTTTGTTATTTATGTTCACACCCTTCTAAGAGGTTTTACATCTTTGTGTATCAAAAAATTACGATTTATTTTAATGCTAATAATATATACTGTTAGAAAATGTTATTTAAATAGAAATTGTTTAAAAAATAAAATAATAAAAATAGTGGGCGGGCTTGGTGATACGCCCACTTTTCCAAAATACTTCTTAGGGTATGTATAATACTAGAAAAAAAAACCGCAACTAAATATCTTGCGTAGTTTCCGAGATATTAATTAATGCCACAAAAACTTCTCAAATGCCCCATAGTGCACAGTATATACTCAAAGATACATATTTAAAAGTAAAAGAGTACAAAATGGATAGTGTAAGTTTTAGTGAACATCTGCAAATGGAATTTCAACTCGCTGACCAACATGCAGACACTTAATGCTACTTGTATCTAAAATCCTTTTCCTGATACACAGTATTCTGTTTGCCTGTAGCTGTATCTGTATCTGAATCAGAATCTGAGCTCGTTTTCGTTTATGTTTTTGCACTTGAAACTCTCATAGCTGACCCAAATCAACGAGAGAATCCTAATTACGTAGCAGACTATGAGACATTGCACTTTGGCTCAATGGCGAAAAGTAGGTGGCAAAAATCTGCAACTTTTCCACTAAGTAAGATATCAATTCGAAATTTTAAGTATGTATTCTCCATATTTGAAGGATATTTTTGATACCTAAATACAAGTAAGCGTGGCTTAACAAAGGGCGTAAATTAACGGTCAGATGCAAAATTTTGTTATTTTCACCTTAAAAAAATAGGATAATAAAAAAACAAGAACGTATAAAATTTAATTTCAAAATTTTTTGTATTTGTACCAGCTTAATTCCTTTTCTCGAATAATAAATAAAATATAATAACTTCTACATAATTTACTATATGCAATATTAACATTTTTGCCACCAACTTTTGCCTAATTAACCATAGTGCATTGTAATCGTGTAGCTAACTAATATAATTAATTTATTGGAATTTGAATTGCTTGAATTGTGCACTGAAACTTTGTTTGGCAGCGTTACATAACCCTCCGGCCAACCACATACAGACGCGCTTCGGTTGGGGTAAGTGCAATAAACCGTTTGAGTATAACCTTTAGTTGGACTAAACATCAATGCAATATGCAAATTAGCTGTTCGGAGTAGCTCAGGGATACAGCCAACAGTGCCTCTCTCACTCTCGCGCTGAGATTTCTCTATCGCTTACTTACTTGCTGCGTTCTTCTTAATGAGCAGGGAAAAATGACTTTTAATTATGTTGTAATAAAGAAATTTCACATTGGCCAGTGGCATCCGTAAAACGAAATGTGAAAATAGCTTTCTCTGAAACATAATTTCCCTCTTTTTCGCCTACTGCTTTGTGTTGCCTCTTAATCTGATATTCAACAACTTTGATCGTTTGCAAATAAAGTGCAAAATACTTAACGGCGCACAAAGAACAAAAGTCAGTGCCAGGCCAAAGCGAGCATTTATTAATTGACTGGGTCAATTATATATAGAATGTATGTATGAAAGAAAGCATGATACCCAATTAAAGCACAGAAAGTAGCAGTAGGCTCCTCCTTTCTTGATACCCAGAAAAAAATATGACTTATGACTGCGGACGGTAGTCCGCGCTAGTGACGAAAGCAGCACGAAGTGTGCATTTTTTGTGACGAACGATATTAAATGTAATATATAAATTATTAAAAAAAAAAAAAAAAAGAGAGATCTCTTTGCGCAATGTGCCGAATGCCAAACTTTTTTTTAATAATAATTAATATACTTAATTTGATATCGTTCGTCATAAAATGGGATATCAGAAATTTTGGGTCAGGGAAACCCTTTCGTCACTAGACTTTTACTTTGTAAAGAAGTTTTTTTTTTAAGTTTAAATCTATCAGTTCGATATCCTTGCGATGCAGGTGACATTTGTTATACTAATAAGTGAATTAAAATATATTTCAAAACCTTTTTTCTTTTCCTGAATGGGTTGAATAGTACATCACATAATAGTCTTTACAGAGTTATACTCATAATTATGAAATAAAATCGAACAATTGAAAAACAAGCGAAATGAGAATGTACTCATCGCCCATCACGAGTATATTCTCTCTTGCCTTTCTCTACATGCTGAGTAGCGAAAGGGTGAGAACAGCATAGCCAAAGGGTGCGAATGAAAAACAACTGCAGCTCCTGCAGAGTGATGCCAGCAAAAACAAAATGCTCAATGAAAAGGCATCAACCGGAAACGGGCCAAGTGATTTCATTTTGTGTTTGTTGTTATTAAACATTTTCACTTTTTTACCCTGATTCCTTTAAAAGTATTCATAAAGGGTATATTGGCTTGGGCAAATGCAAGATTTATTTTCGACGAGTTGCTTTATATGGAATATATTATTGATCAGTATCAAAAGACGACTTTATTCATTCCTGCCCCTTCGTTTGTATATCTGACTACCTGTTCTGTTAAAAGTTCCTGTATATCATTCGCAGATTAAGTTTATTTTCAATTTCATATGCAAGGGTCGTGCCTCTTCTTCCAAAATAAAAAAAAATTACAAAAGGAATTATCATAGTAGTTACAAATGTGTTCTGAAAATTTCATCCCGATCGGATAATAAGCTCGAAAGCAATTCTCAAAACTAATTTTTTTTGTCTGTAAAGCACAGGGAATTTATTAGTCGCGCTCTTTTAACAAGAGCGGTTTGACTAGCTTTTTTTGCTCTTGTTGTAAATCAATTAAGATTTAACAGGTATGGGTGTAAGTATGAGTGAGAGCATGGTCTTAGCATGGCCTTTCTGTAAAAACATTTTTGGCCACTTTTTCTAATTGACTTTTCCTGAAATACCGTTTAACAAATTGCCAAATGGTTTGTCTACTATTGATTACGCTCAGTACTCGTATTTCAGAACAGCCTAACTCTTTTTATGACTCTATTGAAATTGACCAGCTAACATGACCTTCTCGTTTACTGACCTTGCTCATACTTTATGCACAGAGCCGCCCACCACGAAACCGCAGCGCTGCAATTTGTTAGCAAACTACAGACAGTCCGCCTGCAGCCAGTGCCATGCTTTTGGCGTTGCCTGCAGAATTCGACCTCTAGCCCGAGGCGAGTGCAGCCAACTGGCAACAACAACAAAAGTACTAAAAAGAACTGAAAAGAGATCAACTTTGTTATTTACGTAGCGAGTGCTCTATAAATATTGTTACGACATCAGCTTGGTCAACTCAATTGAACAATAACGACAGACAGACTACTCTACACTGATAAAAAAAAAATGTTCTAAAATCAAGATTTTGGTCACACAACAAAGAATTTTGGTCTGCGTCGAGATATATAATTTTTTTTGGATCTATTATATTTATTTTTTATAAATGTTCCGATTTTATGATTTTTCCTTGGGGTTATTAAACTGAAGCGTCGACTCTAATCAGAGCGCCACGGTGCCATTATTGTCTTCATATTAAATATGACATTTTTCTATTTTAACTTAAGATTATTGATTCTTATATTAAGGACGGTTCTTTGAAGCAGCTAAAATTAATGGTCACTGTGCCACTACGATGTTGGTAGCATTAACTTATTCGCCTGAGTTCAATAATTGGACCAACTGGGAAACGGATGCCAGTAATGGAGTAGAAATTCATTTAAAGTACAAAGGAGCATCAATAATTACCTACTTTACCAGACTTTAATTCTAGTACTATGTATATTTGACCACATTGAAACCTTTCGGAAAAATCTGTGTCACAGAAGGATAAGACTCCAAATGATTTGAACTCGAATTTGTATTTTTATTTAGTCACTTTTCTAGCATTAAATAAAAGACAATAACAAAACTATAATAAGCATTTCTAAATCGAATGATCACGATTCATGGTACAGAGGACACGACTACGAGATACCCTAACAAATCAAGTTTAAATCTCAAGTTTGCAAATCTCATATCTTTTGAACCAATAACTAAAATGACTATTTACACAGTGTGATAGACCAACTGGTTGATTCAAGTTGGTCGGTCAAAGTTGGAAAATATTTTCTATGCATATTTTGCATGTAAAATTAAAAAAAAAGAACAATTTGTTTTGTTCGATATATACATTTTAATCTTCTTTCGTGTTTAAACAATACTGATTACTATAGAAATTAGTTAATTTAATCTAATTACTTGATATAAAATAAAATATTTTTTTTCAAAAAATTTATATTATAACATTGGCAGTCATATCGAAAACGCATGTATTTGTACTGCTCTTCTTCTTCCATCACCATTTTATTGCGAGGGTTCATCAGTTTTTCGACTATAACAATGCTTTGGCGCGCCTAGATGCATGAAAGACAGGGGTAATTTTGTTAGAGAATTGACTACCAAATCGTCCTGTAGTAGTGGGATGGAGTCCAAATGAGTCAAATTTTAGTTATATTCTATTAAAGTTGATAAATAGCCTAATTTTAATACGTTTTTAAACATAGTCGACATAAAAACTAAGAAAATGAAGAAACAAATTTGTTCGGTTAGAAATGAACATACTTTTCAGAAGAAACCAAAAACATACAGATCATTCGCATTACTTGTCTATGATTAAACTTTAAGGAATGTTTTTTTTTTGGAAAGTTTGTACATTTGTGCGCGCACTGTCCCACCCACAATTTTTACCTCATTTAAAAATCCTTTCTAGACTCGTAATTTTTGAAGATTTCTCTATCGAATGCATATATTACTTTTACAATTGCTTCATTCGAAAAAGTGAATTTTGCCACAATTATACGCCCTTATGTCTCAATGTGCGTCGTCAATGTTCTCTTATTCTTCCTGATTCAAATTCTCTCTTGAATAACACTCCGATTCTGATGAAATTTTGTGATCCCATCGACTAAATGATATTTATTATACTTACCAAGAAACAAGCCTCGATCTTTAACATTTCTATGGTTTTTAAATTGTTTTGATATTTGGACGAAAGAAGCGGGCATACAAATTGAAAAAAAAAACTTGACCTGCGTAACTAAATACCACATTTGGAGTCACTAGCTTTTAAAGTCTCTGAGATTGATCATAAAGACGAACGAACAGATGGACAGACAATTGCTTAATAGCGCATTGGAACATCGTGATATGCAGTCATTTAAAATGCAGAACAATTTTTATTTATCACTGCGGACGGAAGTCTGAAAGCAAAAGGCGACTAGCTATATATACACGAAGAATGGAAAATTTGCTACGGTCCGATCAGGTCAAGTTATATACCGATCGAAAAGTATGACGTTAACTAACAAAAGTGTATACTAATACTTTTGGCAACTCACCTGGCTCGTAAGATATGGGGGCGTATGTGGGAGGGGCAAAATTTTAATGATTGCAGCTAGTGGGTTCGTTGGAGCTTTTTGGTTAAATTTCATAATTTTTGAAAATTTTTATCAAAAATATGCGTCGAGGTACCGGTCATTCAAATGGCCTTCTCAAAATGAAATGAAAAATCAGTTTGCCTGTATGCTTGTCTGTTTGTATCAAACTGCTAAAAAAAAGTTAGATTTGATGATGAGGAATTATTTCTTATCGAAAATCTAGAAACTTTTGTTCTACGACTTTAGCGGGAAATAGCTATTTTAGCGGAAAATAACAATTTTAGCGGGAAATAGCTAAAACCAGATACACACCTATAGTTTCCAATCCAAAGAAGCTACATATGTGTTTTATATGTCGCTAGAAAGGTATTTTAGAGGGCTTTTAGACGTGCGTTGAATATTTTGCAAAGTGGTCAGGTGAAATTTTACAGGTAAAATAAGGTTTTTTGGCTTAGATTTATTCGAAAACGGCTCTAACGATTTTTATTAAATTTCAATTTGATATATGACACATATCTTTCAGCCATAAGCTTTGGAAGATATGATCTGTTAACTGAATATATACATTACTAGGGGCCTGACCCTGCTCGCTTCGCTCGCGGAAATGAAATTAAGTCAATAAGGTTAATAAAGTTTAGTCAAAGCAACCTTTAGTATGACTTTGGTTGAGATTTCTTAAGAAAGAAAAAACAATTTTCATACTAATCGATAATTTGCACTATATTGTTCCTATGGCGGCTATATGATATAATAATCCGACTTTCACAAAATTAAGTCAGAATGTAAGAGACAGTTTCAAACATCTAATCTGTAAGTTTGGTTAAGATATCTTAAGAAACAAATTAGTTATACTAAAGGTTAATTTGCATCCGATTGTCCCTATGACAGCTATATGATATAGTAATTCAACTGTGACCCAATTTGGTCAGAATGTAAGAGACAGTCTCAAACATCTGATCTGTAAGATTGGCTAAGATATCTTAAGAAACAAAAAAGTTTTTCATACAAAGCAATTCCATGACCTCTGACCTCAGGTGAACACACTTCCAGGTGGAATTTTACAAAACGCCGTCTTATTGCACGATGGAATTGTCTCAGCTATGTCGTGTGAGAATTTCAGATTTTTACCTTTTGCCTTTGGCCTATACGTTGAAGTCAGTGATTCAGGACAAAGAATTTTATATTATACTAGGGGGCTCCGCCCCTGCTCGCTTCGCTCGCGGAAATGAAATTTAGTTAATAATGTTAATTAAGTTTAGTCAAAGTAACCTTTAGTATGAGTTTGGTTGAGATTTCTTAAGAAAGAAAAACTAATCGATAATTACTACTAATACATATTACATACTAATCGATAATTTGCATTATATTGTTCCTATGGCAGCTATTTGTTATAGTAATCCGACTTTTACCAAATTTGGTCAGAATGATGAATGACAATCCCAAACATATAATCTGTAAGTTTGGTTAAGATATCTTAATTTATATAATATAATGCACATTAACCTTTAGTAAGAAAAACTTTTTTGTTTCTTAAGATATCTAAATCAAACTTACAGATTAGATTTTGGGACTGTCTCTTACATTCTGACAAAATTTGGTCGAAGTCGGATTACTATATCATATGAAACTAACCTTTGGTATGAAAAACTCAGCAGCTGTATGATATAGTAATCCGACTTTGACCAAATTTAGTCAGATTGTAAGAGACAGTCCCAAACATCTAATCTGTAAGTTTGGTTAAGATATCTGAAGAAACAAAAAGTTTTCCATACTAAAGGTTAATTTCATCCGATTATTCATATGGCAGCTATATGATATAGTAATCCGACTTTGACCAAATTTGGTCAGAATATAAGAGACAGTCCCAAACATCTAATCTGTAAGTTTGGTTAAGATATCTGAAGAAACAAAAAAGTTTTCCATACTAAAGGTTAATTTCATCCGATTATTCATATGGCAGCTATATGATATAGTAATCCGACTTTGACCATATTTGGTCAGAATGTAAGAGACAGTCCCAAACATCTAATCTGTAAGTTTGGTTAAGAAACCTGAAGAAACAAAAAAGTTTTCCATACTAAAGGTTAATTTCATCCGATTATTCATATGGCAGCTATATGATATAGTTATCCGACTTTGACCAAATTTGGTCAGTATGTAAGCGACAGTCCCAAACATCTAATCTGTATGTTTGTTTAAGATATCTTAACAAACAAAAAAGTTTTTCATACAAAGCAATTCCATGAACTTTTGACCTCGGGTAAACACACTTCCAGGTGGAATTTTACAAAACGCCGTCTTATTGCACGATGAAATTGTCTCAGCTATGTTGTGTGAAAATTTCAGCTCTTTACCTTTAGCCGTTTGGCCTACACGTTGATGTGTCAGTCAGTCAGTCAGTCAGTCAGTCAGTCAGTCAGTCAGTCAGTACAAAGAGTTTTATATATATAGATATATAGATCACATAAAAAAATTATTCTAATATTAAAAAATTTGTTTGGCATTCGGCAGTGTGTATTAAAGTTATTTTTAGGTATAAAGAATCGTGAACTTTTTTGTGCAATGTGCCGAATGCCAAACAATTTTTTTTTATTTTAGAATAATTCGTATATTAAATGTAATAAATTTCGTCACAAAATTGGATATCAGAAATTTTGGGGCAAGAATACGCTTTCGTCACTAGACTTTTACCTCGTGTAGAGGTTTTTTTATGTGATATCAGAGAGTTTTGCAATTGCTTATGCTTTTGACATTGAAACTTTCCAAAAGGTGTAAGTGTTTTTAGAAATATTTATCAGTACCATGACCAAGAGTCTATCCCATATAATTTGGCAATTATAAAACCAGAGCGCATATTTTCGACCCCTGATCTTTGCTGAGTGCCGCCCGACATTGGTCAGGAACACTTTCGCGCCATTTCCAGTTGGCACCCTCGTGAAGTGTTCAGTACTTACACTTGGTATTTGACCGATTATTCCTATGGCAGCTATATGATATAGTGGACCGATTTGAACTAAGTTTGGACATAATGTATAAGAACAACTTAAATGCATATTCAGTTAAACTGGTTGAGATATCTTAATAAGCAAAAAAGTTTCTCGTACTAAAACTTGATTTTTGACCTATCGTTCCTATGACAGCTATATGATAAAGTGGAACGATTTGAACTAAATTTAGACATAATGTGTAAGATTTAGATGAATACCCTGTAAAATTGTTTGAGATATCTTGAGAAACAAAAAAGTTTTTCTTACTAAAACTTGATTTTTAGCCGATCGTTCCTATGACAGCTATATGATATAGTGGTCCGATTTGAACTATATTTGGACATAATGTCTAAGACCAACTTAAATGCATACTCCTTCAAATTGGTTGAGAAACCTTGAAAAACAAAATAGTTTTTCGTACCAAAGCTTGATTTTCTAATTAGTACCATATAGTAAATAGTAAAATGTATATATTCAGGTAACCGGTAATATCTTCCAAACCTTGTGTAAGCCAAAAAACCTTTTTTCACCTGTAGCATTTCACCTGAATACTTTGCAAAAAAATATTCAAGGTACGTCTAAAAGCCCTCTAGTATACCTTTCTAACGACATATAGAACATATCTGTACCTTTTTTGGTTTGGAAGCTATGGGTGTTTCAAATTTATCGCGTTTTAGCTATTTCCCGCTAAACTAGCTATTTCCCGCTTTTATTATTATTATTTAAACAATTCCTCATCAAAAAATTTAAGCTTTTTCAGCGCTTTGATCCAAACAAACAGACAAACAGACAAACTCATTTTTCATCTCAATTTGAGAAGGCCCTTAAAAATTTCAAATTAATATATCTTTTGAACCAAATGTCGTATTGGAATGATCGAGCGTATTTTTAATAAGAATTTTCAAAAAATATAAAATTTAACCAAAAGGCTCCAACGGCCCCACTAGCTGCAATCATAAAAATTTTGCCCCTCCCACTTACACCCCCATATCTTATGAACCAGGTGAGTTACCAAAAGTCTTAGTATGTACTTTTGTTATTGACCGTCATACCTTTCGATCGGTATATAACTCGATCTGATCGGACAGTCGTAGCAAATTTTCCACTACGTGTTGCTTTCGTCACTAGCGCGGACTGCCGTCCGCAGTGATAGTAAATAGTAAAATGTATATGTTCAGTTAACCGGTAATATCTTCCAAACCTTGTAGCTGAGAGACATGTGTCATAAATCAAAAGTTGCGAAATTTTACGTATTACAACATATTTAATAAAAATCGTTAGAGCCGTTTTCGAGAAAATCCCCAAAAAGTAAGCCAAAAAACCTCTTTTCACCTGTGGCATTTCACCTGAGTACTTCGGAAAAAAATATTCAAGGGACGTCTAAAAGCCCTCTAATATACCTTTCTAACGACATGTAGAACACATCTGTAGCTTTTGTGGATTGGAAGCTATGGGTGTTTCAAATGTATCACGTTTAAGCTATTTCCCGCTAAACTAGCTATTTCCCGCTAAAGTCGTAGAACAAAAGTTTCTAGATTTTTGATAAGAAATAGTTCCTCATCATCAAATCTAAGATTTTATAGCGCTTTGATACAAACAGACAAACTGATTTTTCATTTCATTTCGACAAGGTCATTAAAAATATCAATTTAATATATCTTTTGAACCAAATGTCGGATTGGAATGATCGAGGTATCATTCGACGCGTATTTTTAATAAGAATTTTTAAAAATTATAAAATTTAACCAAAAGGCTCCAACGGCCCCACTAGCTGCAATCATAAAAATTTTGCCTCTCCCACTTACACCCCCATATCTTACGAGCCAGGTGAGTTACCAAAAGTCTTATGCACTTTTGTTAGTTACCCTCATACCTTTCGATCGGTATATAACTCGACCTGATCTGACAGTCGTAGCAAATTTTAAATTCTGCGTGTATATATTGCTAGTCGCCTTTTGCACACTACGTGTTGCTTTCGTCACTAGCGCGGACTGCCGTCCGCAGTGATACATGTATTTACTATACTAATTAGAAAATCAAGCTTTAGTACGAAAAACTTGTTTTGTTTCTGAAGACATTTCAACCAATTTGACAGAATATGCATTTAAGTTGGTCTCATACATTATGTCAAAATTTAGTTCAAATCGGCCCACTATATCATAAAGCTGCCATAGGAATGATCGGTCAAAAACCAAGTTTTAGTACTGAGCCCTCCTTGAGGGTGCCGACTGGAAGTGGCGCTACAGTGTTCCTGACCAATGTCGGGCGGCGCTCAGCAAAGATCAGGCGTCGAAACTATGTGCTCTGGTTTTATAATTGCCAAGTTACATGGGATCGACTCTTGGTCATGGTACTGAGGTATATTTCTAAAACAATTACACCTTTTGGAAAGTTTCAATGTCAAAGGCATAAGCAATTGCAAAACTCTCTGATATCACATAAAAAAACCTCTACACGAGGTAAAAGTCTAATGACGAAAGCGTATTCTAGCCCCAAAATTTCTGATATCCAATTTTGTGACGAAATTTATTACATTTAATATACGAATTATTCTAAAATAAAAAAAAATTGTTTGGCATTCGGCACATTGCACAAAAAAGTTCACGATTCTTTATACCTAAAAATAACTTTAATACACACTGCCGAATGCCAAACAATAATTCATATATTAAATGTAATAAATTTCAAAATTTGATATCAGAAATTTTGGGGCTAGAATATGTAATTGCACGCCGAGTATTTTAATCAAGCTAGAGTAAATCCGAGGTTTTATTTCAGTCAGTTTTAGTTTCCTGCTATTTCTTCTATTTTTTCCGCTCCACTTGCTACATTAAGCTTGCAGTCCACTGTGGTTACGACAGAGACTGAATTATTGATTGGGATTTAATAAATTTAATTGCGCGCCTCGTCGTTTGGCCGCTTTGTGGCCACCAGACCCAATGAAACAGAACCAAGCGATTTGACGCTGGAATGAGTTGCTATTGCTATTGGTTTTGGACTGTGGGGTTTTGGTAATTGCCCTGGAAAAAGCTTGGTCGGAGTTGGAATGTTTAAGCACTGGGCTCTTTAAAAATGTGCTAAAGAGGGTATACTTTTTTTGTGCCAATAACACTCGGCAGCAAAATTGACTTTTTTCGTAAAACATATGTACACATACATATGCATAGGAAACCCCCTTTTTTATGCATATGTGTTCCCAGAACTTTAACATTTTTTTTTATTTAGTTTTTTGTTTTGTTCTGCTTTTTTTTTAGATGTGCGTACAAATTTCATCATTACTCAAGAATGCCACAACCAATTTTTTTTACTGATTTTTTTCCAGAAAGTATTAGTTTAAATTTAAGAAATAAAAAAATTCTACCAAAGAAACAAATGTTTTATGTCATCTGGTTACTCATATGTATCAAAACAAGGGGGTTTTGATGTTTCAATCTGGCTGCTTCTGCTTCTGGCAGGGAACTCTGTCATTAGAGTACATATGTGTTTGTTTGTGTGATCATGTGTTTGTTTATGTATATACGTATGACTGTAAATACATGCAAGGGTATAGTATAGAGCCTGTAGTAGTGACTTCTTGACCATAGCGTTCTTACCTGTTTTTTATTTTTATTTTTTTATATTTAGTTTCTGCTTGAAATGGTTGTTTATTTTTAGCATGTCAACAATTTTGTTTGTCCGTCCCCTCATTAAACACATTTTCTCTCATATACCACCTGTTTGTGTTAACCGCGATGGCCAAACAAATAAATCAACAATCCCACATGACGACATTCGGAGACAGACGGACATATAGTGAATGTATAATATTATTAATTTCCGCAAAAGGATCAGCGTGGATAAATAAACGCAATAAATTATAATTTGATACTACTAAACGCAATAAATACAATTTGAGCCTAACAATAACAATACTTATTTAATAACTAAAAAAAAATTAATGCCCAACATTATGATGCAAAAAAGTATATCTAAAATATAATTATTTAATTCATGTACAAAAAGGACACACATTCCAAATCATAAGAACTATCAAATCAAATGCAACACTCATTAGAGAGCATCTCTATCCATATAAAGTATATATATTCTTCATCAGTAACAACATCAAAGTCGATTTAACCCTGTCCGTCTTGGCATTTATTCAAAATGTCACAAAACTTTGTTGTAGGCTTATCTATATCCGAAGCAGATCAAGATTGATTAAACATTTTGTCACGCCATCTTTTGCGCCATCTCAAATGGAAAAAAAAGTACAAATACAAAAGCAATTTTAAAGTTTCTTCACATATGATATATACATATATTTGTATACTATGTATATAATATTCTCGATCTGTCTGCAAAATTTCAGCACAATAGGAAAATAAACTGAAAAGTTTCTCAAGAACCAATTTTTTACAGCGCTTTTGACAAACTCCTCGATAGACTCTTTGTATTCGTTACAGGGCCCAAAATTTGAAGAACAATAAACTTACAAAATTATTGTCGATCAAAAATTAAAGCAGATGTGTTTTCAACGACAATAATTAATTTTTAATCATAATACAAAAGTAATATACATAAATATAATAAAACACCAGATAATTTTAAAGAATACTTGTCGACAATACAAATTATAAAATAATGTAAAAAAAAAAACATATTAGAGAGCGTCAAGGCAAGCCCTAGTAAATTTAGGTTGAGTTAGTTTGCAAAACACGTGACTTAACTTCGAAAATCATTTTTGTCGGTGAAGATTTGTTCGATTGAGTTTTACATAATCTTCTATATATCTATATATATAAAACTCTTTGTCCTCACTGACTGACACATCAACGTGTAGGCCAAACGGCTAAAGGTAAAGAGCTGAAATTTTCACCCAACATAGCTAAGACAATTTCATCGTGCAGTAAGACGGCGTTTTGTAAAATTCCACCTGGAAGTGTGTTTACCCGAGGTCAAAAGTTCATGGAATTGCTTTGTATGAAAAACTTTTTTGTTTGTTAAGATATCTTAAACAAACATACAGATTAGATGTTTGGGACTGTCGCTTACATACTGACCAAATTTGGTCAAAGTCGGATTACTATATCATATAGCTGCCATAGCAATAATCGGATGAAATTAACCTTTAGTATGGAAAACTTTTTTGTTTTTTAAGATATCTTAACCAAACTTACAGATTAGATGTTTGGGACTGTCTCTTACATTCTGACTAAATTTGGTCAAAGTCGGATTTCTATATCATATAGCTGCCATAGCAATAATCGGATGAAATTAACCTTTAGTATGGAAAACTTTTTTGTTTCTTAAGATATCTTAACCAAACTTACAGATTAGATGTTTGGGACTGTCTCTTACATTCGGACTAAATTTGGTCAAAGTCGGATTACTATATCATATAGCTGACATAGCAATAATCGGATGAAATTAACCCTTAGTATGGAAAACTTTTTTGTTTCTTAAGATATCTTAACCAAACTTACAGATTAGATGTTTGAGACTGTCTCTTACATTCTGACTAAATTTGGTCAAAGTCGGATTACTATATCATACAGCTGCTGAGTTTTTCATACCAAAGGTTAGTTTCATATGATATAGTAATCCGAATTCGACCAAATTTTGTCAGAATATAAGAGACCGTCCCAAAGTAAGTTTGGTTAAGATATCTTAAGAAACAAAAAAGTTTTTCATACTAACACCTGATTTTCGAACGATCTTTCCTATGACAGCTATATGATACAGTTGACCGATTTCGACCGAATTTGGTCAGAATGTAAGAGACAGTCGCAAACATACAATCTGTGAGTTTGATTTAGATATCTTAAAAACAAAAAAGTTTTTCATATTAAAGGTTAATGTGCATTATATTATATAAATTAAGATATCTTAACCAAACATACAGATTATATGTTTGGGACTATCATTGATCATTCTGACCAAATTTGGTAAAAGTCGGATTACTATAACATATAGCTGCCATAGGAACAATATAATGCAAATTATCGATTAGTATGAAAATGGTTTTTCTTTCTTAAGAAATCTCAACCAAACTCATACTAAAGGTTACTTTGACTAAACTTTATTAACATTATTAACTAAATTTCATTTCCGCGAGCGAAGCGAGCAGGGCGAAGCCCCTAGTATAATATATATTTTTCAAATATATATTTTAGTTGAATTTTATTGTTGATTTATTCGTAATTTTGATGAAAAATTGCATGTCGTATTGATAGTATACCATTTATTATATGGTATACCCCATAATTGTTTCTTGACATTTCCGGTGTTTTATTATAAATATTAAATACTTTAATTATTTTTGCGTTTATGCATCCGCTTGGACAGGTTGCGGGGTAGGGAAGGTGACTAATTTGCTCGACAATTGACACAAGTCATGTGGAAATTGCTGTGGCATTTTATAAGTCTCTTAATGCAATTAGGAGTAGGAGTGGCAGGGATGACACTAGAGGCAGACGATGTGGTACGAGTCCTTAGCGTGCGGTACGATGGATGCCCATAAAACAATGCCAAAGTGGCAAGATAAAAGCGCAGATACAAAAAGGCAAACAATGAAATGGCCGCCGGCTGTGCGCCGTCCGAAGAATGAGAACGGAAAATGAGCTGCGGCAAATGAAGACGCCACCGACTCTATGTGCGGGAGGGACAATATAAAATGTTTAAATATTATATTCATTTTTTGTCTTCCCCTCCGTTTCGCTGGCTAAGCTTCTTGAGTAGCATTTTGCGCATACTTTGGCGCTTTGTTAGAGTTTATCAGAAGCTTTTGATCTCGACTGTCCGACGGTTTCGCTGTCCAGTGCTTTCCAGCAAAGAGATTTGAGGCCCAGGACCTTGTCCTTGACGCATACAGAGACAGAGAGGGAGAGAGAGAGAGAGAGAGAGAGAGAGAGAAAGAAAGAGAAGGAGAAAATGGTTTCATCATATCACAATGCGAATCCAAGTCGATGTCCGAGAGTTTATGTATGAGTTCGAGTTCGAATGAGATTGTTATTTATTTTCATGCCTCTGTGCCTGCGTACTGATTGTATACGATACGAGTATTATGTCTGCTTTTTATCTTTATCTCTGGGCCCTCTTTGCCCCTCAATTTGTTTGCCAAAATATTTGCTGTCCTGGCCTTTTAATGGCACTGTCAAATCTTCGTTGGTTCTTGCAGTCCTCAGCTTAAATTGAGTTGCCACGAGGCAAAAGGTCAGACGAGTCAAATTTCTGCCATCATCCATAACGTATACATATGATATAGAAATATAAATAAAAGTATAAGAATAAGTGTAGGTCCTGAATATTCGCAATTTTCATTTAACAAAGGACCAATTTCAAATGTCCATTTATATACACATTTATGTATGTTTCTGATCAAAATCTGATGAATTCCTTCCTTTTTCTTCATATTAAGCAATCTCTAAGAGACTGGCTCTAAAGAGAAAGTTCACAGAATGTTCAATTTAAAGATGTAACGTAAATTTGAATGGGAAAGTATGTGACGTTTAAAAAGTACGCGACCATGTGTGACAAAATGCACCAAGTATTATCAGTGTTCAAAATAGTTAGAGTTTTATTTTTAACACTGATAATATACACATTTCTTATTTATATCACTCAAAGAGAGTGCAACCCGAATTTAAAGGGAAATTGCTGATTGAAAATCATTTAATAATGTGCTTAGATGACCTTAAAATGCTAGATGTAGTTGATATAACATATTTAAATCATTTATTAAAGAATACTTTATTATGTAATTAACAGAAATTCTTACAAAACACAATTCAAAGCAAACAGCTGATGTCAGCTTGTCAAATGTATGTAAAAAAATCAATATAACTTAAAATATGTGAGCTCAGTAGAACAGGGCTGTAACTCAGAATCATAGCTGTAAAATTTGGATTACAATTAGTAATCAATTAGATTATAAATTTAAAAGAATTGTAATGATTATATAATCACCTTGTGTATATTTAATGATTAGTTTTTGATTACAATTATAAGTAATCAGAAATAATCAGGATTACTTAAAATTACTAGAAAAAAATTGAAATTACCTAAAAATAATCAAAACAAGGGGCTCCGCCCCTGCTCGCTTCGCTCGCGATACAGTCGACCATACTCGACTGTCGGAGACCCGTACCTGGTATGAAAAAAGCAAAGACTGGTGAAAATTAATTTATATTTTAGTTAAACATTGATTCGTCGTAGGGTTTTATATTTAAAAACATCTAATAATCAATGTAAAGTCGAATAGACATATGCGTTAGAGTGAGCGAGACAACAATATGTGTATTTCCAAGATCGGTTAAGCACACGCATATATATGTACATATGTAAGCACGAGCCAACACAAAAGAATTTTCTAGATTAGCATTTTTAAATATGAACATGCCGGATTATAAACACGACAAATAGCTAAAATCAGCTGAATTTAAAAAAGGAGTTGACACAGCCGGGATTTGAACCCGCAACCCAATGTCAAAATAGGATTACAAAGTATGGGGACTCAACCCAACGGGTGTTGAGCCATCATCTAACATTTTGCAAAATTGCTTATTGCAGTACTCTTATTGAAAAATTAATTTAAAAATGTATGATAACATCAAATGTTAATGTATATGTCAATATAATATCAATAAGACATGACAAACTAACATAAATAAAAAAAAAAAAACACCAGTACGCCACGGAGCCCTCTACCATTCGTCTGCCAAATTTCAGATTTGCTATTAATTTATGATTACTGCCAACCCTCACACAATTAAAAAGTTTAACTTATTATTTTAACATCTTCGCTATTTACCGTCCGATCGCAATAAAATCTATGCTAAATCTGGAGTTTCTTGCTTTCAAATGAAATGAAATTCTTAATATGGATTTTTTTGCGTAATAAGGGGCTTGGCCAAATTCTAAAACAAACTTTATCTGCTTGCAATATAGATGAGCCTACATAACAAGTTTGGTGTCTCTAGCTCTTATAGTCTCTGAGATATCGATTTTCATATAGACGGACATGTCTATAACGACTCGGCTGTTTATGCTGATCAAGAATATATGTATGTACTTTATGGGGTCTACCACGCCTCCATCTGCCTGTTACGCACATTTTTTTTGAAACAAACTTAATAGACCCCTGTACTTTTTTTAAGAATAGGGTCTAAAAATTAGTTTTCAATGTTTTAATGTTCTTTTTATTTTTAATGTTCATTGTAGTCGCCCTGAAGACGACTACCGACGGTAGTCGAAATATATCGGCAATTAAAAAATAAATAAAGAACATCAAGGCGTCGAGCCAGCTAACAAATCAAATTTAAAATATATTCAGTTGATCGCCAGTGTATAAATGTGAAGCGAAATAAAAAAAGAAAGTGTTACTTGTTTGAATGCATGTTCTGTCAGATTAGTTGTGATTTCTTAAGAAACTAAGAAGTTTTTAATACTAAAACATGATAGTAATATACGAATTGAAATTTTTAGAATAAAAAAATGCAAACCAATTTCCTACATCGGTTTGTTTTTTTTTCCCCGATAATACGATTTTCCTCTGGAAGAGTGAGATTCGAACCCTCGCTTTTTATCAAGTATATGTATGTACTAAGTAGGCGCTTAAATATTGTTAATAATCAGAAATAATTATAAGTAATCCAGAATATAATCTAATTTTTTTGATTATTTTTAGGTAAGTTGAATTATTTTCTAGTAATTTTCAGTTATCCTGATTATTTCTGATTACTTATAATCGTATTCAAAAAGTTATTATTGTAAATTTGAAATAATCGTATTTTAATCATTACTTTACCTGAAAAAAAATAAATAATCTAATTACTAATCATTACGACTAGTTATCATTATTTATCAGCTCTGCTCAGAATATTCGTAAATACGTTTTCACTTACCATTTCTCTGTCAATTTGACCAACTAAGACCAGCTTAATTTGATGGCTAAGCTAAGACTGAAGTCAACTGCCTTGGTTGAGTCCTGAGGCTGCTACAAGGATAAAGCTAATGATAAGAATATGGATATTGATAATAATGATGACAATCTGCAAAAGATGCCTAAATTGACTCAGTAGTGCAATTATTACTAATAGAACCTAATAAGCACGTCCTAAGTGCTTCTTTGCACAAAGCAGGACTCGAAGGGGACCGAGCAAATAATGTGATAAACTCGATTAAATTTTCGGGGGAGAGAGCAATAAAAGCGCGCCATCATCGCTATTGCAGGGCATGAATTGCAGTTTAAGAAATCATTTGCAGGCACACACAAAACACATATATAGTCTATATATACACACCTACGCTTACACACACACACACATTTGACCATTAAGGTCGGCGATTGCGGCAATGGCGGCCGTCAACTCTGATGATGTTGTTGCTAGAGGGTCCTGGATAGAAAGGAAGAAAAAGAGTGTCGGAGAGGGGAAGAAGTGGAGGCTAGTGTGTGGTACACTAAACAGCCGTCGGCGTTGCTCTCACAAGGCGCATCCGCACCATCAACAACAACAACAACAACAACAGCAACAACGACAACAACAACTGATATATAAGCAGAAGTAGCAAGGAACTGAAGTGCCTTTAAGGGACATTCAAATATGCATGAGGCAAGAAGTGGAAATAAAGAAACGCGCGGGCAAGGCGGGAATGGCGGGAAAGGTGGACATTGAGGCTGCGTGGCAGCTAGGAGCAGCAATCAGCAGTGAAATGATGTAAAATACGTATAAAATAAAAGAAAAGCCATAACACACATACCTACCATGCATATGGCTACGACGATGTCGATAGGGATGTGGCACGTCGAGTCACATCGGACAGTCGGAGGAGTTGGAACATTGCCAGGGGCTGGGGCTGAGTCTGTATTCGGAAATCTTAAGCGCAAACTGAACTGAAACTGAAAGCAGCATTAAAATTAGCTTTAGCTGAATCGTGTTTTACCTTATACGCACACACATACAAACATACAGACACACACAGAATGCGATAATACACCACACGGATCACGACACATGGCCCATGGGAAATAATTAGGTCCAAGTTGCAGACTGTCGGACTCCTAAGTGAAGAACACCCAGGGAAGCCGATTGCGTGGCTTGGGACTCACAGAAAAAAAGACCAACTTCTCAAATTAAGAACATTCGTCTTAAATATTTTGTTCTTAAAATAAGACATTTTTATATTTTTATATTATATTAATTTTATATTAATATTAATCTAAATATTCGCAGTTCTTAATATAAGAATTAAAAATCTTAAATTGTGAAGAAAATATAAATAAGTCATATTTAATGTGAAGACAATAATGGCACCGTGGCGCTCTGATTAGAGTCCACGCTTCAGTTTTTAATAACAAGCGAGGGATCGGAACCCGCATTCTAGCCCCAAGGAAAAATCATATAATCGGAACATTTATAAAAAATATAAATCGAAAAATGAGTATAAATAACAAAAACAAAAAAAAAAGTTTAAAGTTTAAAAAAAACATCAAGATGTGTTTTCTAACTTTAAGAATTTTATGTTCTCGACGAATTTTTATACCCTGTGCCATTAAAAAAAGTGCAAAAAGGGGTATAATGGTTTCGTTGGAATGTATGTAACAGGCAGAAGAAGGCGTGGCTGACCCCATAAAGTATATATATTCTTGATCAGTATAAACAGCCGAGTCGATATAACCATGTCCGTCCGTCCGTCAGTCTGTTTGAACGCGTCGATCTCAGAGACTATAAGAGCTAGAGACTTCAAACTTGAAATGTAGGTAGCTGGGTACTATACGCAGGTCAAGTTTGTTTCCATCGTTGGATGCACCGCCCCCTCCGTCTAACAAATCACACAAAACGATTTACAGGCTCAAATTTTAATATACCACTTCTTAACTGACCAATCAGTTGAGAAGTAAGCCCATTATTGACCCATAAATAGGGAAGATATTAAAGAATTGATATTAATTCAATATTTGCATATGCAATGCAATGTGCGAGCGAGACAGCATATGTTTGTTTGTATGTAAATCGAGCGCAAGACAGTGTGCTCGCACACTCCAGCGACTTTGCTTATCGATATCATTATCGATATAATTTTATCATCATATGCTATTGATGTATGATATATGTACATACTTACTTATTTATTACAATTATTTAAAATATAATTGTGTAAATACATAGATTTATACATATGTATGTGTGCATTGCAAAATGCTATGTGACGTCACATTTATCAATACAGCAAGACAAAAGCTGAGTGCTATCCATTGTGCTGCATGAGAGGACAAAAGATAATTTTCGAGCACTACTGTTTGCTCATTGCCGAGCACTGAAAACTCCAAGTGAGTAATTTTTTTAATCAGCTTGACAGAAACTGCATCTGGTGGGGTCTTATACAGCCCCACTGAATTTGTTTTAAAACAGTTTACTATATCACATAACTGTCATTAGAAATATAAGTCGACAATTTAATACAACGCTCGCAAGGGCATCAAATCTTCGGCGTACCGAACAGCATATGAAACTATGGGTGCAGGGTATCCGATAGTCGAGTAAACTCGATTGTAGGCGCACCTCACCGCGAGCGGAGCGAGCAGGGGGCGGAGCCCCCTTGTTTAAACTAAAATTCTTAGCTCTGAGACCAAAATCTTGAATTTATAACATTTTTTTTATCAGTGTACATACCACGATTGGTGGCTGTAGTTCTTATATATTCTGATCTAGACGTTCACACAGACAGACCGACATGGTTTTATCAACTTTGTTTTTGATGCTGATCAAGATTATATAAGTACAGTGAAAAAAAGACCAACTTCTAAAATTAAGAACATTCATCTTAAATATTTTGTTCTTAAATTAGACGATTTTAAGACCAAATTACTAATATAATACTAAGAATATTAATCTAAAAATTCGCAGTTCTTAATTTAAGTATTCAAAATCTTAAATTGTTAAGAAAATATAAATATGTCATATGTAATATGAAGACAGTAATTGCACCGTGGCGCTCTGGCTAGAGTCGCCGTATAAAAACATATAATCGGAATATTTATAAAAAAAAATAAATCAAAAAATACCATATATCAAAAAAAAAAAAAGTTCAAAGTTTAAAAAACACCTCTTTTTTTTTTTTTGTCTTGAGAATTTAAGACTGGTTGGTCTTACTTATTAAGAACTTATTCTTATTTAAAATGTTCTTAAAATCAAGATGTGTTTTCTAAATTCAATAATTTTATGTTCTCCACGCATTTTTAGACCAAAACTCTTAGTTCTGAGACCAAAATCTTAATTTTAGAACATTTTTTTGATCTGTGTATGTATACTTAATGGGGCCACTGCTTTATTTGCCGTCTAAGCATAATTTCTTTTTTAACGTACTTACCCTTTTACTTTTTAAATGTGTTACATGGTCTAAAACTGCTGCAATAACAGAAAAGTTAAATTGTAATAAAGCAATCGGGCCAGAAACTAGTTACAAGAGCAGCAACGACAACAACAAGCTATGTAGCAGCAGGCGCGAAAAATAAGAAAACTTTTTGTACAAAGGGCTAAACAATTGCCATGTACCACTTTTCCTCTTTCTCTTACTTTTCTCGACGTCTCTTTGCCGCACTCCTCTTTCATTGCCACTTACGAGTCAAGGCAGGGCGAGCTACATTGGCCACATTTACCAGCAAAGCGTTCGCAAAGGACCAAGGACCAAAGGGGTAAAGAACTGAATCCAAAGCTGGAAGTTGTGGTTAACTCTGGGCCTGATACTAACGAAGGGGGACTGCGTCAAGCACTGACTGCCAAGATATCTGCACGACAGACAAGTTGCAAAGTACCAAAACACACAGAAATTAAATAAGTAATTGTTTTCAGTCCTTTGAGTCAGGCACTGCCTTTCCAGCTACGTGGAAGCTGGCAAAGATGAAACCGGGTTAAGGCTTTCTTAACTCTTCGTAGGATCCGCCTCGGGACTTGCAAGCCAATTGACAACTGCACCAAAATGTGGCCAGGACATGTGCTCCCTCTGCAGTCGATTTATCCACGTACGAGTTTGTGAGTGTATTCAAAGATACAATTGCAATACAAACAAATACACGAGGAGTGAATGGTAGATATCCATTAAAATAAATCAATTCCATTTGATACCACTTCGTAAATCATTGCATGAAAAAACCCAAGGTTCGCGGATATAAAATACGTACACTGATAAAAAAAATGTTCTAAAATCAAGATTTTGGTCTCAGAACTAAGAATTTTGGTCTAAAAAATGCGTCGAGTACATAAAATTCTTACATTTAGAAAACACATCTTGATTTTAAGAACATTTTAAACAAGAATAAGTTCTTAATTTAAGACCAAACAGTCTTAAATTCTCAAACCAAAACTAAAAAAATAATGCAGGTGTTTAAACTTATTTTTTTTTATATTAATACTTTTTTGGATTTATCTTTTTTTTTATAAGTATTTCGATTATATGTTTTTTCTTGGCTAGAAGCGGGTTTCGATCCCTCGACTTGTTACCACAAACTGAAGCGGCGACTCTAACCAGAGCGCAACGGTGTTATTATTGTCTTCATATTAAATATGAAATATTTATATTTTCTTATCAATTTAAGATTTTTAATTCTTATACTATGAACTGCGAATTTTCAGATTAATATTCTTAGTTTTATTAATTTGGTCTTAAAATGTTCTTATTTTAAGAACAAAATATTTAAGATAAATGTTCTTGATTTTAGAAGTTGGTCTTTTTTTTCAGTGTACATACATGTATGTGTATTTTTGGTTCAGCATCAACGGTCGAGTCGATATAGGCCCATTCGCTTGTTTAAGAAATTAAAAATGGAAATTATTGTCAAATTCAAAACTAAATCTCAGATATAATTTATCTGCATATTATGTATTAATTTTAGATGTATTCGTTTTATTCTTAAATTATAATTTAAGAAAGAATACCACTTCTTAGATCATATGGCTGTAATGTGTGTCAATATCTCTGAATGAACGACATGCTACAGTGTATCAGATTATATGGGAGACACTGTAGACTGCAACATTTTTACTGGCTGACAGGGTTTAGGTTGGCTTTGTTGGTTTATGTTATTTGGCAAGCAATAGTTTTTCTTTAACACTTATGTTCTTCTACTGAGGTGGTAATAGCACCTAAGCTAATACTCATTTAATATTGCTTTTTTGTTGGGCTAAATGCTCCTGTTTTAGGTATTAAACGGATCTTAGGCCCCGCGCGCAAAACTAAGCAGTATAAGCTTATAAAATTCCATAAGGATTTCAAATATTGTGGAGCTACTTACGGCAGGGATTAAATGAACATCCCGAGTTTACAAAGTTTTTGCCACACGACGACGCAAAAACCTTGCAGCCGCTTATACATTCAAACACACGCCCACGAAGATTCTCACCCACATACAAACGAGTATATGTACATATTCCGATATATGTACATACATACAACTACTTGCAGCAGGAGTTCACGCAAAACATGGCGCAAAGCCTTTAATGTTGACCAAGTCGTTGACACATATACGGCGGCAGTTGTTTTAATTGAGCCAGTAAAGAGCGAAGAGAACGGAGAAGGCAGTAGACGTAACCCTAGAACCATTTGTGGGCTTGGTTTATAGCACAGGAAAGCTACAGTCGAACGAGCCGGACATTCAGAGATCTTGGACATCTTCTACCTATATATATAAAATTCATTGTCCTGACTGACTCACTGACTGACTGACTAACACATCAACGTGTAGGCCAAACGGCTAAAATTAAAAAGGTGAAATTTTCACACAACATGATGAGATAATTTCATCGTGCAATAAGACGGCGTTTTGCTAAATTCCACCTGCAAGTGGGTCAAACTCAGGTCAGAGGTCGTGGAATTGCTTCGTATGAAAAACTTTCTTAAGTTATATTAACCAAACTTACAGATTATATATCTGTCTCTTACATTTTGATCAAATTTGGTCAAAGTCGCAAAACTATATCATTTAGCTGCCATAGGGACAATCGGATGCAAATTAACCTTTAGTATGAAAAACTTTTTTGATTCTTAAGATATCCAAAGAAAACTTACAGATTATATGTGTGGGACTGCCTCTTACATTCTGACCAAATTCTGATATATACATATACATATATTATATATATAAATATCTATATATTAGGGGGCTCCGCCCCCTTCTCGCTTCGCTCGCCAACCCCCGGCTAACTTCGCTCGCGGAAATTAAAATTAGTTATATTAACCTCTAGTATGTGTACTAAACAAAATTACAAACAACCTGAGAATGATATCAAAAGCTAAAGTGTGTCGAAACAAATTATAAACAACAACTTAAAATACAACAACCATAACATTAATAATATAAAACACACGGAAAACACAAAGACGAGAATAATGGAAACTCTAAACTCAACTTCAAATGCAATTGAAAGCTTATAAAATTGTAAATGCCTGTGAGCAGAAAGAAAATTGCTGAGTGCGTTAAAACGTATTAATTATTTAGTTCTTATATAAAATACTAGGGGGCTCGGCCCCCTGCTTCCTTCGCTCGCGGAAATGAAAATTAGTTATGTTAACCTCTAGTATGAGTTTGGTTGAGATATCTTAAGAAAGCAAAAAAAAATGTTAATATTAATGGTTAATTTGCATCCTATGGAAGCTATATGATATAGTAATCCGACTTTGACCAAATTTGGTCAGGATGTTAGAGGCAGTCCCAAATACACAATCTGTGAGTTTGATTTTGATATCTTAAAAAACAAAAAGTTTTTTATACTAAAGGTTAATGTACATCCGATTGTCCCTATGGCAGCTATATGATATAGTTATCCGACTTTGACTAAATTTTGTCAGAATGTAAAAGACAGTCAACATATAATCTGTAAGTTTAGTTAAGATATCTTAAGAAACAAAAAAGTTTTTTACACAAAGCAATTCCATGACCTTTTGACCTCAGGTAAACACACTTCCAGGTGGAACTTTACAAAACGCCGCTTTATTACACGATGAAATTGTTTCAGCTATGTTGTGTGAAAATTTCAGCTTTATACCTTTAGCCGTTTGGCCTACACGTTGATGTGTCAGTGAGTCAAGACAAAGAATTTTATATATATATAGATTACTAAACAATGAGTAAATAAATTATGTATTCGATTTAAGCAGTGAGAAGAACAATGATTTACAACAAAATAGAACGAAGCAAAACAAAAGCTACAAACAAAATAAAAAAAACAATCGAAATGAACATTTAAAGCACACGACAATTGGACATAAATATCATGCAATCACACGCATCAAAATACACACACCCACTACACACTCCACACACACAAACACTTACTCCCATGCAGACACGCATTTAAACTTAAGTTTTATTATTAAAAATTATACTAAATAAAATGATGGTAAGCTAAAATTCAGCCAAAAAAAAATAGAATATAAAATACACAATCTGGCAAAGGAGCAAAGCATATTTATATTCGATCATAAAAACATTTACCTTGAGCTCCACTAATAAAATGCGACAAATTGTCATTGAAGAATAATTCTTAAAGGTTTCCTAAAATACGTAATAAAATCTTTATTAACTTAAATATTTTACATCTTACTGTATGACAAGCGAAGCTACCATAAAAATCACTTTTTCTACATAAATTCATAAAATTTACATGTATTTGGTCCTAAAGGGAATCATGCAGTCGCATTAATTGGAGGCATAATTCTTGGGGCTGCATTTTAATGTTAATATTTTCAGTGTACTTTTCATACGAGTAGTTTGTGACTTTTTAATTCGGTACAGTTGGCCTCCAGAGAAAACTCTTACCCCATCCTTAGACTCCCAACATACCCGTGTATTCGTGTTTGTCTCCGTTCTCTGCCCAATCTCACTTTCTAAAAAATGGCCATCAAGGTGTGTTGGCATCCGAAAAATTTATGACACATTTGGCGGGAAATAAATATTGGATGCGCTAAGAAGTCGATGTGACGGCAACGTGCCAGAGCCTATTTAATTGCTCACACGTACATGCACACATACCTATGAAAGCAAAAACACATACACCTAGATAGAATGGACGTCCTATTTCTATTTAAGTACGTCTACCGGAAAAATTGGTAAGCGGCGCAGGCCTATTGCGTGAAATTTGACGGCTCTAACAAAAACTTTTCAGCTTTTAATTAAAAGAAATTGTGCGCAACGCCACAGCTCGGAAAGAGGGTTTTGGTCTGGGCATGCCTTTGAACACATAAAAATGTAGCAACATTTAACTCACCCCGGCAAGCTCGACTGTCTGTAATAAAATAACAAGGCTGATGCCTTGATTTGTCAGCTCTGCAAAGTGGGAAATACGGCTAGACAAGTTTATAAATAGTGAGAAAGTCTACAGTCGAGCAAGACTGTGAGAGACTTACTTTATACCAAAAAGAAAATCAAATAGTGATAAAACTTTAATAATATCAATGACACAATCCAACATGCCTAAATATGACCCGGATGGATAATAATTTCGAAAGGTAGTAAAGAAACAATTTAACGAAGTTTGGTGCGAAAGAAAATCCAAAACATATACATAAACGTAAAGTAACATAACATATTTTGCCATGTTGGATTGGATCATTGTTTGATTTATGTATTTCATATTTTGTTTTTTATCACTGCGAACGGCAGTCCGCGTAAGTGACGAAAGCACCACGTGGTGTACAAAAGTGCCTAACAATATTATACAGGAAGAATGGAAAATTTGCTACGACTGTCCGAGCAGATCGAGTTATATACCGATCGAAAGGTATAGTCTTAACTTACAAAATTGGTTACTAAGACTTTAGGTATCTCACCTGGTTCATGAGATATTGGGGTGTAAGTGGGTGATGCAAGATTTTAAATGATTGCAGCGGATGGAGCCGTTGGAGGCTTTCGGTAAATTCGTCGAACGATACCTCAATCATCCCAATTCGACAACTGGTTCAAAAGTTAAGCAAATTTGAAATTTTCAGTGAACTTTCCAAAATGAAATAAAAAGTCACTTATGTTGTCTGTTTGTGCGTATCAAAGCGTTGCAAAAGCTTAAATTTTTAATGAGGAATTATTCCTTATCGGAAATCTAGAAATGTTTGTTCTACGACTTTTTGAAAAACACGCTAAGTTAGCGGGTAAGCGCAAAAAAATTTAATTGCATGACAAATTTTGAATTTAGGTAAAATCATGCTCAAATTTACATTGACAAAGTTATGGGAGTTCGAAGTTATTAAAATTCAATAAAATCAAAATAATCGAAATGTTTCAACCAAATTAACCAAATTTATATGATGTCAAATTATAATAAAATCGACATTACGCTGGACCATTCCAGTAACTAGATAACATTATTTTTCAGGCTAAAAAGAGCATTAAGCGTTTTTTCATGTAAAACAATGAATAACGCATCTTATTTTGGTCAACCGAAAACCATAATTATATATTTTTTGTGAACCGAAACCATATCGGTATTTTTAAACCGAAACTTACAAAAAACCAATAACCGTTACGAAACCGATACTCCAAGATTTTGCATAACCGATAACCGAAAACCTTAATTGGAGCAAAACCGAAACCGTAACTGAAACCGATATTCGTTTCGGTTTTAGTCCCTGGCAAAAAATCACAATTCTTTATACCTAAAAAATGTATGCGCAGTGCCAAACACCAATTTTTATTTTAAATAATGAATAAAAAAAATTTAATGTGGAATTATTATTATTGAGATAAGTAAATTCACAGTAATAATTGATTAATCACTGCGGACGGCAGTCCGCGCTAGTGACGAAAGCAACACGTAGTGTGCAAAAGGCGACTAGCAATATATACACGCAGAATGGAAAATTTGCTACGACTGTCCGATCAGATCGAGTTATATACCGATCGAAAGGTATGACGGTCAGTAACAAAAGTGCATACTAAGACTTTTGGTAACTCACCTGGTTCATAAGATATGGGGGTGTAAGTGGGAGGGGCAACATTTTTATGATTGCAGCTAGTGGGGCCGTTGGAGCCTTTTGGTTAAATTTTATATTTTTTAAAAATTCTTATTAAAAATACGCGTCGAATGATACCTCGATCATTCCAATACGACATTTGGTTCAAAAGATATATTAATTTGAAATTTTTAAGGGCCTTCTCAAAATGAGATGAAAAATGAGTTTGTCTGTTTGTCTGTTTGTTTGTTTGTCTGTTTGTTTGGATCAAAGCGCTGAAAAAGCTTAAATTTTTTGATGAGGAATTGTTTCTTATCAAAAATCTAGAAACTTTTGTTCTACGACTTTAGCGGGAAATAGCTAGTTTAGCGGGAAATAGCTAAAACGCGATAAATTTGAAACACCCATAGCTTCCAAACCAAAAAAGGTACAGATATGTTCTATATGTCGTTAGAAAGGTATACTAGAGGGCTTTTAGACGTACCTTGAATATTTTTTTGCAAAGTATTCAGGTGAAATGCTACAGGTGAAAAAAGATTTTTTGGCTTACATTTTGGCGATTTTCTCGAAAACGGCTCTAACGATTTTTATTAAATTTCAATATGTTGTAAAACGTAAAACTTTTCGCATTCGGCACATTGCGCAAAAAAGTTCACGATTCTTTATGCCTAAAAATTACTTTAATGCGCAGTGCCGAATGCCAAACAATTTTTTTTTAATATTAGAATAATTCATATATTAAATGTAATAAATTTCGTCACAAAATTGGATATCAGAAATTTTGGGGCTAGAATAAGCTTTCGTCACTAGACTTTTACCTCGTGTAGAGGTTTTTTTATGTGATATTGAATTATTTGTAGTTTAGTAACAAATGTTATAATGTCTGAAATAACAAGTAATTCGGTTATTCGTCGATTGATTGTCGTTTCCGAGCGTCTTTTCGCAACTCGTTTTGAGAACTCTTCAAATCAGCCCATTCGGCTAGGACTCTCGATCAGAACTCTCGAGCTTCACGTCAATGCTCGATAGTTATCGTCTCTCCGATTATTGTGGTGGGAGGGCTGAACTGCGCACAGTGGGACAATCGCTCATTTTTTTTGTTGAAAACTCATATCTTTTGAACCAATAATTGATAGGAAACTTCCTAAGCTTTACAATCATGTTTAACACTGTATGATTAGCCCACTGGGTGATTCAGGTTCGTCGGTCAACGTTGAAAAATATTTTCTGTTCATATTTTACATGTAAAATTTTGAAAACATATAATTTTTTATTGTCTGATATATACATTTTAATCCTATTTCATTTTTAAACAATACTGATTAATATATAAAATAGTTAAATTAACATACATGTAGTTACATGATAAAAAAATATATTTTTTTTTTTAAATGTATATTATAACATTGGCAGTCAGGCAGCCAAATTTATAAAAGTTACTAGGGGGCTCTGCCCCTGCTCGCTTCGCTCGCCAACCCCCGGCTCGCTTCGCTCGCGGAAATGAAATTTAGTTAATAATGTTAATTAAGTTTAGTCAAAGAAACCTTTAGTATGAGTTTGGTTGAGATTTCTTAAGATAGAATAACAATTTTCATACTAATCGATAATTTGCATTATATTGTTCCTATGGCAGCTATATGATATAGTAATCCGACTTTTACCAAATTTGGTCAGAATGATGAATGACAGTCCCAAACATGTAGTCTGTAAGTTTGGTAAAGATATCTTAATTTATATAATACTAGGGGGCTCCGCCCCTGCTCGCTTCGCTCGCCAACCCCCAGCTCGCTTCGCTCGCGGAAATGAAATTTAGTTAATAATGTCAATTAAGTTTAGTCAAAGTAACCTGTAGTATGAGTTTGGTTGAGATTTCTTAAGAAAGAAAAACTAATCGATAATTACTACTAATACATATTACATACTAATCGATAATTTGCATTATATTGTTCCTATGGCAGCTATATGTTATAGTAATCCGACTTTTACCAAATTTGGTCAGAATGATGAATGACAATCCCAAACATATAATCTGTAAGTTTGGTTAAGATATCTTAATTTATATAATACTAGGGGGCTCCGCCCCTGCTCGCTTCGCTCGCCAACCCCCAGCTCGCTTCGCTCGCGGAAATGAAATTTAGTTAATAATGTCAATTAAGTTTAGTCAAAGTAACCTGTAGTATGAGTTTGGTTGAGATTTCTTAAGAAAGAAAAACTAATCGATAATTACTACTAATACATATTACATACTAATCGATAATTTGCATTATATTGTTCCTATGGCAGCTATATGTTATAGTAATCCGACTTTTACCAAATTTGGTCAGAATGATGAATGACAATCCCAAACATATAATCTGTAAGTTTGGTTAAGATATCTTAATTTATATAATATAATGCACATTAACCTTTAGTATGAAAAACTTTTTGTTTCTTGTTTCTAAATCAAACTCACAGATTGTATGTTTGCGACTGTCTCTTACATTCTGACCAAATTTGATCGAAATCGGTCAACTATATCATATAGCTGTCATAGGAAAGATCGGTCGAAAATCAGGTTTTAGTATGAAAAACTTTTTTGTTTCTTAAGTTATCTAAATCAAACTCACAGATTGTATGTTTGCGACTGTCTCTTACATTCTGACCAAATTTGATCGAAATCGGTCAACTATATCGAAAGATCGGTCGAAAATCAGGTTTTAGTATGAAAAACTTTTTTGTTTCTTAAGATATCCAAATCAAACTCACAGATTGTATGTTTGCGACTGTCTCTTACATTCTGGCAAAATTTGGTCGAAGTCGGATTACTATATCATATGAAACTAACCTTTAGTATGAAAAACTCAGCAGCTGTATGATATAGTAATCTGACTTTGACCATATTTGGTCAGAATGTAAGAGACAGTCGCAAACATCTAATCTGAAAGTTTGGTTAAGATATCTTAAGAAACAAAAAAGTTTTCCATACTAAAGGTTTATTTCGTCCGATTATTCCTATGTCAGCTATATAATATAGTAATCCGACTTTGACCAAATTTAGTCAGAATGTAAGAGACAGTCTCAAACATCTAATCTGTAAGTTTGGTTAAGATATCTTAAGAAACAAAAAAGTGTTCCATACTAAAGGTTAATTTCGTCCGATTATTCCTATGTCAGCTATATAATATAGTAATCCGACTTTGACCAAATTTAGTCAGAATGTAAGAGACAGTCTCAAACATCTAATCTGTAAGTTTGGTTAAGATATCTGAAGAAACAAAAAAGTTTTCCATACTTAAGGTTAATTTCATCCGATTATTCCTATGTCAGCTATATAATATAGTAATCCGACTTTGACCAAATTTAGTCAGAATGTAAGAGACAGTCTTAAACATCTAATCTGTAAGTTTGGTTAAGATATCTTAACAAACAAAAAAGTTTTCCATACTAAAGGTTAATTTCATCCGATTATTCCTATGGCAGCTATATGATATAGTAATCCGACTTTGACCAAATTTGGTCAGAATGTAAGAGACAGTCCCAAACATCTAATCTGTAAGTTTGGTTAAGATATCTTAACAAACAAAAAAGTTTTTCATACTAAAGGTTAGTTTCATCCGATTATTGCTATGGCAGCTATATGATATAGTAATCCGATTTTGACCAAATTTGGTCAGAATGTAAGAGACAGTCCCAAACATCTAATCTGTAAGTTTGGTTAAGATATCTTAACAAACAAAAAAGTTTTTCATACAAAGCAATTCCATGACCTTTTGACCTCGGGTAAACACACTTCCAGGTGGAATTTTACAAAACGCCGTCTTATTGCACGATGAAATTGTCTCAGCTATGTTGTGTGAAAATTTCAGCTCTTTACCTTTAGCCGTTTGGCCTACACGTTGATGTGTCAGTCAGTCAGTCAGTCAGTCAGTCAGTCAGTCAGTCAGTCAGTCAGTCAGTCAGTCAGTCAGTCAGTCAGTCAGTCAGTCAGTCAGTCAGTCAGGACAAAGAATTTTATATATATAGATAATGCACATTAACCTTTAGTATGAAAAACTTTTTGTTTCTTAAGTTATCTAAATCAAACTCACAGATTGTATGTTTGCGACTGTCTCTTACATTCTGACCAAATTTGATCGAAATCGGTCAACTATATCATATAGCTGTCATAGGAAAGATCGGTCGAAAATCAGGTTTTAGTATGAAAAACTTTTTTGTTTCTTAAGTTATCTAAATCAAACTCACAGATTGTATGTTTGCGACTGTCTCTTACATTCTGACCAAATTTGATCGAAATCGGTCAACTATATCGAAAGATCGGTCGAAAATCAGGTTTTAGTATGAAAAACTTTTTTGTTTCTTAAGATATCCAAATCAAACTCACAGATTGTATGTTTGCGACTGTCTCTTACATTCTGGCAAAATTTGGTCGAAGTCGGATTACTATATCATATGAAACTAACCTTTAGTATGAAAAACTCAGCAGCTGTATGATATAGTAATCTGACTTTGACCATATTTGGTCAGAATGTAAGAGACAGTCGCAAACATCTAATCTGAAAGTTTGGTTAAGATATCTTAAGAAACAAAAAAGTTTTCCATACTAAAGGTTTATTTCGTCCGATTATTCCTATGTCAGCTATATAATATAGTAATCCGACTTTGACCAAATTTAGTCAGAATGTAAGAGACAGTCTCAAACATCTAATCTGTAAGTTTGGTTAAGATATCTTAAGAAACAAAAAAGTGTTCCATACTAAAGGTTAATTTCGTCCGATTATTCCTATGTCAGCTATATAATATAGTAATCCGACTTTGACCAAATTTAGTCAGAATGTAAGAGACAGTCTCAAACATCTAATCTGTAAGTTTGGTTAAGATATCTGAAGAAACAAAAAAGTTTTCCATACTTAAGGTTAATTTCATCCGATTATTCCTATGTCAGCTATATAATATAGTAATCCGACTTTGACCAAATTTAGTCAGAATGTAAGAGACAGTCTTAAACATCTAATCTGTAAGTTTGGTTAAGATATCTTAACAAACAAAAAAGTTTTCCATACTAAAGGTTAATTTCATCCGATTATTCCTATGGCAGCTATATGATATAGTAATCCGACTTTGACCAAATTTGGTCAGAATGTAAGAGACAGTCCCAAACATCTAATCTGTAAGTTTGGTTAAGATATCTTAACAAACAAAAAAGTTTTTCATACTAAAGGTTAGTTTCATCCGATTATTGCTATGGCAGCTATATGATATAGTAATCCGATTTTGACCAAATTTGGTCAGAATGTAAGAGACAGTCCCAAACATCTAATCTGTAAGTTTGGTTAAGATATCTTAACAAACAAAAAAGTTTTTCATACAAAGCAATTCCATGACCTTTTGACCTCGGGTAAACACACTTCCAGGTGGAATTTTACAAAACGCCGTCTTATTGCACGATGAAATTGTCTCAGCTATGTTGTGTGAAAATTTCAGCTCTTTACCTTTAGCCGTTTGGCCTACACGTTGATGTGTCAGTCAGTCAGTCAGTCAGTCAGTCAGTCAGTCAGTCAGTCAGTCAGTCAGTCAGTCAGTCAGTCAGTCAGTCAGTCAGTCAGTCAGTCAGTCAGGACAAAGAATTTTATATATATAGATAATGCACATTAACCTTTAGTAAGAAAAACTTTTTGTTTCTTAAGATATCCAAATCAAACTCACAGATTGCATGTTTGCGACTGTCTCTTACAAACTGAACCAATTTGGTCGAAATCGGTCAGCTATATCATATAGCTGTCATAGGAAAGATCGGTCGAAAATCAGGTGTTAGTATGACAAACTTTCTTAAGATATCTTAACCAAACTTACTCTTTACTTACACTGCAGCTGTATGATATAGTAATCCGACCATGACCATATTTGGTCAGAATGTAAGAGACAGTCCCAAACATCTAATCTGTAAGTTTTGTTAAGATACCTTAAGAAACAAAAAAGTTTTCCATCCTAAAGGTTAATTTCATTCGATTATTGCTATGGCAGCTATATGATATAGTAATCCGACTTTGACCAAATTTGGTCAGAATGTGAGAGACAGTCCCAAACATCTAATCTGTAAGTTTGGTTAAGATATCTTAAGAATCAAATAAGTTTTCCGTACTAAAGGTTAATTTCATCAGAATATTGCAATGGCAGCTATATGATATAGTAATCCGACTTTGACCAAATTTGGTCAGAATGTAAGAGACAGTCCCAAACACATAGTCTGTAAGTTTGGTTAAGATATCTTAACAAACAAAAAAGTTTTTCATACAAAGCAATTCCATGACCTTTTGACCTCGGATAAACACAGTTCCAGGTGGAATTTTACAAAACGCCGTCTTATTGCACGATGAAATTGTCTCAGCTATGTTGTGTGAAAATTTCAGCTCTTTACCTTTAGCCGTTTGGCCTACACGTTGATGTGTCAGTCAGGACAAAGAGTTTTATATATATAGGTTTAGAGCGCCCTATGGTAGTGGCGTCACAGCATAGCGCGGCATACGTTAGTTATCTTCCATCAAAGTTGAAAAATAGCCTAACTTTTTTTAAACATTGCTGATATAAAAACTAAACAACGGGTGGAATAAATTTCTTCCGTATTTCATTAGAAATTAACATACTTTTCAGATGAAACCAATACCATATAGATCGGTCGCATACCTTAGCTATAATTTAGTTGTAAAATTTTTATTTTTTGTAAAATTTTCACATTTGTGCGCGAACTAAAAAATGGGTCGACTTTGAGAGGCTGTCACGCCCACAACTTTTACCTGATTCCAAAAATCTTTCGGATTCATAATCTTTGAAAATTTCTCTATCGAATGCATATATTTGTTTTTAAATCGCTTCCATAGAAAAAGTGGGTTTTCGACAGGTTACGCCCTAATTATCCCACAGTGCGGCGTTGCCAGACCAATTCCCACATTCATATTTTTCGTCACAAAATTGGATATCAGAAATTTTGGTGAATGGAAAGGGTTTCGTCAGTAGACTTTTACTTCGTAAAGAAGTTTTTTTGGAATTATATAAAAGTGATAGGAAACGTTGTTTTCTGTCTTTGTTCTTTTTATTTCGCTCCGCTGAATTTCGACTTCGCTCAGCTAAGATGACATTATGGACATAGCAGGATATTCATTATTTTTGGATATAAATAGCTTAATAGCTGATCTGAAAATAATCAAATTATTTTATTTTGATTATTTTTAGTATTTGGGCTAAGTAGGCGCTAAAATATTGTTAATATTAAAAAAAAAAACAAAATAATCTGAAAATAATCAAATTATTTTTTTTGATTATTTTTAGCTAATTTTAATTATTTTCGAGTAATCTTTAATAACGCTGATTATAATCATAATCACTGCGGACGGCAATCCGCGCTAGTGACGAAAGCAACACGTAGTGTGCAAAAGGCGACTAGCAATATATACACGAAGAATGGAAAATTTGCTACGACTGTCAGATCAGGTCGAGTTATATACCGATCGAAAGGTATGACGATAACTAATAAAAGAGCATACTAAGACTTTTGGTAACTCACCTGGTTCGTAAGCCTTTTGGTTAAATTTTTAAAAACTCTTATTAAAAATACGCGTCGAATGATACCTCGATCATTCCAATTCGACATATGGTTCAAAAGATATCTATATATATAAAATTCTTTGTCCTGACTGACTGACTGACTGACTGACTGACTGACTGACTGACTGACTGACTGACTGACTGACTGACTGACTGACTGACTGACTGACTGACTGACTGACACATCAACGTGTAGGCCAAACGGCTAAAGGTAAAGAGCTGAAATTTTCACACAACATAGCTGAGACAATTTCATCGTGCAATAAGACGGCGTTTTGTAAAATTCCACCTGGAAGTGTGTTTACCCGAGGTCAAAAGGTCATGGAATTGCTTTGTATGAAAAACTTTTTTGTTTGTTAAGATATCTTAACCAAACTTACAGATTAGATGTTTGGGACTGTCTCTTACATTCTGACCAAATTTGGTCAAAATCGGATTACTATATCATATAGCTGCCATAGCAATAATCGGATGAAACTAACCTTTAGTATGAAAAACTTTTTTGTTTGTTAAGATATCTTAACCAAACTTACAGATTAGATGTTTGGGACTGTCTCTTACATTCTGACCAAATTTGGTCAAAGTCGGATTACTATATCATATAGCTGCCATAGGAATAATCGGATGAAATTAACCTTTAGTATGGAAAACTTTTTTGTTTGTTAAGATATCTTAACCAAACTTACAGATTAGATGTTTAAGACTGTCTCTTACATTCTGACTAAATTTGGTCAAAGTCGGATTACTATATTATATAGCTGACATAGGAATAATCGGATGAAATTAACCTTAAGTATGGAAAACTTTTTTGTTTCTTCAGATATCTTAACCAAACTTACAGATTAGATGTTTGAGACTGTCTCTTACATTCTGACTAAATTTGGTCAAAGTCGGATTACTATATTATATAGCTGACATAGGAATAATCGGACGAAATTAACCTTTAGTATGGAACACTTTTTTGTTTCTTAAGATATCTTAACCAAACTTACAGATTAGATGTTTGAGACTGTCTCTTACATTCTGACTAAATTTGGTCAAAGTCGGATTACTATATTATATAGCTGACATAGGAATAATCGGACGAAATAAACCTTTAGTATGGAAAACTTTTTTGTTTCTTAAGATATCTTAACCAAACTTTCAGATTAGATGTTTGCGACTGTCTCTTACATTCTGACCAAATATGGTCAAAGTCAGATTACTATATCATACAGCTGCTGAGTTTTTCATACTAAAGGTTAGTTTCATATGATATAGTAATCCGACTTCGACCAAATTTTGCCAGAATGTAAGAGACAGTCGCAAACATACAATCTGTGAGTTTGATTTGGATATCTTAAGAAACAAAAAAGTTTTTCATACTAAAACCTGATTTTCGACCGATCTTTCGATATAGTTGACCGATTTCGATCAAATTTGGTCAGAATGTAAGAGACAGTCGCAAACATACAATCTGTGAGTTTGATTTAGATAACTTAAGAAACAAAAAAGTTTTTCATACTAAAACCTGATTTTCGACCGATCTTTCCTATGACAGCTATATGATATAGTTGACCGATTTCGATCAAATTTGGTCAGAATGTAAGAGACAGTCGCAAACATACAATCTGTGAGTTTGATTTAGATAACTTAAGAAACAAAAAAGTTTTTCATACTAAAGGTTAATGTGCATTATCTATATATATAAAATTCTTTGTCCTGACTGACTGACTGACTGACTGACTGACTGACTGACTGACTGACTGACTGACTGACTGACTGACTGACTGACTGACTGACTGACTGACTGACTGACACATCAACGTGTAGGCCAAACGGCTAAAGGTAAAGAGCTGAAATTTTCACACAACATAGCTGAGACAATTTCATCGTGCAATAAGACGGCGTTTTGTAAAATTCCACCTGGAAGTGTGTTTACCCGAGGTCAAAAGGTCATGGAATTGCTTTGTATGAAAAACTTTTTGTTTGTTAAGATATCTTAACCAAACTTACAGATTAGATGTTTGGGACTGTCTCTTACATTCTGACCAAATTTGGTCAAAATCGGATTACTATATCATATAGCTGCCATAGCAATAATCGGATGAAACTAACCTTTAGTATGAAAAACTTTTTTGTTTGTTAAGATATCTTAACCAAACTTACAGATTAGATGTTTGGGACTGTCTCTTACATTCTGACCAAATTTGGTCAAAGTCGGATTACTATATCATATAGCTGCCATAGGAATAATCGGATGAAATTAACCTTTAGTATGGAAAACTTTTTTGTTTGTTAAGATATCTTAACCAAACTTACAGATTAGATGTTTAAGACTGTCTCTTACATTCTGACTAAATTTGGTCAAAGTCGGATTACTATATTATATAGCTGACATAGGAATAATCGGATGAAATTAACCTTAAGTATGGAAAACTTTTTTGTTTCTTCAGATATCTTAACCAAACTTACAGATTAGATGTTTGAGACTGTCTCTTACATTCTGACTAAATTTGGTCAAAGTCGGATTACTATATTATATAGCTGACATAGGAATAATCGGACGAAATTAACCTTTAGTATGGAACACTTTTTTGTTTCTTAAGATATCTTAACCAAACTTACAGATTAGATGTTTGAGACTGTCTCTTACATTCTGACTAAATTTGGTCAAAGTCGGATTACTATATTATATAGCTGACATAGGAATAATCGGACGAAATAAACCTTTAGTATGGAAAACTTTTTTGTTTCTTAAGATATCTTAACCAAACTTTCAGATTAGATGTTTGCGACTGTCTCTTACATTCTGACCAAATATGGTCAAAGTCAGATTACTATATCATACAGCTGCTGAGTTTTTCATACTAAAGGTTAGTTTCATATGATATAGTAATCCGACTTCGACCAAATTTTGCCAGAATGTAAGAGACAGTCGCAAACATACAATCTGTGAGTTTGATTTGGATATCTTAAGAAACAAAAAAGTTTTTCATACTAAAACCTGATTTTCGACCGATCTTTCGATATAGTTGACCGATTTCGATCAAATTTGGTCAGAATGTAAGAGACAGTCGCAAACATACAATCTGTGAGTTTGATTTAGATAACTTAAGAAACAAAAAAGTTTTTCATACTAAAACCTGATTTTCGACCGATCTTTCCTATGACAGCTATATGATATAGTTGACCGATTTCGATCAAATTTGGTCAGAATGTAAGAGACAGTCGCAAACATACAATCTGTGAGTTTGATTTAGATAACTTAAGAAACAAAAAAGTTTTTCATACTAAAGGTTAATGTGCATTATATTATATAAATTAAGATATCTTAACCAAACTTACAGATTATATGTTTGGGATTGTCATTCATCATTCTGACCAAATTTGGTAAAAGTCGGATTACTATAACATATAGCTGCCATAGGAACAATATAATGCAAATTATCGATTAGTATGTAATATGTATTAGTAGTAATTATCGATTAGTTTTTCTTTCTTAAGAAATCTCAACCAAACTCATACTACAGGTTACTTTGACTAAACTTAATTGACATTATTAACTAAATTTCATTTCCGCGAGCGAAGCGAGCTGGGGGTTGGCGAGCGAAGCGAGCAGGGGCGGAGCCCCCTAGTATATTATAAAATTGAAATTTTTAATGACCTTGTCGAAATGAAATGAAAAATCAGTGTGTCTGTTTGTTTGTATCAAAGCGCTATAAAATCTTAGATTTGATGATGAGGAACTATTTCTTATCAAAAATCTAGAAACTTTTGTTCTACGACTTTAGCGGGAAATAAATCACGTTTTGATAAATTTGAAACACCCATAGCTTCCAATCCACAAAAGCTACAGATGTGTTCTACATGTCGTTAGAAAGGTATACTAGAGGGCTTTTAGACGTCCCTTTGCAAAGTACTCATGTGAAATGCTACAGGTGAAAAAAGGTTTTTTGGCATACTTTTTGGCGATTTTCTTGAAAACGACTCTAACGATTTTTATATGTTGTAACACGTAAAATTTCGCAACTTTTGATATATGACACATGTCTCTCAGCCACAAGGTTTGGAAGATATTACCGGTTTACTGAACATATACATTTTACTATTTACTATATGGTACTAATTAGAAAATCAATCTTTGGTACGAAAAACTATTTTGTTTTTCAAGGTTTCTCAACCATTTTGACAGAGTATGCATTTAAGATGGTCTTATACATTATGTCCAAATTTAGTTCAAATCGGTCCACTATATCATATAGCTGTCATAGGAACGAACGGTTAAAAATCAAGTTTTAGTATGAAAAACTTTTTTGTTTATTAAGATTTCTCAACCAATTTGACAGAATATGCATTATAGTTGGTTTTATACATGCAGACCAAATTAAGTTCAAATCGGTCCACTATATGATATAGCTGTCATAGGAACGATCGGTCAAAAATCAAGTTTTGGTATGAAAAACTTTTTTGTTCATTAAGATTTCTCAACCAATTTGACAGAATATGCATTATAGTTGGTCCTATACATCCAGACCAAATTAAGTTCAAATCGGTAAACTATATCATATAGCTGACATATGAACGATCGGTCCAAAATAAAGTTTCAGTACGAAAATCTTTTATATTTCTCAAGATCTCTCAACCAATTTGACAGAATATGCATTTAAGTTGGTCTTATACATTATGTCCAAATTTAGTTCAAATCGGTCCACTATATCATATAGCTGTCATAGGAACGATCGGTCAAAAATTAAGTTATAGTATGAAACATGTTTATGTTTCTCAAAATATCTCAACCAATTTGACAGAATATTTATTTCAATTGGTCTTTTACATTCTGATCAAATTTGGTTCAAATCGGTCCACTATATCATATAGCTGTCATAGGAACGATCGGTCAAAAATCAAGTTTTAGTACGAAAAACTTTTTTGCTTATTAAGATATGTCAACCAGTTTGACTGAATATGCATTTAAGTTGTTCTTATACATCCTGATCAAATTTGGTTCAAATTGATTCACTATATCATATAGCTGCCATAGGAATAATCGGTCAAATACCAAGTGTAAGTACTAAACACTCCTCGAGGGTACCAACTGGAAATGGCGCGAAAGTGTTCCTGACCAATGTCGGGCGGCGAAAATATGCGCTCTGGTTTTATAATTGCCAAATTATATGGGATCGACTCTTGGTCATGGTACTGAGATATATTTCTAAAAACACTTACACCTTTTGGAAAGTTTCTATGTCAAAAGCATAAGCAATTGCAAAACTTTCTGATATCACATAAAAAAACCTCTACACGAGGTAAAAGTCTAGTGACGAAAGCTTATCTAGCCCCAAAATTTCTGAAATCCAATTTTGTGACGAAATTTATTACATTTAATATCTGAATTATTCTAAAATACAAAAAAAATTGTTTGGCATTCGGCACATTGCGCAAAAAAGTTCACGATTCTTTACACCTAAAAATTACTTTAATGCGCAGTGCCGAATGCCAAACAATTTTTTTTGAATATTAGAATAATTCATATATTAAATGTAATAAATTTCGTCACAAAATTGGATATCAGAAATTTTGGGGCTAGAATAAGCTTTCGTCACTAGACTTTTACCTCGTGTAGAGGTCTTTTTATGTGATAAATTAGTTATCCAAAAATATTCACTAGATGATCATATAGTCATTACAATTCTTTTAAAATTATAATCTAATTGATAAGTAATTGTAATCAAAATTTAACAGCTATGGTCTGTACATATGTATGTACATATATGCGTGTAATGCTGTATGTACCACACATAAGGATGCAGATTAAGATGGATATGGCAAGCACATTTGCCAGGCACATTTGGCAAACTGTCAGCGTCACGTTCTGATGTGGGTGGGCCACGAGCATAAAGTGGTGCGAATCGGGAAATCACCTTATTCATAATTTGATGTTAATTGCCTTTGGCGCGCTATGCCGGCTCAAAATTCGAAATCCGTTATCAATATTATGGTCATTGCGCAAATTGCAAGGCTACAGTTGCAAATAGTCTTATTTTCATGCTCTCTCCCTCTCTCTCTGTCTCTTTCGCATTATCTTTCTCTTTGTCTTCTTATCTGCTTTCTGTCTCGGCCTTCTGTGTTGTTGACTCGCTTTGCGGGCGCCAAGCATCCAAAGCTCTGTTACCACTGTCATTAGTTTCGAATACCAATAGATATTAGTTGGTATGCGACTCAAGATTACCCAGTATGACTTTACCAGTTCCAAAACGTAGGTCCGGACGCGTTTCAATTCCGAGTAGAACTAGTACCCAAATGTGAATACAGGGGCGAGACATGAAAAAGATGAGTCCTAATACCACAATACCTGCTACAGAAAAGCATGACCTGCGGCGTTCGCTACGAAAGGGAGACATCCACAAGGCATTACTTTGGATGGTATTTGGAACGTACTATATTAAAACGCAATACAAATTAGTAATATATGTATTTTTATTAAATTAGATTAACAAATTAGTACATGATATTACAAATATATTTTAAAATTCCGAATTAGTATTAATGCTGTTGCTTTCGTCTTCCTCAGTCGTCATGGTGTGCTTTCAATGGAGTCGGCTAGGTTTTGTATATATGTTTGTATGCACATCCACGCTAAGAGAAATGAGTATATATGAAAAATGAAGAAATATTAGTATTTATTTTATTGCAAATTAATATAAGATATAAATGCAATAGAATTTATTGTATTTTCATACTTACATGATGTAAAAAGAATACTTTTACAAGTTTTCACATTTTACAAACACTTGGCAAACGCGTGTACATTGGACGCCAGCTTCTTCTTGTTTGAGACACACGTTCCCAAAGGTTTTATTGGGTAGCCTAACACAAACAGTGTACACACACATATACATATATATGTATACGTTTATGTATATTGTACAAACACTTCAACACAAACATGCGGAGATACGAAGAATGTATCATGTTATTAACGGTTTGCCTGTTTACCTTGTGGGTGAACACCAAGTTGTGGGGGTGTGTAGGCAGAAGGGGTTGTTTAAGCCAGGAAAATCAATAAATTCGAATAATTCATTGGAGTTGCTGGAGTTCTGTCTGTAATTAATTTAAAATGAGCTGGCATTTAGGCCAAGTTTGTATGATATGCAAACGTTCAACAAACGCTGCGGTCCCGGCTCCAATGTCCCTTCATCCTTTCTGATCAACAGGAAGTGACTGGCCAAGAGGCGATTTTACGCCCCGTTGTCAATGACGTCGACCTTAAAGTCCCAAATATTGTTGTGTTGGGCATTTTGGCGTTTGATTAATGCGACCCAACTCAAAAGTGAAGTCAACTCAACTCAACTTGACTTATTTCAAACCCAAACTAAAACTGAAGCTGAAAGTAAAATTCAAGTTGAGGCTAAAGACCAAGCGCGAGCGTCCCCAATCTAAGGCCAACCCAAATAGTTGTCTAGGTCAGCATATGAAAGGCGTTGAACCAAGGCGGTTGATGCTGTACTTCAAACTTTAACCAGCTGATGCAGAATAAGTAAAATTATTTTCAATGTAACCCAGCAGACCTTTCGATGGCGATGATAGTTCTTAAATAAATTAAGGCTATGAAACTAACACGTAAGCATTCGAGAAGGCACCATCTGCACCAAGTTAAAGACTAGTCCCTATTCAAGTTTGGGCGGAGCGAAAGAAAAATTGTCATATATTTTGACGCTGACAGTCGATATTTAGTGTGAATAACGCAATACCAACAAGGGGGCTCCGCCCCATGCTCGTTTCGCTCACGGTGAGGTGCGACTACAGTCGAGCGTGCACTGATGTGTACTGCTTAAAAGCAAATTCGGTCAGGACGAAAAAAAACATAAAAGAATATTCATAATCAGTGAGTGGGATTGAAATATCTCCAGAAACAACAATAATTTTCACACTAATGGCCTATTTAGACCCGTGGCGAAACGACCGCGGAATGAAAAACTCCATATAAAAAAAACTGCGAAAAAAATTTTACTATTCGACGTTTCAAATTTGGTTCACACTTGTCGCTACGTTTTGCAACGTATTGGCATTACGTCTGGTTAACAATAACATGGCAATGGTATTGCCACACTTCGCGCTAACGTATTGGGAGTAGGTTTCAATCCTAATTTCGCCAGCTTTGCAACCTTTAGTTGCAACAATAAAATAAAACTACAATGATTATATTGACTAAAATACGTATATCGATAGAAAAACAAGGGGCTCCGCCCACGGCTAAATTCACTTTAAATTTGTATTTGGCACTTTGTTTTCTCTGTGAACATCTGAATTGGTTACCAGGGCACAATAACTTTCTTTTGTTCTTGAACAGCTGATTTGGCCGCAATATCAGCGCGTATATCGATAGGAAAAATACTAATATTCTGTATGTTACATCAAGTTAGCATAAAGCTGCATTATGTTGTGGAACAATGTCTTTTGTAAAGGTTTTCATTTCGCTTTTAGTCTAAATAGGTCTTAAACCGTAATAATCGACCAATACTTCCTATGTGAGCTATACGATATAGTGAACCGATTTGCTCCACCCCTATAAGAAAACAAGGGGGTTCCGCTCCCTGCTCGCTTTCTGGCTTTCGTGGTTTGGAAACTATGGTTGTCTCAAATTTATCGGGTCTTAGCTGTTTCCCGCTGAACTAGCGATTTTTTAAAACGTCGTAGAGCAAAAAATTCTAGATTTATGATGAACATGGGGGATCCGTCCCCTGCTCTCTTCGCTCGCGGTGAGATCCAGCTACAGTCGAGTACACTCGACTGTCGGATGCCCTGAGCCAAAGCACTTAGATGCTGCTCGACACGCCAATGACTTGATGCCCTTGCAGAGCGCTGTATTCAATTTTCGACTGATTGTTCCAGTGACAGTTATATGATATAGTGGTCTGATTTTAACCAAATTTGGACTCTTACCTTTTCCGAGATCGGCGCGTTCTAACAGACGGGCGGACGGGGACACAGACGGACATGGCTAAATCGACTCGGCTGTTGATACTGGTCAAGAATATATATGTATATTTTATGGGGCCTGCCACGATTCCTTCTGCCTGTTACATACATTCCAACGAAACCGTTATATCCTTTTTTGCCCATTTTTAATGGGCACAGGGGATAATAAGTAGCTTATGAGAGCCCTTATCTCACTAAACAAAAGTTTTTTGTTATTTAAGATCATTCTTCCTGTATATTTATATGTTATTGTTGGTCGCCTTCTGCACCCTTCGAGCTGCTTTCGTCACTAGCATGGACTGCTGTCCGCAGTGATAACCTAATTTTATTACAAATAACTCGTTTGTAAGGATATATGTATATGCATTCACTAATTTCATATCACCTTTTGACATCCATTTTGGGGAAATGAGACATCCCTTTTGGATGAAATGAAATATATTGGATTCGTTAAACGATTCTTCTTATATCTGTGGAATGGTTGCCAAAGTAAAATTCAGAGCAGGCATTATAGATTCATTACTTTTAAGCTCTCTATAAATGTTTAGCTGGGATGTTGTGTAATGTGAACAAATCAAAGTTGTTTTTTTACATAGTTTCTGTATCTTAATGTGTTTGGACATCTGTGACTATCGATTCCAAAAGTTGACACTTTGCTGGCTTTTGTTCAGGGAATTGTCGCTATCAATGGGTCAGAAATATGTATGCGAAAAGTAAAAGACATACAGATACACACACATATAAACACAAACATGCCACATGAAGCACATATATGTCAAAAGCGTGTTCAAAGAAAGATATTTATTGCACATGAAGTCGCCAATACAAGCAAATATCCAATATATGACCAGGACACGCTGCTGAGCAACTTTTCGATGCTAGTGAAGCTTGGCGAGCTAATTAGCTATCACCCATTCTGCTGTCCACATTATTGCTCGGATTATTGTTTATAGTATTCGGTGTTGGGAGAATGGACAGGGGTAATGTGGATCTGTTGTTAGTTTTAGATGTCGGCTAATTGGCGTTTAATGAAGTTGATGGTGCGAGTATCTGTGAACTTAATTAACTCAACGACCGTCCAATGAGAAAAAAACTAAGATCGGGTTGGATTGGTGGCATTGATTTATGCATTTAACTCTGGTTGCAGCTTCCTGTTTCCTACTTCCTGTTTTTCTTGCTTCCTGCTGATAGACGCCTGCTAATTGAATGCGATCCATTACAAAACATTGAAAGATTGAGCAAGGCGCTTAAATTATGGGTCTCCACTCGCTATTTTCCTGAACACATCACTTTAGTCTGGACTTGACTCCACTGTTTCAAGATTTTATGCAAAATTTTGAATACTGGTGGAGCGCAAAATTCATAGATAAAGTTAATCAAAAATAAAACTTCTTGACAAAGTAAAAGTCTTGTGACGAAAGGGTTTTCCTGGCCAAAAATTTCTGATATCCCATTTTGTGACGAATGATATTAATCTATATATATAAAACTCTTTGTCCTGACTGACACATCAACGTGTAGGCCAAACGGCTAAAGGTAAAGAGCTGAAATTTTCACACAACATAGCTGAGACAATTTCATCGTGCAATAAGACGGCGTTTTGTAAAATTCCACCTGGAACTGTGTTTATCCGAGGTCAAAAGTTCATGGAATTGCTTTGTATGAAAAACTTTTTTGTTTGTTAAGATATCTTAACCAAACTTACAGACTATATGTTTGGGACTGTCTCTTACATTCTGACCAATATGGTCAAGGTCGGATTACTATATCATACAGCTGCTGAGTTTTTCATACTAAAGGTTAGTTTCATATGATATAGTAATCCGACTTCGACCAAATTTTGTCAGAATGTAAGAGACCGTCCCAAAGTAAGTTTGGTTAAGATATCTTAAGAAACAAAAAAGTTTTTCCTACTAAAGGTTAATGTGCATTATATTATATAAATTAAGATATCTTTACCAAACTTACAGATTATATGTTTGGGACTGGCATTCATCATTCTGACCAAATTTGGTAAAAGTCGGATTTCTATATCATATAGCTGCCATAGGAACAATATAATGCAAATTATCGATTAGTATGAAAATTTTTATTCTTTCTTAAGAAATCTCAACCAAACTCATACTAAAGGTTACTTTGACTAAACTTAATTAACATTATTAACTAAATTTCATTTCCGCGAGCGAAGCGAGCAGGGGCGGAGCCCCCTAGTTTAATATAAAAATTATTAAAAAAAGAAGTTTAGCATTCGGCACCTTGCGCAAAGGGATCTCGATTCTGTATTCCCAAAAATAATTTTAATGCGCAGTGCCGATTCCCAATTTTTTTTTTTAGTAATTTATGTATAAAATTTAATATCGTTCGCCACAAAATGGTATATCAGAAATTTTTGGGGCAGGAAAAACCTTTCTTCAGTAGACTTTTACTTTGTAAAGAAGTTTTTTTGAAAGATATCGGAAATTTTTGGAATTTCATATGCTTCTGACATGATAACTTTGATATAAAATTATCGAAATGCTTACTTCAAATCAAAAATAAATAAGGCAGCTATATGATATAGTAAGTTTTATATCGATTTTAACGAAATTTGGTCAGGATATATAAAACCAACCTAGATGTGTACGTTTTCAGATTGATCAATATGTTTTAAAAACAACAGTTTTTCATACTAAAAATTGATTTTTGACCGATCGTTTCATGGCAGCTATATGTTATAGTGGACCGATTTGAACCCAATTTGGTCAGGATGTATAAGACCAACTTAAATGAATATTCTGTTAAATTAGTTGAGATAATTTAAGAAACAAAAAAGTTTTTTGTACTAAAGCTTGATTTTCTAATTAGTATGGTAAATATGGTACATAGTAAAATGTATATACATATTCAGTTAACCGGTAATATCATCCAAACCTTCTCGCTTAAAGATATGTGGCATATATCAAAAGACGCGAAATTTTACGCCGTGTTCGAATAAATCGCCAAAATGTAAGCTAAAAAACCTTTTTTCACCTGTAGCATTTTACCTGAGCACTTTGCAAAAAAATATTCAAGGCACGTCTAAAATCCCTCTAAAATACCCTTCTAACGACATATAGAACACATCTGTAGCTTTTTTGTATTGGAAACTATGGGTGGGACACTAGGTTTTTCCCGCTTAAGTCATAAAACAAAAGTTTTTAGATTTTTTATAAGAAATAATTCCTCAGCATCAAACCTAAGCTTTTTTAGCGCTTTGATGCAAACAAACAGACAAACTGATTTTTCATTTAATTTTGGGAAGGGCATTAAAAATTTCATATGAATATATCTTTTAACCAAATGTCGGATTGCAATGATCGAAGTACCAATCGATGCGTACCTTACATTATAAGATGAAACCAAAAAGCTCCAACCAGCCCCACCAGCTGCAATCATAAAAATTGTTTGCCCTCCCACTTACATACCTATATCTTACGAACCAGGTGAGTTACCAAAAGTGTTGCATTCGTCACTAGCGCGGACTGCCGCCCGCAGTGATATATACTTGAATTGAATAACGAGTATCTCATATTTGGGAACTCGACTATAACGATCTTACTTGTTCAAATTTATTTATTGCCTACAATTATAAATATATGAATGGGACCGTTTTGCCAAAACATTTATGTCTACGTGCGCATGTAAACGTAGATAATTTTAAAACAGAAGCACCAAGAAATTCATTCTCAACATATTTTCAGTTTTTGTCGACATTTTATAGCAACTTATTGTCGCTTCCTCCCATCGTGTACAGTTAATGATCGAAAGCACTTACAAGATATACAAAGAGACAGGAGTCTGGCATTAGTCGATGTTTGTTGAGTGCCTTTAAAGTTTCAAAGCAACCATCATTGTGCTGACTTGAAAGGTAATGCTTCGTCTAAGCTGCTGGCCTTACAAAAACATAGCGACAACAACTCAGACACACTTTGACAAGCTACTTTCCATGATGTACTATTCCTATCTTTGTCCCAGTTCATGCCACAGACTGGTATGTTGCAAGTTGCGACACAACCGATAACTTAATTGTGGACCAAATTAATAATGTATCCCGTTACAATGCAACACAATGCCAACGGGTTCAGTCAGATATGACTAAATTATTTTAAATGCGCATTTGTGAATATGGTAATGTTATTTAATATAATAGCTAGCTGCAAAATTTCTAAATAACTGTCCCTGTAATTTTTCATAATTATAATGGAATTTTTTAAGAATTGTTGTCCGCCTTCTCCATTGTTCCTTATGTGGAATCTGTGCTATTTGTGCTAAAATTATGTACAGGGGAATGCAATTTAGGGACTTAAGGCTGCGTAGAGGGCCACCGAGGACATTTCAGGACCTTCATATCTCGACCACTCTTTTTGTACTGGACTGCAATTTATGGCAAGTTTTTAATTAAATTGTTTTGGCCCAAGAGTGCACCAAAAGTAGTTCTCATTTTGTAGTTAATCAGCATTGAGCATCACGAACAGAATGCAATACAAATTAAGCCTAATTATTGGTCTTGAATAATTAATTAAATTTTGGAAACTGCATTGAAATTAAGTAACTTGCAAATCATTCAATAATCCGACAATATTCTTTAACACCAAATTCGGTTTTGGTTCATATTTCACTTAAAGTCTATTTCATACTTATTGGACCATATCCCCTTGAACTCGTCTTTTATTTTATTTGAATGCTTATATAATTCAAATTGAGTAAAAGATAAGGTGGTGTATACGTAAGACATAAAGATCAATCAAATGCAAGCTTTTTGAGATCGTATATCGAATATCACGCAACGTGCAACCTGAAAGTTGTAGTCGAAACATGTTCAATAGATATGCAAATTTGTCCACAAAGCTACGTTTTGCCTGTTAATTAAGCCTTGGTAAATGTCGTTTGAAACTGACCATTTACATCTCCTTGGTTTCGTTGCAGTGTAAGACTTCGACTGTTTGGCTGAGCATCACCTTATTAGGGCCACGACCCGTGGCGCGTCTGTCACCAATTAGCTAATAGCCAATTAAGTAATTAAGTGAGCAAGGTGTAAAAACGTGACAACTGCAAATTGCCATAAAAAATGCTTCATGTTTGCGTGAAGTGTTTTTTTCAGTGCCATATTTATGAGCAGAGTTAACCCGTAAATGACCATCGATTAGCAGCTGTTGGTGATTAAAGTCCCTTCTGCCATATAATTAGTTTTGACCCGAATTGCCAACATTAAGGAAATGAATTGCAATTTTAAAATGCATATCGAGCAAACCAAGAAAAATCAGTCGACTCTACAGCCCGTGAATTTCTGCAAGCACTGAAAATTAAAAGTTATTTTAATAAATGCCTTGCCCCGTTTTGCGGCTGCCACAGAATAACGCCAACAGCGGCCGCGGTAGCCAACGATGACGACAACGAGAGCGTCTCTAAAATTAGAAATTACAATTTGCAGCTGGTGGCGGCTGTCAGGAATGTCATGACACACATTACCACTGCCACGGCATCTGGCGGCGAGGGAGCAAGTCTACATGACTTGAATAATTGTCGACTTAAAAGAAAACTGATCTGAAAGCCGTGGTTCAGTTTTCCCAAAAACATTTTTTAATTCATTACAAGCAATTTTATATTCAAGCTAGTTGGAAAAACTACAGTTTACGTCGAGAGGAGAGCCTGTTTTCTTATTGTGTAAAAACAAAACTTTGGTAATAAACAAATTATGTTAACGAGTATGCTTCGAAAATAAAGCGTTGAAGACTGTTTCGACAATGTCGTTAATTGTACTGTCTATTGAGTTATTTTGATGGCTTCGAATAAAATATGTATTTTTAATTTTAATTTTATTTAGCTAATACATTTCAGTTACTTTTTTATTTACAAAAATTATAATATAGTTTATATAAATAATTTTTTACTCTAAGACAGTATGCAAGACACGTCGACAAACACGCTATAGTTGAAAACGGGAGTCTGGAGTCTGTAGCTCGACTTGGAGCATGAAACCAGGTCATAGGGGCATACAAGAATACGCTGGTTGGGGGCATTAATTACTAAGACTTAAGGCCCAACACAATTAGCTTCCGGGTTCGTATGTGTTCCGTCTCCATCTTTAGTGCCGTCGTCGCACAGTGGTTCTTTTAGTAATTTTTGCTTGGATTAATTAATAAATTTGTCAAAAATATTGGATCTTTATTCTTAAGTTTTATTTCATAATTTTAACATTTATTTAAAATTTTTATTAAGAACATTTTTGTTACTTTCAATTTAATTTATTTTTTGCAATTTATTCTAAATCCGAATTTGTCATATTGTTACACCTCTCTACCTATTTATTGAGTTATATTTCGTCGCATGCGTAGAGGTTAAGCCAATATGCTACACAGAGAGAAAAATGTCGTACTTAAATTAAGTCAAATGAGTTCGAAATCAGTATTTTATATATGTACGAATTACTCAGAAGGAGCATACAAATTCTTTAGCCAAGAACAATATTGATAAAAGAAGAAAGAATCTTGAATCTAGTAAAACCAAAAAATTTCTAGAAATAAATAGGAAAATCCTTTAATTAGTTAGGGACTCAGGTTCGACACTCAGATCAAGTATTAAAATCTTAAATCAAGTTATTTAATTCCCAAATATTTTTAGCTTGCGCGTGTGTCTTGCTTGTCTGATATGAGGAACAGTTTGACTGACACTGAGAGTTTATACACTGTATTTAACAGAATAATTTCGGTAGTCAGTCTTCATATTTTTTGACACTATCTGAAGGCTTTTTAACACTCTTATGATTTTGATAATTTTATTGGGTAACGTTAGGTGTTCCATAATGCTCATAATACTTATCTTAAAAACATTTTATAAGTACAACACAAGTTTACACGATTTTGACTTAAGTCTGCACTATGCTTATATCAAGTAACATGTTCATATTTTATCATGATTTTATCAGTTCCAAAATTAAAAGGACTTGGATCTAGTTTCAATTGTACTTAAATTAAATAATTTAAGTTTGAAAATGCTGAAATATATAGGGGCAAAATTTTAATGATTGCAGCTAGTGCGGCCGTTGGAGCCTTTTGGCTAAATTTTATAATTTTTAAAAATGTGTATCAAAAATACGCGTCGTGGTTTTTTAAATTTAATGCTAAATTTAATATTTTTCGTCCCAAAATTGGATATCAGAAATTTTGGGGCTAGAATACGCTTTCGTCACTAGACTTTTACCTCGTGTAGAGGTTTTTTTCTGTGATATGTATATTGCTGAAAATTTTAATTTGCACTTTACAAAGGCCACAGAACAATGAAATTTCTTGCAAACACATATTTGAAATTTGAAAGCTGACAATTGATTAAATATTGCGTCAAATACTGATCCATTTGATAAAATAAAATGCAGCCATCGATAAAATAAAATAAAATACAGTTCAAATTAATCCAGTTAAATGGCGAAAACTACGAAATTACCACAGTGCGTCGTTTCTATTTCCGTTTACGTCTCGTGTTCAACTTAATTTGGTTTCATGTTTTCGTTTTGTGGAGCCATTGCCGAGAAAATTTGCGAGCCAAGGGCAATAAAACTCAACGTTGACAACAACAACAACGACAGTTTTGCATCATCATTTAATTTGTCGGAGTCGAATGCTGAGCATGGTGCTAACGTTCGGCCACAGCTACTTGTACAGACACAGTAACAAGAACATAATAATCAAGATCATCGTCATCACCATCATCATTGTCTTCATCATCGTCATCGTCATCATCATCATCTTCGACGTCATGGGCAGTCTGAGTCAGTGCTGTCAGGGCTGTCAGCGCCAATGGCCCCCACACGTTGTGAGGAACTGCGATTGTATTTGGGGTAGGAGCTGGGACTGGGATTGGAATTGGGATTGAGCCTGGGACTGGGGAAGCCCTTAGCTGTCTGCTGCTCTATTTTTGATGCTGATGCTGTAACCCTATGCCATGTTGCGGGCATTGTTGGCGTTGTTGTTGCTGATTTTATAGCATTCGGTCAACTTAATTTTCATTTTGTGCTATTTTGATTTTGCTCAACGACCTGTTCATCTCATTGGCGACAGCAAGCTTTTTTTATACCCTTGCAGAGGATATTATAATATTGTTACGAACTATGTATCACATTGCCACAAATGTATATGTATATGTACATGCATATATACTTCATCATAACGACGAGCCGAATCGATATAGCCATGTCCGTTTCTTCGTTTATTCCTCTATCCATCTGATCTTGTGCAATGTAGTCTTCAGCTTTGGAGCTTTCTTGATGAAAATTGCAACAGGTTCGTCTTTTTGCTACAGGCAGTACATATGTACATATGTCGGAACTAGCCAATTGTCACAGATTGTGTACTTGGTATAGATCCAAGGGCGTAGGCAGCTTTGTGCGAAGGGGAGGAGGGGGGGCAATACTTATTTTTTATATTATATTTTATATTATATTTTAATACAATTGTGATAAATATGTATGTATGTACATATATCATACATCAATAGTATATGATGATAAAATGATATCGATAATGATATCGATAAGCAAAATCGCTGGAGTGTGCGGGCACACTGTCTTGCGCTCGCTTTACATACAAACAAACATATGCTGTCTCGCTCGCACATTGCATTGCATATGCAAATATTGAATTAATACCAATTCTTTAATATCTTCCCTATTCTGCCTGTTACATATGTACATTCCAACGAAACCATTATACCCTTTTTTGCCCATTCTTAATGGGCACAGGTTTCACTCAGCATTTCATTTTTTGCTTATCTACTGGCTCTCAATGTGCGACCGTTCGTGATAATCGGTTGCTAAAAGTTGTCTTCGAAGGAGCGTAACACGAACAGCTCAGCTGATAACACTCAACCGCAAACAAAAACTAAGAGACACGAAAAGTTCTGCTCAGAGAAAGAGCGAGCCAGCACTTTTATTCATATACATATATACTCAATATGCACATACATACATACATATATCACATAGCTGTTAGAGGAGGAATCGGTTGAGCATCAGCTTTTAGTATGAACAATTTTGTGGTTTCTTGAGATATATCAACCAAATTCAGAGGTTGTTTTTCTAAAATTGTGTTATACATTCTTACCAAAATTGCTTCAAATCGGTTCACTCTCTCACATAACTGTCATGGGTCGATCAGTCGAAAATCAAGGATTAGTATCAAACGCTTGTTGGTTTTTACGATATCTCAAGCAAACTCATAAATTATTTATTTTAAATTTCATTATACATCCTGACCAAATTTGGTTTAAAGCATATATACATACATATATAAATATGTAAACATATATGCCATGGCGACGATCAGTCAAAAATCAAACTTCACTTGGCATCTGGCAGGTTTGCTCGTGTGGTAATAACTTAGCCACTTAGTCTAGTACGTGCACGACCTCGCCAAAATTCGCGAAAAAAATCCTCGATGGACCGTAATTATCATGAATTATCGTGTAATTAGTTCGTCCCGCTCTCTCGCGGTTTCTTTTTAACTGCAAAGTTTCAGTGCAATACACATGCTTAATCAAAGCAGGCTCTTCGAAAGTTGTCAAAAAATTATGGACCTCGATGAACCGCGAATAACTATTTATAAGTGTATTGAACTATTTTCCGAACTACCATGTGTGGTAAAGTTTAAGGCGCGTTTTTTTCATTGTGGTATCCCCAGGAGGCTTACTCCAAATATGTGGTCTAAATCGGTGTCGAAGAGCGGGTCTTGGTTTGTTCAGTGTCTTCAGCGTCGGAGTCCGGCGCATAAAATAGTTGGAAGCAAGCAAAATTTAATTTTAATCGCGCGAGGTCGTGCACGTACTAGACAATTACCAAATTTGGAAAAGTACCGCAGAAAAATTATATTTCCAGCACTGCGGAAAATTCCTGCCTGGAATATGCTAGTTATTTCGTTTGTAAACAGTGTCAATTGTGAAATTTCAAATTAAAATCTAACGATGAACTGTTTGTTTTGGTGGCGGCATATGTTGCTGCAAAAAAAAGGAGGAGGTAAAGCGCAAACGGAGGCGCCAAAATGTTGGGTGAACTCTTACTATCTGCACAATTAACATATGTATATGCGAGTATGCCCAAGGGAATATAGCGGCACGGTTGACACTGATGCTGAAGCCTTTCGTGGTCGGTAAAGTATCACACCAAATTTTTAAGAAACAATGTAAAAGATTATGTGAACTCTGCAACCGTGTCAGTACCTTGGCAAAATCATTCTGCTGTGTGCTCCAATAATTAAGAGTTTTATTAGTAATTTTTATATTTATTTATTTATTATTTCCATGCTGCTGCATGGATGTGTAATTTCGACCTTTTTTTGTATCCAATTTAAGTGGACTTGGTTCATGTTACAATCTGTTTGTTACCTAGTGTAATTGTTATTGCTCTATATATTGTACTGGCTCCCACAGAAAGCAAAACAGTTTTTTTGTGTTTCTTGAAAATTTTACAATTTCTAGTTATAAAACTTTTGTTGAATGTATGCGATATACGCACGGTACCAGTATGACTTTACCACTTCCAAAACGTAGTCCCGAACGCGTTCCAATTCCGAGTAGAACTAGTACCCAAATGTGAATTCTTTAATTCGCTTTTATACAGGGGCGAGACATGAAAAAGATGAGTCCTAATGCCACAATTTGGCACGTGTAAAGTAGCATGCAGAAAAGCATGACCTGCGACGTTCGCTACGAAAGGGACACATCCAGAAGCCATTCCTTTGGATGGTATTGGGAACGTACTATATTAAAACGCAATAAAAAGTAGAAATATGTGCATTTTTATTAAATTGGATAAACAAATTAGTACACAGTAAAACAAATATATTTTTAAATTCCGAATTAGTATTAATGCTTTTGTCCTCCTCAGTCGTCATGGTGTGCTTTTCTCTATTTCAATGGAGTCGGCTAGGTTTTGTATATATGTTTGTATGCACATCCACGCTAAGAGAAATTAGTATATATGAAAAATGAAGAAATATTAGTATTTATTTTATTGGGTGTTTGACACACACACTCACATGTAGTCACATATGTATGTACATATATACATCTTCTTACACTCACTTACACTCAAAACAACAAGAGAAGAGGAAAACAAGGGGGCTCTGCCCCCTGATCGCTTCGCTCGCCTACCCCCGCCTCGCTTCGCTCGCGTTGACGAGCGGCTATAATCAAGTGTACTCGACTGTCGGATACCTTGAGCCCAGACACTTAGATGCTGTTCGGCACGCCGAAGACGTGATATCCTTGAAGAGCGCTGTATTAAATTTTTGACTGATTGTTTCAATGACAGTTATATGATAAAGTGATCCGACTTTAACCAAATTTGATCAAGATGTATAAGACCAAGTTAAATGCATATTCTGTCAAATTGGTTGTGATATTTTAATAAACAGAAAAGTTTTTCATACTAAAACTTGTTTTTAGATCGATCGTTCCTATGACAGCAATATGATATAGTTTTCCGATCCAAAAATAGAAACATACTTGATCTGCACCCGGTATGCAGGAACCTACAAACCAAATTTCAAGTCTCTAGTTCTTACCGTTTCTAAAATTGACGCGTTCAAACGGACGGACAGATCAAGAAAACATATATATATACTTTATGACTTCTGCCACGCTTCCTTCTGCCTGTTACGTACATTCTGTCAAACACATTATACCCTTTTTTGTTCATTTTTAATGTGCTCAGCGTATAAATATAAACAGGAATGTAAAACAAATGGCCGCAGGCTTTGGATGCTGCTGATGATATGCAAAGGGGTCAGAGCAAAGAACCACAAGCATTCACATACACAAGAATATTAGAGTGGCACACTGTGGCAAAGAATTGTGTGTACTAACGTGGTTAGCAACAATTATTTGGACTGTTCCACTTTTTATTAACCATATACCCGTATTACCACACTAAGATAATCTCATACCAAATTTTGGAAACCGTTTCTAGCGTCTCTTTTCAACCGATTTGCTTATTATTATGCCCTGTGCCCATTCAAAATGGGCAATAAGAGGGTATATTGGTTTCGTTGAACTGTATGTAACAGGGGGAGATGGAGGGAGACATCCAGAAGCCATTCTTTGGATGGTAAACGCAATAAAAATTAGAAATATGTGTATTTTTATTGAATTGGTTAAACAAATAAGTACACAATAAAAAAAGGAGTCGGCTAGGTTTTGAAATATGAAGAAATATAAGTATTTATTTTATTGCAAATTAATAAAAGATATAAAGATAAATATAGTAAAAGATAAATATGGAAGTGTGTGAACTTACACTCTGTTAAGGTTCTGGTACACACTGGAAATTACACAAACAATTTTACACTTCGCTTTCCGTCAAATCTCGTTGCTGGCAAAACAAAAACAATTTTTCACTTTTCGCTTTCCGTCAACATTCGTCAGTTGTCGTCGCTAATCCAAATTAATTTTGTTGTTGTCTGTTCGATTGCCTTACACTGAAAAACGAAAGAGTTTCCGCGTGTCTTCTATTCTCATATTTTCATTAGCTTTTTAATTTTTTTTCGGTCGGTAAAATGTGTGATCAACTGGCAAGTGTTCGCCGAAAACTTTAAATATGAGTTGCAATGTTTACTATGCAAAAAAAATTTTATTGATAACCAGAAAATTACATTAAACATTAAAAAAACATTTTTAATTTTTTGAAGAAACACGTTATAATTTTTTTCTGTGTACTTATTGAAATAAAAAAAAAGTTCGTTACATGTGTGCGTGTGATTTTCTTTATTTGTATTGGTGCGTGCACATCCATAAGGCAGCTTTGCGCATCGCAGCCATAAAGTACACATATGTATATATTTTCGTGATCAGTATCAGCAGCCGAGTCGATATAGCTATGTTTGTCTGTCCGTTCGTCCGTCCGCCAGTACGCCTGTATGTACGTCTGTATGAAAATCGGGATCTCAGAGACTATAAGAGCTAGAGACACCAAGCTTGGTATGTAGGTTCATCTACATATATTGCCAGCAGATAAAGTTTGTTTTTTTTTTTTGGATCGGACCACTATATCAAATAGCTGTCGTAGGAACGATTGATCGAATATCAAGTTTTAGTATGAAAATCTATTTTGTTTTTTGAGATATGTTAACCAAACTGACAGCGTATGCATTTGGGTCTGATATATCCTGACCAAATTTGATACACAGTATCACTCATAACTCTTATTGGCGATTCATGCGTTAATGTGAAAATATGAGACTCAAAATGTACGGCATTCATGCCTTTTGCAAATACAGCACACGCACTTGGGACACATTCGTAGGATGAAAGTGAGTTCATGCAATCTGTACAACAGAGACGCTCTAAGGGTAAGAAGAGGAGCAACCGCTTTTATCGCATTTGTGCTGCGTTTTGGAATGTTTTTTGCGAAAACTCAAAAGAGAACTTTGGTGGCCTGTGCCGCATACTGGGTTTGTAGACTGAAAAGAGAGTCAAAAATAATTTATTTGACGAAATCGTTTGACAAAAGTACCCGATAAAGTAAAGATTTTGAATTCCCAAGGATTTTTAGATCAGTTTAAATTTATGAGTGGTAAAGCCTCTTAAAGTTGCCCCAATTTTTAGTGCGGTTGAAAGTTTGAAATTTTTTTCAAAAAATACCATTCTACGACAACCATTCGTTATCTTTTTGGTGTTTATTGTCAGTGAAATGTAATTAAATAAAAATACTAATCTTAAGTAAAGCCTCAAAAATAATGAATAGAATAGGTATGAATTACATTTCTTTGTGAAGTACAATAGTTTGATGCTATAATCTAGGTAGTAAAAGTTTTGTAGATTGCGTAATTAATACATTAATAAATTAGTATTTTGATTAAAAGTATCACTGTACATTCTTAGTTAATATGGTTCAAATATCTTTGATATCGAAAAAGTCAAACAATTTTCCTGCTTGAATGTGAAATTGAGTTGAAGGATGATTTTCATGCGAGTAAAGGATCTCACAATGCCTCTAAAAATATTGAGGAAAAAGAACGCAGAGCTCGTAAGAATCAAACTCGTACCTTGTACCCAGATTATTCTAAAGATAAAATATAAGCCTCAATTGGAAATTCCCTATAACGTAATCCTTAAATTTAGAATATCGTAAAACAAACAATAGTGGTACAACTGAAAATTTGTAACTTTAGAGTTTTCTTGATTAAAATGTTATTGCTATTGAGAAGCATCAGGAAGGGTGCTTCAATATAGACTGGAAGAATAGAAAATTTCCTGCAATACTTCAATCCGATCGAGTTAAATACCGATCAAAAGCTATAGCGACCAAGAAAATCACTGCGGACGGCAGTCCGCGCTAGTGACGAAAGCAGCACGAAGTGTGCAAAAGGCGACTAGCAATATATACACGCAGAATAGAAAATTTGCTACGACTGTCCGATCAGATCGAGTTATATACCGATCGAAAGGTATGACGGTCAATAACAAAAGTGCATACTAAGACTTTTGGTAACTCACCTGGTTCATAAGATATGGGGGTGTAAGTGGGAGGGGCCAAATTTTTATGATTGCAGCTAGTGGGGCCGTTGGAGCCGTTTAATTAAATTTTATATTTTTTTAAAAATTCTTGTTAAAAATACGCGTCGAATGATACCTCGATCATTCCAATCCGACATTTGGTTCAAAAGATATATTAATTTGAAATTTTTAAGGGCCTTCTCAAAATGAGATGAAAAGTTTGTTTGTCTGTTTGTTTGTACGAAAGCGCTGAAAAAGCTTAGATTTGATGATGAGGAATTGTTTCTCATCAAAAATCTAGAAATGTTTGTTCTACGACTTTAGCGGGAAATAGCTAGTTTAGCGGGAAATAGCTAAAACGTGAAAAAATTTGAAACACCCGTAGTTTCCAATCCAAGAAGAAGTTAGAAAGGTATTTTTGAGGGCTTCTAGACGTGCCTTGAATACATTTTAGCAAAGTGCTCAGATAAAATGCTACAGGTGAAAAAAGGATTTTTAGCTTAAGCTTTGGCGATTTATTAGAAAACGGTTCCGACGATTTTTATTAAATTTCAATATGTTGTAACACGTAAAATTTCGCGTCTTTTGATATATGACACATGTCTCTCAGCCACAAGGTGTGGAAGATATGACCGGTTAACTGAATATATACATTTTACTATTTACTATATGGTACCAATTAGAAAATCAAGCTTTGGTACGAAAAACTTTTTAGTTTTTCAAGGTTTCTCAACCAATTTGACAGAGTATGCATTTAAGTTGGTCTTATACATTATGTCCAAATTTAGTTCAAATCGGTATACTATATCATATAGCTGCCATATAAACACAAGGCATCTTTTGACAAAGCTACAATGTAAAAAGCATAAGCATTGGAAAAAATTTCTGATATCTTCCAAAAAAGCTTCTTTACAAAGTAAAAGTCTAGTGACGAAAGGGTTTTCCTGCCCCAAAATTTCTGATATCCAATTTTGTGACGAACGATATTAAATTTAATATATAAATTAAAAATAAAATAAAAAATAAAATTTCATTGATTAAATATAATCCGTGCAATTAGGACACTTTCACAGTTCACCCTATCGAAAGAGAACATTTAATGCGCTGATTTTGGATTGAGGCAATTGAATACACCCTAAATTCTCCAGAGAAGTGATGTGATACTATTTAATCTCTTGGTTGTTTTATGTGCTTAACTTAACTTAAATCTATCAAAGGAGGGTGGAGAACCGAGGAAAAGTCATAAGAACAAAGCAGATAATGTGGGGTCTAGTCACATAATGACAGTGCCATAAACTACAATGCCAGCGACTACTTGCCACAATGTCTGGCATTCTTCGTCAAACATCAGATGGAAAACATTTTCTATTTTCACAACTTTTAGTATTTTTTAATTCAAATGTTTTCATAAATCAAAGTGCCCAGCCAGTGGACGCAGCTGGAAAACCCGTTTATATCTCATGATGCAAACATAGACGTAGCTTCCTTAACCAAGACACAGCTCCAGTTGCCTAAGTTCCCCGCCAAATTCATGGTTTGTTGATCACGCTTGACTTTAGTTTAAGTATTTGAACATTTAATCCATTGCATGCGATTTTTTTATTTGAAGCTTCTTGATTTACGGCCAATTCTGATTACACACTTTAACGGGCAAGGGAGTAACAACAACCAAACCCACAATTAAAGAGTAACTTGAAATGGCCAATCTAGGCAAACGAAGCATAGCTGTTAATAAGCTATTGATCTTTAAACTACTCTCGGTGCGATTACTATGCTCCTTCCTATATATAAACCCATTTCTGTTCCGTATAAGTAATCTCAACCCAGTTTCTCATTAGTATGCATTGATAGTTGGTTGGCCTATGAGAATGTCGAGGGGCTAAAGTAATTGAAAAGGACATACCAGAGTAAAAACAAGAAGGCTCCGCCCCCTGCTCGCTTCGCTCGCCTACTCCCGGCTCGCTTCGCTCGCGGTGCTACAGTCGCGCACACGCGACTGTCGGAGACCCCGTACTTAGTATGAATATTTTGTTTAATCGACTGTGGGATACCCAGAACATAGGCACTTAGATGCGCTTGCAGTGTTCTGTATTAAATTTTCGGCTAATTGTTCCAATGACGGCTATATGATACAGTTTTCCGATTTGAACAAACTTAGTTCAAGATATATAAGACTAGCTCCGATGCATATGCTGTCAGTTTAGATAAGATTTCTCACAAAACAAATAAGTTTTTCATATTAATTCTTGAATTTTGACCGATCGTTTCTATGACAGCTATATTATATACAGTGGTCCGATTTCAAACAAATTTGGTCAGGATATATAAAATCAACCCAGAAGCAGATGCTGTCAGTTTGGTTAACATATCTCATAAAACATATCTCAAAATAAAGATTTTCATACTAAAACTTGATTTTCAATCGATCTTTCCTATGACAGCTTTGTGATACAGTTAACCGATTTCAACCAACTTTGGTCAGTATGTAGACGACAAATTCAGATACTTATTCTGTAATACTGGTTGTTATATCTCAAAAAACAAAAAGGCTTTCATACTAAAGCTTGATTTTCGATCAATCGGTCCTATGGGAGCTATATGATTGCAATATAGATCAAGTAGGGGTCTAAAAATATTTTTAATTTTACAATGATATTGAACGTTACTATAACAATAACATAAAATAACATTAACATTGAATGTTAATATAACATGTTCATATAATATTTTAATATTAATAAAATATAATATGTAAATATAACATAAACAAACAATAATTTAAATTTAAAAAAACTATACGACCATGCTGGAATATGAACCCGACAAATATCTAAAATCAGCTAAATTTAGAAAAAAAGTTGGCGCGGCAGGGAATTTAACCCGCGACCCGATGACAAAAGAAAAATCCAAAGTATGGAGACTCTACACTTTGGGCCACCATACCATTTGCTGATACCTGATATATTGCAATATTATTTATTGTAGTACTCTTATTGAGAAAAGAATTACAAAATTTAACACATCTAATATATATAGCAAATAAAAAACCGTCTGCCCGATACAGGATTTGAACCTGCGACCTGCGCGAAGTATATAATCAATTCAACGACTCAGTACGCTACGCCACAGGAGCCATGTGACGTTTATTTGCCAAATTTCAGTTTTGTCAACAGCATTAATTTACGATTAATGCCATTTATTTATGCTTACTGCCAACCCTCACACAATTAAACAACTTAACTTATTATTTTAATATCTTCGCTATTTACCATCCGATCGCAATGAAATTTTTCGTGGACTATTTACGCTTCATCTATGCAAAATCTGCAGTTTCTAGCTTTCAAATTGTTCTTGTAATTTAGATATGAAATTTTTAATTTGGATTTTAGGGCGTTCAAGGGGGCGTGGCAAAATTCTAAAACAAACTTGATCTGCTTGCAATATAGATGAAACTACATATCAAGTTTGGTGTCTCTAGCTCTTATAGTCTCTGAGATCTCGATTTTCATACAAGCGGACGGACGGACGGACGGATGGACAGACGGACATGGCTATATCGACTCGGCTGTTGATGCTGATCAAGAATATATTATATTATCAACAGAATCGATTTTGCTTTGATCTTTTAACAGTCTGTAAACAACTAGTTCATTTTTATGGTTTAAGCCAAGTCCTCTCCAAAAATTGGGCAGAGCAAAATAAAAAGTCTTATATATTTTGAATCTGACGATCAAAATTTAGTGTGACCAACACAACACCAATAAGTAACAAAATGTCGAGTGGTCCCACTGGTACGTCAGCTGCGCTGTTTACATTTTACAAAGCGCACATCAGTTTAAGAGAAAGTTTCTTGAAAATGAAGATGAGAGCAGAGGCAGTGATGTGCGTCCTCAATGTAGAATTTAACTACAGTCTCCCTTGACTTCATAAAAACTGCATCGAAATGCTTCTTATCCGTCAAATCGTACAATATTGTGTACTTCTCCACTTCCCTTATAAATTGAATCTTATCCTGCTTTGTAAACGGGTCCAGGTGCCTTTTATTTTACATTAGATTAATTTGCCTCCATTTTCTTCCACTCACTTTATCTTCCATCCAGTCAAAATATTGAAATAGACATACATATTTACAGTAGTCAAAAAATAACAGCTGTCGTGCCAACCCAGCCAACAGTAATTTACAGTGGTGAGAACTCAGCCTTATGCAAAAAGAGGATCGGAGACTCTTGTGCATCAAATTTAAAAATTTATGCACTGCTTTATTTTGTTTTCATCCCATTTTTTGCAACACAAATAATAGAGATCCGAACGCACATAATTGAAAAAGCAAGTCAAAAGGCCAAACAAACGGCTCACTCACAGGCACAGGCATACAAACGCAAAACACTTTTATTGGCTTCGTTCAAAAACAAACGGTCAGCGAATAACCAGAGCAGAAGGAAAGCTATGGGCTTATTAGTGACTACCGTATTATCATTATTCAAAATTTCGATGTGCACCAAAAAATTCTAGTATGCCATACAACTATACCTACAACCTACGCTGTATCCCATCCCTGAAGTTTTGTTTTGATTTTTTTTGAAGCAGTATGTAATCTGTGAGATTGGTTAACCCAAAACTCAATTTTTTTTTTTTACTAAAGGTCAAAACCACCAAACATTGAATCTATTAGGAATATAAGTGGTATAAATTGGTTATTTCTACATTAGTTTTAATGAACGATATTTACATAATGATCGAATAAAAACAACAAAAAATTAATCAGCCAGGAAAAAGCTATTCGGGGCATTTCTAGGACTTAAATGTCATATAACCTTAGACCACTCCGCAAGGAAAAAAGGAAGAAAATGATGCCGTTTGCGTGTATGTTTACAGGAATGTATGTATGTAGGTATAACGTAAGGTAAAGTAACGTGTTTAGGTCATTAACATTATTTGAGTTTGTACATAAGAAGTACAGGGTCTCTGACAGCCGATATTTTTGACTGTAGCCCTTCCAACAAGTTATTTTTCTTAAATAAATAAAACTTGAACATTTGATTGGCTTTGCATAGTTCGCAGAAACTAGTATAAGACACTCTCCTCTTGTTCAATTTTTCAAACATGAATAATACGGGAGAAACGCAATATGGAACTATGCTATGAAAAACAACAGCAACAAACAGAGGAAGAAAGGATAAATGCATCAGCGACTCAAGCAGCTACAGAAGTTGTTTGTGCTCCCGCCTCGAAATTCGTCTTTGTTTTCGCCTCGGTCTCAGCTTATGGTTGAACACACATGACATTTATTATATATAATCAAAATATGTTTACCGACATAACACACATATCTACACACACACTGGCTGATATACATATCTATTGAAATTGGCCAAGATGTGTTGCGAAGGATCTCGCAAATAACTCGTTGCGTAAACTTGAAGGCAACTCTTCAGCTGATTTGTATGTTTTTTTTTTTTTTTTTTTTTTGATAGGGGGGAAAGCATTAAAAGCCGAAAAGTGTGGGACTTGCACCCACTAAAACCACCCCTACTCTCCGTTTCCCTCTCGCGGAACCACCGTAAGTATTATTTCACGAGGGGGAGATGGCATGAAAGCCTCTTATAGAGTCTCATTTAGAGTTTGAATTTGAGTTGCGTTGTCTTTCAGCGCGACGCAAGGATTTCATTATGTCGGTTACAGCAACCCAATTGTTTTGCGAGCTAAGTAAAAGGGCCTCCCAATACTTAGGCTTAGCTCTTCCCGTTCAGCAGAAAATCTAGTCTCTGCCGAGACTATGCGAAAAACTCTGCTGATCCTGAGTGCTCCCATACGGTGGGTCGCTTCGATGCCCATTGTGTAGCTACGTGTGCCAGTAGCGTTTACCCAGATTGGGGCGCCGTGGAGGATTTTTCTTGCAACCACACTACGCAGCAGTTTCCTGCGACATATTCTTGGGCCTCCGTGGTTCAGCATTATATGGCTAAGTGATCTACCAACTTCCACAGCTTTGGTGTTGATCTGTTTCAAGTGTTAGCATAATCGGGTATCCAGCATTACTACCAAGTATCTTATGTCCCTTCTAGATGTAATGGTGGCGCTTCCCAGCCTCAGCGTAGCAGTTTCAACTAGCTTACGACTGCTTATTAGGATCGCATCCGTTTTATGTTTTGCCAGTTGCCGATGTTGCCAGTTCCTCCGCCAACGATATGTCCTTGGCGACCACAGTAAGTGCCACATCATCAACGAACCCTGTGATAGCTTCCTGTCCAGATAGCTGCTTACGACATCCAAAAGTTCTTTTGGTGTATCAAAACTTCGTAGCGCCTCTAGTATGCGAATCCAAGATGCCGTATTGAATGCATTCTTGACGTCTAGGGTGACTACAAGGCAATATTGCTTTGAGCCCCTCTTTCATCTCTTCCCTTCAATGGCATTCTCGGCGATGGTCGTCACTCACGAGATGGCGTCTATTGTGGAGCTCGCTTTTCGAAATACGTATTGGTGATCGGAGAGGCCTCCAAATAGGGCTATGGCGTCATTGAGGCGGGAGCAGATCAGCCTCTCAAACATTTTGCCCACGAAATCGAGTAGACAGATAGGTCTGTAGGACGATGGGGTCATCCGGTGGCTTTCTAGGTTTTGGAACAAGAACCAGGCCTTCCATGACTTCTTCTCACTAATCGCCAATTTCAGCGCTCTGTTTGGGATGCCATCCGGTCCAGATGCTGTGTCGTTCTTCAAGCTACGAGCAGCTTGTATTACCTGAGCTGTGATAGTCAACACAAGCTGATTGTTTGGTGTGGTATTTGTGGAAACCGAATCCCAATAACCACTTTATAAGCCTGACACCAGGGGTCGTGGTCTGCTTCTTCGCACATCCTGAGAAAACAAATCCGTTTCTGCTCTATAATGGCTCTCTTCAGAAGCCTTCGCTTCTCGCAGTACACAACTCTGAGGCTGGTATGAGCTTCAGTGCCCCTGGCTCTGCAGTAAGCTCTACGTGTTCTTAAGCATTCTGTACGTGCTTTAGCTCTGTGATCTGACCACCAGTAAACCGCATCATGGCTCCTGTAGCTTTTTGAACGCTGCATGCAGTTTGTAAAAAAAAAACTGCAACGCAGTTTGTAAAGTCATTACTTCAGCGTTCCATTGTCTGCCATGTTGTTTATGGCGAGACGTAATGCGTCAATGTTGAGCGTGGAGATCTTGTAATGGGTCCTTGTGGGCGTATTAATTTGTGGGGAGTTGCTGCTTCCGAAAGTGAATACGATGGCCCTGTGATCGCTTGCAGTGTAAGCATCTCCATGTTGTTGATCTGACCAGGTGGCTTGTGGCAAAAGTTAGGTCTATGATGGAACCCATTCCGCCTCGACTAAAGGTGTGCTGCGTTCCTCGATTAAGAAGTTCAACATCAAGTGATGCAAAAGCATCAAGGAGCACTCGTCCTCTGGCATTTGTCGAAGGCGACTGCCACTCCAGTGTCCATGAGTTAGAGCCACCGGCGATCACCGCTGGCGTGTGATCCCGAACGTCTTCGACGAGGTCGTTCGTCAGATTACTGAATTCCTGTAATGTCCAACTCGGTGCCATATAACAGCTAAAGACCCATGTTCCTTTAACCAGAGCTCCCACGTAGCCAGTTCCTTCGTGTGTAGATTGGTTTTGGATCGGGTTTTTGCTGCAAGCTCACATAGAAGCTTTCCGTGTCACATCATAGGCCCAGACGTTCGTAGATCCGATACTATATGGTTGGCATAAAAAAGCAAGGTCTATATCCAGTTCCCCTATAGTCTGCTTCAGTAGATCCTGTGCGGCGATACAGTGGTTTAGATTGATCTGGAGAGCTCTTAACATTTTGAGTTCCGTACACTTGGCATTGTTCTTGCATCCTTTTGCGGAATGACCTCTTTCACCGCATTATCCGATTGTTCCTATGGCAGCTATATGATATAGTAATCCGACTTTGACCAAATTTGGTCAGAATGTAAGAGACAGTCCCAAACATCTAATCTGTAAGTTTGGCTTGGATATCTTAAGCAACAAAAAAGTTGTTCATACTAAAGGTTAATTTGCATCCGATTGACCCTATGTCACCTACATGATATAGTTATCCGACTTTGACTAAATTTGGTCAGAATGTAAGAGACAGTCCCAAACATATAATCTGTAAGTTTGGTTAAGATATCTTAAGAAACAAAAAAGTTTTTCATACAAAGCAATTCCATGACCTCTGACCTCAGGTAAACACACTTCCAGGTGGAATTTTACAAAAGGCCGTCTTATTGCACGATAAAATTGTCTCAGCTATGTTGTGTGAAAATTTCAGGTTTTTACCTTTAGCCGTTTGGCCTACACGTTGATGTGTCAGTCAGTCAGTCAGTCAGTGAGGACAAAGAGTTTTATATATATAAGATAGCATAAATATAAGTATACGTACGGTTATACGTGCAACTATACCCACAAATATATATATATATATATATAGATATAATTATAAGTGTAAATATAGATATAGACATAAATATATATATATATATATGTATATGTATATGTATATATAAATATAAATACAGTTATAGGTAGAAATATAGATACAATTAAAAACAAATATAGAAATAAATGCAGATACAGGTTGCAAATACAAATACAAAAAAAAATACAAGTATAAGTACATATATAAATACTGATAAATATTTGTCCGTTTCTGGCAACACTTGGCTCGGCAGATTTGAAGTTTGCGCTGAAATCTAAACGCTTGGACGTTTTCGACGATCTGGCAACCCTGGGTTTGGGTGTGTATGTGTGTGTGTGTTTTTTCCATGGATGCGCCATGGGGGATGTGAATCTATCGGAAGATACTGATGGGCCGTACCATCAGCATGCACGATTCACCGACAACGTCGATGCCTGCGTACTAAACACACCCTCACACAACTATACACCGACCTCCCCGCGGGATCACCGCAAAGTATTACTTCGCGGGGAGGGGTTGCCTTCTCTAGTCACTCTCACGTCGCTCTCTTTCGCACCTTCTCAGATCACACTGGATGCCTGTGATGAGCTGACACGTGCTACTCCAATTATCCTCCGTCTGCAGCATATATGTTATCAGGTCCTTCGGTGGAGGGATAGCTCCCGCTCGGGCCGTATACCTTGTGCAGTGGTACAGCACGTGCTCCGGGTCCTCACTCGTGTCGGGACAATTCGGACACTCCTGGCTGTCCTCGTGCCTGTACTTGTATACGTACTTCCTGAAGCCTCCATGTCCCGTCGGAAACTGGGTTAGGTGAAAGTTCACCTCTTCCCCACTTCCTTTCAGCCAGTCCACCACATTTGGGATAAGCCGATGCGTCCATCGCCCATTAGGGATGACTGCCTCTCCGAACTTCTTATCGCCTCCACTAATACGCCGCTGAACATCTCCTTGCGTGCCAGGTAGATCTCTCGCATCTCCGTTGCCAGGATATCTACTGGTATCATACTCACCAATACCAAGGCTGCCTCATACGATACAGTCTTAAAGCCTGAAATGACTCGCAGAGCGCAGAGTCTGTACGGTGCTGAGTGTTTCCTACGGAGACTCTTGTTACCCTCGACGGCTTTTGCCTAGTTCGGCGCTGCGGACAGAAGGATGGACGCAACCACCCTTGCCAGGAGCAGTCACCTTCCAACCTTCGGTCCACCAATGTTCGGCAGTATTCTCGAAAAAGCTCCCTGCATCCTTGACGCCTTCTTAACGACGTACTCCACATGGGGACGGAAACTCAGGCGCGTACCCAGTAAAACACCCAGGTACTTGATGTACTCCTTCGACCAGATTGTTGTGTTACCTACATAAACTTTCATGAACTCCACCTTTTACCTGGTTGTAATGAGCACTGCCTCCGTTTTGTGGCTTGTCAAATCGAGTCCCGCCTCATCCATCCACCCAGCGATAACTTGAATTGCTGCACTTGTGGCCGCCTCCACTGCTTCAACCTCTTTATCCACCACGACCAATGCCAGATCATCGGCGAAGCCAATTAGGCTGCATCCGTTGGGCAGTTGCAGTCTGAGCACATCATACATAATGTTCCAGAGGAGGAGACCTAGAATAGACCCCTGTGAAACGCCGGCTGTCACCCTGTAATGCGCTGGGCCATCATCTGTGTCATACTCCAGCACCCTGACTGACAGATAATTGGATATTTTCCGTAACAGATAGGGCGGTAATCCAATCCGACTTAGGGCGCCTCTGATGCGTACCCAGCTTGCCGAGTTGAACGCATTGCGGATATCCAGAGTCACCACCGCGCAGTACTGCTTTTCACCCCATCTCCACCTGGCTCACTCGAATTGGCATTCGGCACTGCGCATTAAAGTAATTTTTAGGTATAAAGAATCGTGAACTTTTTTGCGCAATGTGCCGAATGCCAAAAATTTTTTTTAATATTAGAATAATTCATATATTAAATGTAATAAATTTCGTCACAAAATTGGATATCAGAAATGTTGGGGCTAGAATAAGCTTTCGTCACTAGACTTTTACCTCGTGTAGAGGTTTTTTTATGTGATATCAGAA
>JAWNLU010001499.1:0-79188 GCA_035042165.1 Drosophila kuntzei
GCTTGGCAGATTCACAAAATTAAATTGCAATTAAATATTCACAAAATACACAAATGATTAGCACTAAGCACAGCAGATGGTAACTTCAACAGTACGAACCAGAATATATGCAAATATGTAATTAAAAGTTGATAATATTGAGCAATAATTATAAAAGAAAAGGAGCCAAAAAACACGTCTTAACACTTCAAACAGAGAACTCTCTTTTTGAGTGCCTGGGCTCAGGGTATCCTACAGTCGGATACATTCGATTGTAGCCGCACATCACCACGAGCTTTGTTTTAAATTGGAGTAAGCTTATTGAAGAAACAATGTCAGAAGTATATGAAATTCGAAAAATTTTTGATATCCTATAAAAAAAACTTAATTTCGAAGTCGAGGGTACTCGACTGTAGCCACACCATACCGCGAGACAAGCGAGCCAGGGGTTGGCGAGCGAATCAAGCAGGGGCGGAGACCCCTTGTTAAGATATAATATATCAACCAAACTCACAAAATGGTGTATATCGAATTGCCTCATGCATCCTTACCAAAATTTAGTTGATATCGGACCACTATTTCATATAGCTGCCATAGGAACGATCGGTCGAATATCAAGGTTTCGTATGAACATTTTTGGTGTTTTGTAAGACTTGAATTTAAATAATCAGGAGCGTTTTCGACCGGCTCCCTATACTAGCACGGGGTATATTACAGTCGCGTGAACCGACTGTTTTTCTTAAACTAAACCTACTCTATAGTTTTGGAAATTTTAAACCTTGGTTTGAAGCACCTTAAGTACATATGGGCTAATCCTGCGTTGCGGAAGTTACTTTTGTACGATATTTTCCTTGTTAAAATTGAAACAGTTGGCATAAACATTGCTATATTGTCATAAATATTTATTTTTCATTCAGTTCTTTTGGATTACTTTTAAGCTTATTTTAAAATAAAACGTTAAATGTTTTTAAAAAGAAGTTGTGCTTGTTTAAAGTTCCGTTACGCCCGTTACAAAAAATGGAAGTCGACGTTAAGTCCTATGTGCATTTCCACATTTTATAGCGAATCTTGCATAATAAACAAAAAAGTCAAAATACAAAAAATTGATTGGTTAGAAAAGAAGGATAAGGATAAATAAGGTTAAAAAAGAAGGATAAGTAGTCTCGCAAAAAAAAAAATCGTATTTTTTATCTGTTGCGGACGTTACACATTTTCCATCAAGCCACATTGTGTACTGAATATATAAATACTATAATTCATGTATTTACCATACTAATTGGAACATCAAGCTTTAGTAGGAAATACTTTTTTGTTTCTCAAGATATCTCAACCAATTTGACAGAATATGCATTTAGGTTGGTCTTAGACATCCTGATTTTGTTCAAATCGGTCCACTATATGATATAGCTGCCATTGGAATGATCAGTCGAAAATCAAGTTTTTGAATTAAAAATTTTTTTGTTTATTATATCTTAATATCTTAATCTCAACCAATTTGGCAGAATATGCATTTAAGTTGGTCTAATACATCTTGACCAAATTTTGTTCATATTGCTCCATTATATGATTTATAGGAATGATCGGTCAAAAATCTAGTTTAAGAATGAACAATATTTTTTTTGTTTATTAAGATATCTCCACCAATTTGACAGAATATGCATTTAAGTTGGTCATCCTGATCAAATTTGGTTCCAATTGGTCTACTATATCATATATCTGCCATAGGAATGATCGGTCAAAAACCAAGTGTTAGTACTGAACCCTCCTCGAGGGTGCCAACTGGAAATGGCGCGAAAGTGTTCCTGACCAATGTCGGGCTGCGCTCAGCAAAGATCAGAGGCCGAAACTATGTTCTCTGGTTTTATAATTGCCAAGATACATGGGATCGACTCTTGGTCATGGTACTGAGGTATACTTCTAAAAACACTTATGTTCACCTTTTGCAAAGTTTCAATGTCTAAAGCAGCGATGCTCAAAGCTGCCTTATGGATGTGCACGCACCAATACAAATAAAGAAATTCACACGCACACATGTAACAAACTTTTTTTTTTATTTCAATGAGTTCACGGAAAAAAATAATAACATGTTTCTAAAAAAAAATGAAAAATGTTTTTTTAATGTTTTTTCAAAAGCTCATCAATATCTATTTTAATTTTAGTTTTTATATGAAATTGGCTCTTTTTTAATGAAATTGATCCTTTTTAAAATTTGTTTTATCGCATTTCTATTTTATTTAGTAGCAACAGTACACACGTTAACGTTTTTGTTTTCCAGTGTACAGAAAACGAAAAGACAACAACAAAATACATTCGGAATAATGACAGCAAAACGAAGCAGTAAAATTGTTTTTGTTTTGCCAGCAAAGAATCTTGACGGAAAGCAAAAAGTCAAAAATTGTTATTGTTTTACCAGTAACAAATTTTGACGCAAAACGAAAAGTGAAAAATTGTTTGTGTAATTTGCAATGTGTACCAGAACCTTACCAGTGTGTAAGCTCACACACTTCCATATGACATGTGCAATACAAAAACAAATGTGCGTCGTGTGCATAGGCTCTGTACACCTCTGGTCTAAAGCATAAGCAATTGCAAAACTTTCTGATATCACATAAAAATGTAGATACGAGGTAAAAGTCTGGTGACGAAAGAGTATTCTAGCCCTAAAATTTATGATATCCAATTTTGTGACGAAAAAAAAAAAAAATTGTTCGGCATTTGGCACATTGTTCAAAATTCTTTATATTTAAGTTTTGCTAAGCGCAAAAGACTGAAACGACTATTTTGACACTTTTTGGGCCATGGAGTATACCTTTTTTTTAAGAATAAGAATAAGAATAAGAATAAGAATAAGAATAAGAATAAGAATAAGAATAAGAATAAGAATAAGAATAAGAATAAGAATAAGAATAAGAATAAGAATAAGAATAAGAATAAGAATAAGAATAAGAATAAGAATAAGAATAAGAATAAGAATAAGAATAAGAATAAGAATAAGAATAAGAATAAGAATAAGAATAAGAATAAGAATAAGAATAAGAATAAGAATAAGAATAAGAATAAGAATAAGAATAAGAATAAGAATAAGAATAAGAATAAGAATAAGAATAAGAATAAGAATAAGAATAAGAATAAGAATAAGAATAAGAATAAGAATAAGAATAAGAATAAGAATAAGAATAAGAATAAGAATAAGAATAAGAATAAGAATAAGAATAAGAATAAGAATAAGAATAAGAATAAGAATAAGAATAAGAATAAGAATAAGAATAAGAATAAGAATAAGAATAAGAATAAGAATAAGAATAAGAATAAGAATAAGAATAAGAATAAGAATAAGAATAAGAATAAGAATAAGAATAAGAATAAGAATAAGAATAAGAATAAGAATAAGAATAAGAATAAGAATAAGAATAAGAATAAGAATAAGAATAAGAATAAGAATAAGAATAAGAATAAGAATAAGAATAAGAATAAGAATAAGAATAAGAATAAGAATAAGAATAAGAATAAGAATAAGAATAAGAATAAGAATAAGAATAAGAATAAGAATAAGAATAAGAATAAGAATAAGAATAAGAATAAGAATAAGAATAAGAATAAGAATAAGAATAAGAATAAGAATAAGAATAAGAATAAGAATAAGAATAAGAATAAGAATAAGAATAAGAATAAGAATAATTGAAAGTAAGAGAAAGTAATTGCCTCTGCCAAGGAAAAACAAACAATCATAAAACCATATTGCTTATATATTTGCTTGAATATGTATCCTATTATTTCATTAACCAACATTTGGATTTTGGGCAAATTTAAATTTCTGTCTTAAGGCCTATTTAGACTCGTAGCGAAACGACCGTGGAATGAAAAACTCCACACTTCAGACTTCTCGCTACTTTTCGCAACGTCCTTTTAACAATAAAGCTTAGTTTCCACCAAAGATAGGGGGTAATTTAGTGTGACCAACGCAACACCAAAAAGTAACCAAATGTGGATTGGTCCCACTGGTGTGTCAGCTGTGCGTTGTTTACATTTTTAAAAGTGCAAGCCAGAGTAAAATAATTTAAAGGTATAAAACGGCAAAATTCTTTGAAATGAAGATGAGATCAGATGCAGTGATGAAAGTCCTCAATGTGGGATTGTTTGCTTATTGCGATATTGTCCCCAGCTGCACTCTCCCATGCTTCATCAAAACTGCATCGAAATGCATTTTAACAGTCAAATCATATATGATTGGATACTTTTCCACTTCTTGAGTTAGATCAATTATGTCCTGTGTAGTGAACAGGTCCAGGCGCCCTTTTTACACTTTTAATTCGCTTTTCGACATTTTTCAAATATTCCCGTGTTCTCATTCAACAACCCCTTGTCAAAAGAATGAGCAAGGTATATATTTCTACACCGGGTAACGAAATACCAGCTGTTGTGCCAAAAGTGTTGAACAACGCCGCACCTTATCTGGCAACTCTGTTTGTTGACTTTTCTGGAGATCGCAGCAGCGGAATTTAGACGACCGAATTCAGCTACCCCCAGCCGACGTTTTTTTATATGGAGTTTACCCCGGGATACCGGAATTTATCTCTGGTGGAAACTAAGCTTTACATGGCAATATTAGTGCCACACTTCGCGCTAACGTAGAACTCAACCCTTATTTAGACGTGAAAATGAAGAACGGTGGTAGCCAGCATTGCAACATTTAATTGCAACAATAACAGAAAACTACAATAATTATATAATATTAATTGAATTAAATCCCATATATGTACCCTATATGCACGCAAACAGATACAACACTTAAATTCTAGTATATTTATCAACAATTAATTAAACGCCTTCGACGATTTATTTGGCTAAATTCACTTTAAATTTGTGTTTGGCACACTCATTTTTTTGTCATTGATTTGGCTTAACAGGCCGCAATAATAACGCAGGGTCTCTAAAATACGTATAACGATGGAAAAAATATAACGTAAGCAAACAGCTGATTTATGTTATGGAACAATGTCTTTTGTAAGGTTTTCATTTCGCTTTCAGTCTAAATAGGCCTTTAGGCTTAAACATTTTCGGATTAGTTTATATGTATAAGAGAATAAGTATGACATAAAGTAAGACAAAAAAATGCATAATAATTTAAACCAAAATAAATCAATGTTTCTTTTATACTTATTTTGTTTAAGTTTGTGGTCCACCAGCGGTTCCTCTGAATGCAAAGGTACGCACAGTGAACGGCGAAACTGGTATATCGGAGGCTCATTACACATGTGATCCTGGTTATGAGCTATTTGGATCGGCAACAATAAAGTGTGATGCACGCACCGGTTGGGAACGGGAACTGCCATTCTGTGGTATCAATGTAGCCTACCGAAAGCCGGTTAATCAAAGCTCCTACACTCGCAGTGGCCCTGCTAATTATGCAAATGATGGGAAGCCTGGTAATAAGGTAAAAAAAAGATTATCCAGAAACAGTTCCGAGAATTGAATAAGCTATATTTTAGAATCCGGATGGTCAAGAGTGTTCGGAAACACAAAAGGAGCCGTCACCTTGGTGGCGTGTCGATCTTTTAACACCGCAGGCGGTTCATGTGGTCCGCATTACGACACGCGGCTGTTGTGGACATCCACCACTGCAGGATCTGGAGATCCGTGTGGGCAACAGTAGTGCAGATCTGCAACGTAATCCGCTGTGCGCGTGGTACCCAGGTACACTTGATGAAGGTGTTGTGAAGACCTTTACCTGTGCCAGGCCACTGGTTGGTCAATACGTGGCCATTCAATTGGTTGGTGTCGAAGGCAGCCTAAGCCTCTGTGAAGTGGAGACATTCACCAATGATGAATTTTCCGTCGATCGCTGCCTGAGCCCCAAAATTGGTGTTGATACCGTGGTGACGACATTTTCGAAAACATGCTACGACTTTCATATCACGAAAGGAGAAAGCTTTGAAAAAGCTCAAGCCATTTGTAAGCAAACAGGTAAATGGTTACAAAGAAAATAAGGTAATTGTCTAGTACGTGATGAAAAAAAACCCTAGATAGACAGCGTATTACCATGAATTATCGTATACAAATTTTGTCCCGCTCTCCCGCGGTTTCCTTTTAAATACATTTTAAAGTTTAGTAATGAAAAAAAAAGCAAAGCAGGATATTCAAAATTAGCTAAAATGTACAGGAGTTTTATGGTAAAAATTGAATTTGATTTTGATCAATTGTTCTGTAAGGTTCTACTTTATTTAATTTCAAATAAAAATGTATTTGGTATGTCGTGCGCAGGTAAAAAAATAAGTGCAAAAGTGTTTTAAAATTTAATTAAATATATCTATCGTGGCTAGGATGCGGCGCGCTTTTTTCCAACTATTTTATGCGCAGGATTCCGACGCTGAAGACACTGAACAAAGCAAGACCCGCTCTTCGACACCGATTTAGACCACATATGTGGAGTAAGCTTCCTGGGGAAACCGCAATGAAAAAACGCGCCTTGAACTTTACCACACAAGGTGGGGCGGAAAATAGTTCAATAAACTTATAAATAGTTATTCGTGGTCCATCGAGGACTTTAACAATAAAAAGTGCGGAAAATATCACACGTACGCAGTTTCGTTCTTATTTATTATTATTCACGGTCCATCAAGGACTTTGTTGCATGCATTCACATATACTTGCTTGACACTTGTTTATAGCATTTAAATAAAGCAATTTTTTATTTTGCAAAATTTTTTTTCAACTTTCGAAGAGCCTGCTTTGATTAAACATGTGTATTGCACTGAAACTTTAAAGTGCATTTAAAAAGAAACCGCAAGAGAGCGGAACGAACTAATTACACGATAATGATAATATACATGATACATGATAATTCGCGGTCCATCGAGGATTTTTCGCGAATTTTGGCGAGGTCGTGCACGTACTAGACAATTAGCGAAAATAAAAAACAGACAACGATTATTAATGATATGAACATCTTTCTGTTGCAGGCGGTGACTTGGTGCATGAGTTTCGAGGCGCTACAAGCCAATATATACTGTCTGAATTAGAACGCCGAAAATCAGAATTAAAGCCGCAATTAGTTTGGATTGGCGCCCAAAAAGAGCCCGGAATTACATCCCGCACTTGGAAGTGGGTAAATGGTATGAACCTCTGTATCTATTCATAAGTATTAATTTCTTTGAACAGACTGACTGACTGATAAAGCTATAATATTATTTTTTTTTGTGGTATTTTAAATGCTAGCAAGGTCTTCTAAGAGCGCTCTAAAGCTCCGTAAAGCTGGCTTCAGACGACCGTTTTTTTCCTGGTCACACTCTAATAAATTTCATATAAAAATGCGTCTACCTTGTAGACTTTTGACCGATACAAAAAACCGATGGAAATAGAACGTGATCTATTCGTGATCGGCTTTTAGCCGATGCTCTTAAACTCTGAACGCTCTTTTAACAAAGAAGTGCCGGTGAAAAAACGCCAGGCACACCGAAGTTTTGATGCCCTTGCAGAGCACTGTATTAAAGTTTCGACTGATTGTTCCAATGACAGCTATATGATGTAATGAACTGATTTAAAGCAAATTCGGTCATGACGTACAAGACAAAGAATATTCATAATTAGCGAGTTTGATTGAGATATCTATAGAAACAATACAAATTTTCACACTTATTTCTAATTATCGACCAATCCTTCCTATGCCAGCTATATGACTTGGTTTGAACAAAATATGGTCAGCAATTAAAGGATCAACACAGATGCATATTTTGACAGATTGGTTGATATATCTCAAGAAACTAAGAAGTTTTCATACTTAAAGTGGAGTTTCGACCGATCGTTCCTATAGCAGCTATATGATATAGTCGACCGATTTAACCAAAATTGGTCAGGATGTAGAGGACCAACGCTGATGCATATTCTGTCAGATTGGTTGATATATCTGAAGAAACAAAAAAGTTTACGTACTAAAACTTGATCGGTCGATCTTCCTATATGCTATACTGGTCGGATCCAAAAATAAAGCAAACTTGATCTGCGTATGGTATTCAGTAACCTATATACGAAGCTTGAAGTCTCAAGCTCTTATAGTCTCTGAGATCGACGCGTTCAAACAGACGGCCAGACAGACGGACATGGCTAAATTGACTCGGCTGTTGATACTGAACAAGAATATATACATTATATAGGGTCTGCCAGGCCTCTTTCTGCCTGTTACATACATTCTGCCAAACACATTATATAACACGCATGTTCTCAGCGTACTCTACTTATTAATCCACATGTTATATTGATTCTAGGTGAACTTGTAATTAAGCCAGCCTGGGGAAAGGATCAGCCAAATAATTACAATGGAGAGCAGAACTGTGTTGTCTTCGATGGTGGTCGAAATTGGTTCTGGAATGATGTAGGATGCAATCTGGACTATCTTCATTTCATTTGCCAACACTGTACGTATCTATTGCTCTTCCAATGATACATGAAAGTATCATTATATGTTCCCTTTTTCAGCACCTTTGTCATGCGGCTCGCCAGATGCACAGCTAAACACAACTGTGTTGGGTAAGAAATTCGCATTGGGCGAGAAAATACAATATGAATGTCCAAAGGGTCATTCGCTAATAGGCTATGCACAGCGTGAATGCAAAACCGATGGTACATGGAGCGAATCAGCGCCCAGCTGCAAATGTGAGTATCAGTTTACGGAACTTGAAAATATAGAAGGGAAAAATAGCACACTGCTACAAAAAAAAAAAGTTAAAACAATACTTCTGGGATGGGACTTAGCGTAGGTTGTAGGTATAATTAAATAGATTTTTGTGGCATACTAGAATTTTTTAGTGCACATCGAATTTTGAATAAAGACCTATTAAGACTGAAAGTGAAATTAAAACTTTACAAAAGACATTGTTCCACAACGTAACGCAGCTTTATGCTAACTTGATGTTACATACAGAATATTAGAATTTTTCCTATCGATATACGATAAGAACAAAAAAAAAATGTGCCCTGGCAACGAAATCAGCTTTTCACAAAGAAAACAAAGTGCCAAACACAAACAGAATGTTATAGACAGTCCCAAATATACAATCTGTGAGTTTGGTTTGGTTATCTTAAGAAACATAAAGGTTTTAATACTAAAGGTTAATTTGCATCCGATTGTTCCTATGGTAGTTACATATATGATATAGTAATCCGACTTTGACCAAATTTGGTCGAAATGTAAGATACAGTCCCAAACATATAATCTGTAAGTTTGGTTCAGAGATATTAAGAAACAAAAATGTTTTTCATACAAAGCAATTCCATGACGATGCATTTTGTAGACTTAACATAGAGATGCACTGTGGTCCAGACGCCAGAAATTTTGGCAGAAATTTATTTTTTTTTAAGAGTTATGCAAAAACTATATTTTATTCCAATAGAGAACTCTTTGGGGCATTCGAAAATCATGGTGTTGTAATTTATATTGCAGCCCACATGCTTTCACTTTGTTCATGTTGCAAATATTTTCTTACTTTTCTTTGAACCATAAGGAGAGGGGGTGAAGACAAGGTCAAATTAAAAAAAAAAGTATTATAAATTCTAAGTTAGTCTGACTAACAAATATGCAAAATTGTAAGGGTCTAGCTTTATATTTCAAGAAAAAAATTTTTTTTGTATATTTCCCAGAGTCGGGGAGGGAGTGGGTTAAGACAAGGTATAATTAACAACGTCAAAAAAAAACATAAAATTTATTTTTGCCAAACTAAGATTCATGTAAAACTTAAAGTCGCTAGCTTTATATTTAGATTTTTTATAAATATTTTACACTTTTCCTCATATGGGGCAGTGAAGAAGGTGTGGCTCGATCGGTCCAAATCTTTTCTCAGACTTTACATATGTATACCAAGTTTCAGGTCTGTAACTACATTATTCTAATTTCTGCCACAATTTTATGATTCTGGACCACTCTGCATTGTCTATCTCTGCAATTAATTTTTCTTCCAACTTAAAATTTGTTATTTCACCAATATATTGAATCGAAATAATATTTTAGATTTGAGAAAGAAGCCGCGCTGGCTTAAAATTTTTGTATTAAATAGATGTTCTATATATATTGAAGAGCATCAGATTTGTATAAGATACAAACAATTAAAGCATATCGTCTTGATTTGATTGCCAAATATGTTCTTACAGAATATTCGCTGCTTTACAATGTGCTTTTTTGCTATTTTTCCCAATATTAAAACTGTGCAAGGCAGCGACGATGTTTTAGATTTGAGCTTCAGCCCCAACAGTTTTAAAACCACCGTTGATTTCCGTTTTGCAAAACGAGATATGTCACTATGCCTATGAATATAGGTTAGAATACTTAAGGAAGTGATCGCAGGATATCTCGTTGTCGTTCTCTCTCGAATATACCCTTCTTGCTTGTCGTATTAAATTTAATGATTAAATTTGTTTAAACATTCAGACGTTGACTGTGGAAACTTGCCCGAACTTAAATTTGGATCTGTACACTTGTCAGAGGAGCGTACCAGCTATAGCGTTGTGGCCACTTATAGCTGTCATGAGAATTACACGTTAATTGGCAACGAAAACCGAACATGTATGCAAGATGGCTGGAGTGGAAAACAGCCAGAGTGTTTGGTAGACTGGTGTCCAGATCCTCAGCGCATCACCGGTGGTAATGTGCGCTTTACTGATAAACGAGCTGGTTCCACAGCTATATATACATGTGAATCTGGCTATGTTCTTGTAGGCGAAGCGGTAAGTAATCAGAATATGGGCACTTCCCCTGAAAGGTCCACCGCGACTAAAAACTTAATATTCCAACAACATATGCAAATTACTTATTTAAACAATTTACACATAATTTATGTCGTTAGAATGAATTTGAATAAAATCCGTCTTTCTATAAACTTAAATTAAGCAATTTACACATCTTTAATGGCGCTAGAATGAGGACATTTCTAAGAATGGACTTCCAAAACTCCGAACTTCTCAAAACCGGTTCGGTTAAGGTTGTTGGGCTAATTTAGACGAATCATGAACCGAACCTTTGAAAATATTCACATCGTGAACCCGAACCCAAACCGTACCCCTTTCTTAAATAATTTGTTCGGTTCGAATAATAAATAATTGCATAAATTTCAAGCCTTTTTAGTATCAACTATTTCAGAATTCGAATTAAAATCATAAAATAATAATTCGAACCGAAACTGAATCTCGCTCTATAGTTCGATTCACCGAATCAGACCATTTCAAAAATTTTGGTGGTTTGCAGCCTTGATTATAACGATTATTTGACGAAATATTGCCTCCAGCTTCAAATGAAAAGAAAACACTTCAATTGTGATAAAAATATCGTTAATTTATAAGAAAGTTAAAATATATATATTTACTAGGGGCTCCGCCCGCTGCTCGCTTCGCTCGCCAACCCCCGGTTCGCTTTGCTCGCGGAAATGAAATTTAGTTAATAATGTTAATTAAGTTTAGTCAAAGTAACCTTTAGTATGAGTTTGGTTGAGATTTCTTAAGAAGAAAAACATTTCCGACTTTTACCAAATTTGGTCAGAATGATGAATGACAGTCCCAAACATATAATCTGTACGTTTGGTTAAGATATCTTAATTTATATAAAATAAGATATCTATATAAGATAATATAAGATATCTAAATCAAACTCACAGATTGTATGTTTGCGACTGTTTCTTACATTCTGACCAAATTTGGTCGAAATCGGTCAACTATATCATATAGCTGTCATAGGAAAGATCGGTCGAAAATCAGGTGTTAGTATGAAAACCTTTTCGTTTCTTAAGATATCCAAATCAAACTTACAGATTGCATGTTTGCGACTGTCTCTTACATTCTAGACCAATTTGGTCGAAATCGGTCAGCTATATCATATAGCTGTCATAGGAAAGATCGATCGAAATCAGGTTTAGTATGAAAAACTTTTTTGTTTCTTAAGATATCTTAACCAAACTTACTTTGGGACGGTCTCTTACATTCTGACAAAATTTGGTCGAAGTCGAATTATTATATCATATGAAACTAACCTTTAGTATGAAAAACTCAGCAGCTGTATGATATAGTAATCCGACTTTGACCATATTTGGTCAGAATGTAAGAGACAGTCCCAAGCATCTATTCTGTAAGTTTGGTTAAGATATCTTAAGAAACAAAAAAGTTTTCCATACTAAGGGTTAATTTGATCCGATTATTGCTGTGGCAGCTGTATTATATAGTAATCCGACTTTGACCAAATTTGGTCAGGATGTTAGAGACAGTCCCAAACATCTAATCTGTAAGTTTGGTTAAGATATCTTAACAAACAAAACAGATTTTCATACAAAGCAATTCCATGACCTTTTGACCTCGGGTAAACACACTTCCAGGTGGAATTTTACAAAACGCCGTCTTATTGCACGATGAAATTGTCTCAGCTATGTTGTGTGAAAATTTCAGCTCTTTACCTTTAGCCGTTTGGCCTACACGTTGATGTGTCAGTGAGGACAAAGAGTTTTATATATATAGATAAGTCACATTTACCTTTAGTATGAAAAACTTTTTTGTTTCTTAAGATATCTGAATCCAACTCACAGATTGTATGTTTGCGACTGTCTCTTACACTCTGACCAAATTTGGTCGAAATCGGTCAACTATATCATATAGCTGTCATAGGAAAGATCGGTCGAAATCAGGTTTTAGTATAAAAACTTTTTTGTTTCTTAAGATATCCAAATCAAACTCACAGATTGCATGCTTGCGACTGTCTCTTACATTCTGAACCAATTTGGTCGAAATCGGTCAGCTATATCATATAGTTGTCATAGGAAAGATCGGTCGAAAATCAGGTGTTAGTATGAAAAACTTTTTTGTTTCTTAAGATATCTTAACCAAACTTACTTTGGGACGGTCTCTTACATTCTGACAAAATTTGGTCGAAGTCGGATTACTATATCATATGAAACTACCCTTTGGTATGAAAAACTCAGCAGCTGTATGATATAGTAATCCGACTTTGACCATATTTGGTCAGAATGTAAGAGACAGTCCCAAACATCTAATCTGTAAGTTTGGTTAAGATATCTGAAGAAACAAAAAAGTTTTCCATACTAAAGGTTAATTTCATCCGATTATTCATATGGCAGCTATATGATATAGTAATCCAACTTTGACCAAATTTGGTCAGAATGTAAGAGACAGTCCCAAACATCTAATCTGTAAGTTTAGTTAAGATATCTTAACAAACAAAACAGATTTTCATACAAAGCAATTCCATGACCTTTTGACCTCGGGTAAACACACTTCCAGGTGGAATTTTACAAAACGCCGTCTTATTGCACGAGGAAATTGTCTCAGCTATGTTGTGTGAAAATTTCAGCTCTTTACCTTTAGCCGTTTGGCCTACACGTTGATGTGCGTCAGTGAGGACAAAGAGTTTTATATATATAGATAAGTCACATTTACCTTTAGTATGAAAAACTTTTTTGTTTCTTAAGATATCTGAATCCAACTCACAGATTGTATGTTTGCGACTGTCTCTTACACTCTGACCAAATTTGGTCGAAATCGGTCAACTATATCATATAGCTGTCATAGGAAAGATCGGTCGAAATCAGGTTTTAGTATGAAAAACTTTTTTATTTCTTAAGATATCCAAATCAAACTCACAGATTGCATGCTTGCGACTGTCTCTTACATTCTGAACCAATTTGGTCGAAATCGGTCAGCTATATCATATAGCTGTCATAGGAAAGATCGGTCGAAAATCAGGTGTTAGTATGAAAAACTTTTTTGTTTCTTAAGATATCTTAACCAAACTTACTTTGGGACGGTCTCTTACATTCTGACAAAATTTGGTCGAAGTCGGATTACTATATCATATGAAACTACCCTTTGGTATGAAAAACTCAGCAGCTGTATGATATAGTAATCCGACTTTGACCATATTTGGTCAGAATGTAGAGACAGTCCCAAACATCTAATCTGTAAGTTTGGTTAAGATATCTGAAGAAACAAAAAAGTTTTCCATACTAAAGGTTAATTTCATCCGATTATTCATATGGCAGCTATATGATATAGTAATCCAACATTGACCAAATTTGGTCAGAATATAAGAGACAGTCCCAAACATCTAATCTGTAAGTTTGGTTAAGATATCTGAAGAAACAAAAAGTTTTCCATACTAAAGGTTCTTTTCATCCGATTATTGCTATGGCAGCTATATGATATAGTAATCCAACTTTGACCAAATTTGGTCAGGATGCAAGAGACAGTCCCAAACATCTAATCTGTAAGTTTGGTTAAGATATCTTAACAAACAAAAAAGTTTTTTATACAAAGCAATTCCATGACCTTTTGACCTCGGGTAAACACACTTCCAGGTGTAATTTCACAAAACGCCGTCTTATTGCTCGATGAAAGTGTCTCAGCTATGTTGTGTGAAAATTTCAGCTCTTTACCTTTAGCCGTTTGGCCTACACGTTGATGTGTCAGTGAGGACAAAGAGTTTTATATATATAGATATACGTATGTACATACATTAAATCTCAATAAAATCATGGAGAAATTTATGTAACGTGTCAGAATAAGGCCCGATTTTTCATTGTCTACTTAAAGTCTTTGAAAGTTATTCATTCCTTAAAGGTATCTGGTTGTAAAAGTGTTCCTGAAAACCCAGTGCACATACTCTTCTGTCATCTGTACTGGGCTTGACCAAATTCAGTTTTTCAATAGATTTATAAATTTATAAATCACATTGAAATGTGAGTTGACATATCTTCGAAATGTGGCAAAGTTGCTCTATAAAGCAGTCAACGCCTGTTTTCGGATCTGAAAACGATAAACAAATTAATATGTCACTCAGTTTGTGGCAGCAAATGTTTCGAACGCGATAGCTCGCAAAAGTCACTTTTGAGAGACTTTTATGATATTTTTTGCGAGACTTTTATAATATGGCTGTAAAAATGTATAATTTTATTACTATTATTTATTATATTAAATAAAAACGAAATTGCTTCTATCTGACAGGTTGTATAACTTATAGGGTTTACTGAGACTTTGATGAAACGGTCCTTAAGCTATAAAAAATAATAATTTTTTTATTAAATAAAGTTCTATTGAAATGCTACTCAGATATATTCAATTTTTAGACCCCGTACTTAAAAAAAGTACAGGGGTCTATTAAGTTAGTTTAAAAAAATGTGCGTAACAGGCAGAAGGAGGCGTGGCAGACCCCATAAAGTATATATATTCTTGATCAACATCAACAGCCGAGTTGATATAGCCATGTCCGTCTGTCCGTCCGTCCGTCCGTCTGTATGAAAATCGAGATCTCAGAGACTATAAGAGCTAGAGACACCAAACTTGGTATCTAGGTTCATCTATATTGCAAGCAGATCAAGTTTGTTTTAGAATTTTGCCACGCCCCCTTGAACGCCCTAAAATCAAAATTTAAAATTCCATTTCTAAATTACAAGAACAATTTAATTGCGATCGGACGGTAAATAGCGAAGATATTAAAATAATAAGTTAAGCTGTTGAATTGTGTGAGGGTTGGCAGTAATCATAAATTAATAGCAGAAAAATGCTGTTAACAAAGCTGAAATTTGGCAGACGAATGTTAGAGTGCTCCGTGGCGTTTTGTGCTAAGTCGCTGAATTCATCTTATTTTATGCTATCACGCAGGTCGAAGGTTCCAATCCTGCCTCGGGCAAATGGTTTTTTTTTTCTTTTATTAATGTTATATTGTCATGTCTTATTGATGTTAAATTGACATATACATTAACATTTGATGTTATTATACAATTTTTAAATAATTTTTCAATAAGATTGATTAACAAGCAATTTTGCAATATATTAGATGATGGCTCAACGGGTTGAGTCCCCATACTATGTAATCCTATTTTGACATTGGGTTGCGGGTTCAAATCACGGCTGTGTCAACTCCTTTTTTAAATTCAGCTGATTTTAGCTATTTGTCGTGTTTATAATCCAGCATGTTCATATTTATAAATGCTAATCTAGAAAATTCTTTTGTTTTGGCTCGTGCTTACATACGTTTGTATGCGTGTGCTTAACAGATCTTGGAAATACAAATATTGTTGTCTCGCTCTCTCTAACTCATATGTCTATTCGACTTTACATTGATTATTTGATGTTTTTAAATATAAAACCCTACGACGAATCAATGCTTAACTAAAATATAAATTAATTTTCACCAGTCTTTGCTTTTTAGACCCCGTACTTAAAAAAGGTACAGGGGTCTATTAAGTTTGTTTCAAAAAAAATGAGCGTAACAGGCAGAAGGAGGCGGGGCAGACCCCATAAAGTATATATATTCTTAAACAGCATCAACAGCCGACTTGATATAGCCATGTCCGTCTGTATGAAAATCGAGATCTCAGAGACTATAAGAGCTAGAGACACCAAACTAGGTATCTAGGTTCATCTATCTAATTTTAATCCAGTCTTTGCTTTTTTCATACCAAGTACGGGGTCTCCGACAGTCGAGTATGGTCGACTGTATCGCGAGCGAAGCGAGCAGGGGGCGGAGCCCCTTTGTTTTTAAATAAGTTGACTTTTTTCTTGTTATTTTTTGCAAACAATAGTCGACGTGGAAATGTCCATATATAAATATACACACATATGAACGTAATTTTTATGATTATATGCATTTTTAGATAATTTCATGTGGATTAGGTGGTGAGTGGTCTAGTAAAACGCCATCTTGCAGGTTCGTCGACTGTGGCGCACCCGTTCGACCTGATCGGGGTATATCCATTCTTGTGAACGGCAGTACAACGGTCGACTCTGTGGTTAAGTATGAATGCGACGATGATTACTGGCTTGATGGGCCATCGGAGTTGTATTGTACCAGAGATGGAAAGTGGTCAGGCGATGCGCCTATCTGCGAACTGGTAACGTGTGAGACACCACAAGTACCAGCGGGTTCCTTTGTCATTGGCTACGACTATAATGTGCACTCAAAAATAAAATACAATTGCGATCCTGGTCACATTATGCACGGATCACCAGTCCTTGAATGTTTGGACACTGGTGAGTGGGTTCCGATGCACCCTTCTGTCAATGTGAGTCTATAACAACTGTTGCGATTTACAGCAAGAGAATATTAGCTAAACGGCGACTCTTATAGATATCGACTGTGGCCCCATATTGTCTATACCATATGGCAGCGTTAAATACGTGTCCAATACAACATATGTGAGCTCCGAGGTAATCTTTAGCTGCACGCAATCACACAAACTGAGCGGAGTTGTCAAACGGAAATGTCTGGAATCGGGTTCCTGGAGCGATACATTACCCAAATGTGAAGGTATGTATATGACTATGATTAAATTCACACTTCTTAATATCTATCAGGCAATCAAACTGAAACGAATCGGTATCAGTTTCGTATATGTTCCATTTGAGCTTCCGTTTATCGATTACGTAAATTTTTTTGTATTAGTTTTGTACTGGCTACCGGTTTTTTTTATATTTCGGTTTCGAAATACTGGTGTGCTTTCGGTTCACAAAAAATAATTTTGATGTTAAAGTATGTTAATATGTATGTAATCACAAATGCTTGGATTTCAAAACAGAAGATCTATTTAATAATATCTATAAAATAAAATTAATAATACTAATTAAAATTAGATTAAAAAACGATAATTACACCTTAACATGATAAAATTTATTCTTTGATTGTCTAACTTACATCTCAATGGACTTATTACAAACTTTACCATTGTATTTCTTACAAAAAACCAATTACGAAGTAGCTACTTTCTCAAATAATAATTACCTGTATAGAAGATAGCCATGACAGTTAATTTTAATAAGCGCCCAGCGACAGCCAGAACCTAATCTTACCGTTATACACGAATCGGTTACTAAAGGGTTTTTTCGGTTTCGATAGTAAAGATTTTTTTTCGGTTACGGTTTCAGTCGCTGTTATCAATTTCAATCGGTAAAGATCTGTTATCGGTTTCGGTTTAAATTTCTGATTATATGAATTTAAATTTTTTACTTGATTATTAGAAATTCGCTGCCATGAGCCAATGTTGCCTACGCATAGTCTTTTGTCAGTCACAGGAAATGATCGCATGTATGGGCGCACTCTTATACGCACCGCAGAGTCCATACAGAACCCGGCCCAGACGTACAAGTAAGTTTTCCAGAATACTAGGAAAATACTTAATCATACATAACATACATATACACAACTACATACATATATAAACGAGTAAGTAAATGTGTCTTTGGTTGAACTCAAAGGCTTATATAGCTCATTATAGAGATAATTGGAATTATGTGTAGGTGAAGAGTTCTATGTATAGTGATAAATTCACTGGTAATACTCTAAAAGATGGGCATGATCATGCAAATTAAAAAAATTGTTTCTTTGACAGCTATATGATAAAGTGAACTAATTTGAACCAAATTTGGTCAGGATTTATAAGACCGACTTGAATGCATATGATGTCAGATTGGTTGAGATATCTAAAAAACTAAAAAAGTTTTTCGTACTAAAACATAATTTTCGACCAAATGTTTCTACTTCCATATATATGGACCGATAGTGGACCGATTTTAACCAAATTTGGTCAAAGACAAATTTGGTGTAAGACAAAAGAAAATTCATAATATGAAAATTGTTGCTGTTTCTGGGGATATCGTAATCAAAATCGGAGATTATGAATTTCTTTTGTCTTATACATGCTTACCCTATTGTGTTTCAAATCGGGAAAATTTAACTCAGCGCTGTGCAAGGACATTAAATCTCCGGCGTGCTGAACAGCATCAAAGTGTCTGAGCACAGGGTATCTTACAGTCGAGCACACTCGACTTGTTTTTAAAATAAATTTACACAATTTGGAAGCGACACTGGAGCGACGATACATTCGCTTGCGGACAGAAACTATCAATTCGATAATGAGCAATCTATATATATAAAATTCTTTGTCCTGACTGACTCACTAACACATGAACGTGTAGGCCAAACGGCTAAAGGCACACAACATAGCTGAGACAATTTCATCGTGCAATAAGACGGCGTTTTGTAAAATTCCACCTGCAAGTGTGTTTACCTAAGGTCAGAGGTCGTGGAATTGCTTTGTATGAAAAATTTACAGATTAGATGTTCAGTATTGTCTCTTACATTCTGACCAAATTTAGTTAAAGTCGGATAACTATATCATATAGCTGCCATGGGATAAATCGGATGCAAATTAACCTTTAGTGTGAGAAACCATTTGTTTCTTAAGATATCCAAACCCAGCTCAGGTCGGATGCAAGTTAACCTTTAGTATGAAAAACTTTTTTGTTTCTTAAGATATCTCAACCAAACTCATACTAGAGGTTAACATAAATAACTTTCAGTTCCGCGAGCGAAGCGAGCCGTGGGTTGGCGAGCGAAGGTAGCAGTTGGCGGAGCCCCTAGTATAATATTTAGTTCGCAAGACAAGAAGGACAGCATTAACAAACTTTCCTCTCTTCTGGTATATATTGCTTGTCGCCTTTTGCACCCTTCGTGCTGCATTCGTCACTAGTGTGGACTGTCGTCCACAGTGATGAAATAAATAGTTGCGGACATAAAAAGGAAACCCGAAGAAGAAAATATAAGATACTTGTAAAATAAGACAGTTTAAATTAAGTTTTAGGTAATAAGTGAGTAGTATAATTAGTTTTTAAATGCGAAATGAAATTGGCATATTATGAAATTTACTTTTGATTTTAGAATTGGAGCTCTGGCGAAATATCGTTGCGAGCGTGGTTACAAAATGGTTGGTGAGGCATTGGCCACCTGCACGGATAATGGCCAATGGAGCGGCATAATACCTGAGTGTGTATGTAAGTACACAAATAGTGAGATGTACATATGTACATATGTGAGACCCAGTGATAATTCGTGCATTTTTATTAGATGTCGAGTGTGGGTCGCCAGATAACATAATCGACGGTAAAATGACGCTGGCCACAAATGCGACCTACTATGGAGCCGCTGCGCTATATGAATGCAATGCCAATTTTAAGCTTAATGGAGTCTCACGACGATTGTGTACAGAGCACGGCAATTGGAGCCACGAAGCACCAAAGTGTGTGGAGGTCGTTTGCGAATCAGAAAATCTCAGTGAAAATTTGATTGTGGATGCGGGAACTCGCGGTGTGGGCTCAGTAGCTACCTTCAAGTGTGCTAAAGGGCGCACCTTAGTTGGAAATGAGACACGTATCTGTCAAAAGAATGGCAAATGGGCGGGCAAGAGTCCAATATGTATACGTAAGTATTGTGATTGCATTTACCTACAAATTATGAATTTTTGTTTTTAATATGACTTATTGTATATTGCGTTTTATTCCTAAGAAACTTAAAAACACAAATTCGACACAAATTTATTAGAAACCTTTACCATAATTTCTGATACATATGAAGCCCAGATTATATAAAAACACTCAAAAATATTATCTTTACTGACTTAAAAAAGCTTTACATTCTGAAATCTAATGAATTTATCTATTTATTATTTAGATATAAATAAATTAAATTAAATTCAATAGTATTACGGTATTTTTTTACGATTTTTTTTGTCAAATTAAAAAAAAACTTTTATTTTTTAAATGTAAACTAAATTCTAATAAAATCTAAGAGCAAAAATTTTAATTCAAAAAAAAAAGTTCTATTATGAAAAAATATTAAAGGTATTTTTTTGTGATCTGATCAAAAAAGTGGTATTGCTAAAGGTTACTATCTTTCAATTATTATTGCTTAGCCGTTGATTGCGGACGACCATTGGCCATTGACAATGGTCGTGTGATTGTGGTCAATGACTCCACTCTATACGGCGGATCTGCTGAATATCACTGTATTCCCAACTACAATCGCATTGGGCAATATTTGCGAAAGTGCACCGAAGACGGTGCCTGGAGCGGAAAACAGCCGCATTGTGAATTGGCTACCATAGAGGGACAGGATAGCTCAAAGCTAGGAACAGGCGTTGGTATCGGTGCCACTATTATTATAGCACTCCTCGTCGTCTTTGGACTCATTTTTTTATATCGGAACAAAGCAAGGCCAGTAAAGAATACGGAAAACATCCAGGCAGCTGAATCAAAGGATGAACGCAATGCTTCTGTAATGTCCTATTCAACACTCGAGGCAAATAACCGTATACATATGGACAATAATCCATCAGCAACATTCAACACATTTCAGGGAGAAGGAGGACAGCAAGCCGAGGCCTCAATAATAATAACAACAACAACATTGCTGATGGCGAACGAGTGAGCGATCGCTCGGGTGAGTTCGAGCAAGGTATATTTATTTAAGGTGACGTATTCCCAGAAACTATTCTCAGTCAAGTTTCACATTTTGACATAACGAAAGCAAGTAGAGTGAGTTTCTTATTTATGATGTCAAATGATGCAGAACCCTGAACACATTTTCAAAAATTCATTTGGAAGCTAATTTGCCTAAAGTAATTTTTGCTGACACAAATTGTAAGATGAAAAATTAAAAGATTTTTTTAATGTGAATCAAATTTTGGAGCAAAAATATATAAAAACAAATTATAAATAAAACACATATAATTTGTTTTCAAATACCATATTTTATTTATTATTGAGAATTTTAATCGGAATACGTCACCTTTTTACTCAATACACCTTAAATTAGAGAGTCTAAATCAATAAAATTGAAAAAATGACATTTTTAGAAAACATTTATGACCAAATACCAAATGAACAGTTTTACGATGCACCCTACGAGATGCGTACAAATGATGAGGTGTATGAACCTGAGCCAGTATCCAGTAATGTGATCACAATAAATGGCATCTCAGTGCGATAAGAACCCATATATAAAAATTTCATGAGCATGTCAACAATTCATAATTGATTAATATTAATTTGTGTTTATAAATGTAAATAGTAATTTTAAAGTGAACGTGAATTTTTCGTAGCTTATAAAAATATCGTCGCCTACTGAATAGAATGTACAATTTCAATAATATATGTGTGTATACATATGTACATACTTACATACATATGTATGTGCACATGTATCTGATGATATACATACATACATATATTGTATGTGCACTATAATGGATCACCAATGATTTCTTAAACAGCTCTTTTCGTAAACCCAACATGGAAGTTAAGTTAAGCGCCCGCTAAAACCAAACATAAATAAGAGCACGATTTCCGTTCCATGATTTCTTTTTTTTTTAAATTATTATGTATATTAAATATGTATGCATGTATGATCAGAATGTACAGTTTTGTTATGCAATATGTAAGTACTCGATAATACTTAAATATAGAGAAAACTATGTTTTATTTAAATAAATATATGTGGCTAACTAATTTATTATATATATAAAACTCTTTGTTCTGACTGTGGAGCCAAAACGGTAAGCGGGACGAGGCTGAAATTTATTAACAATTTCAACTCGGATCTAACAAATTGTGTAATTATTATTAGCTATGCACCAGTGATTAAATAAGATAAAATCATCTTGCAAGAGCTTATTATTTTCAGACGTCCTATCTGATAAAATAAGTTTAACATCATCTGGATACATAAGTATGCGACAATGGGTAATAGCAAAAGGCAGATCATTAATAAAAAGATTGAAAAATAAGGTGCCTAAATTACAATCTTGAGGTACCCCAGAAGTGATAAGGACATTTTTTGAGGTGGCTGATCTAAGATGTACTCTTTGGGTCACACATGTAAGGTAAGAAGAAATCCATAAAAGAAATGCTGGGAAGAAACATATTCGATCAAGCTTTAGGAGAAGAAGGTCGGAACCAACAAAGTCATCATTAACTATAATAGTATGGGGAAAAAAATATATTTAGGCGAGGAGACAAATAAAAAAGATTTCGACAAGTAGATTACGGCTATGACTTATCGAATACTAACCCGGTAAAAACTAAATTTAAATACAAACGGGAAAGGCTATAATCGATCCCGGTGACTGCTGACAGGTAGGGTTTGCCAGGCCATTGCGAAAGAGAAGATTGAAAAGCGCCACCCTTCAGACAACTTCATTCTCGGACGATCACCTACATGTCGTCTATTGCCGGAAATCTAAATACATGAACTTACGCGACATCCCAATCGCCTACTTGCATAGGATCTTGGGATGTGGTGCTACACTCTCTGATATTCCTCCCTATCAAAATGTTTTGCTGTATCCACCACTTACTACTAACAATGTATTATCTTATAAACGATCGAAGTCTGTGTACCAAATTTGGTTGCTCTATTTCGAATACTCTCTTAGATATATGCGCTCACGCGTTCCTATGGACAGACGGGCAGGCTATATCGACTCGGCTGTTGATGCTGATTAAGAAAATATATACTTTATGGGGTCTGTCACGCCTCCTTCGGCCTGTTACATACATCTTAACGAAACCATTATACCCTTTTTGCCCATTTTTATTGGGCACAGGGTATAAAAAATTACATATCAATGGTTATATTTTAATTTTTTACGTTTTATAGAAAGACCCCGCTCGTCTTGCTCACGTTGACGTTGTGAACGGGTATCTTGGAGACTTCTGTACTGCGCTTAAAAGTTATTTTTAGGTATAAAGAATCGTGAACTTTTTAGCGCAATGTGCCGAATACCAAACAATATTTTTTTTATTTTAGAACAATTCATATATTAAATGTAATAAATTTCGTCATAAAATTGGATATCAGAAATTTTGGGGCTAGAATACGCTTTTTTCACTAGACTTTTACCTCGTGTAGAGGTTTTTTAATGTGATATCAGAAAGTTTTGCAATTGCTTATGCTTTTGACATTGATACTTTCCAAAAGTTATAAGTGTTTTTAGAAAAATACCTCAGTACCATGACCAAGAGTCGATCAAATATACCTTGGCAATCATAAAATTAATTATGATCTGTGCTGAGCGTCGCCCGACATTGGTCAGGAACACTGTAGCGCCATTTCCGAGGATTTTTGACTTTCACTTTTTAAAGTTTTTTTTTTGAAGATTATTATTATTTTAAAATTTCATATGCTTCTGACTCTAGCTTTTAAATTTGGATTACAATTAGTAATCAGTTACATTTTACATTACATATTACTTATGATTATTTCTGATTATTAAGAATATTTATGCGACTACTTAGCACAAATATTAAACAAAATTTTGTTAAATAGGGAAATATAAATATATCATATTTAATATCATATTTTAGTGGTCCCGTAACACTCTGGTTAGAGTCGCCGCTTCAGTTTGATAAAAAGCAAGGGTTCGAATCTCACTCTTTCCAAGGAAAAACGTATTATCGGGGCAAAAAAAAAATCAAACCGTTGTAGGAAATTGGTCTGAATCTTTTTTTCTATAATTCTCTTATCGTATATTAATTAAAAATTAAATTAAATTAGAAATTGAAAAAAAAATTCAGACCAATTTCCTACAACGGTTTGTTTTTTTTTCGAGAGTATCAGAAATTTTGAAATTTCATATGCTTTTGACATAGTAACTTTGATATAAAATTATCAAATGCTTACTTCAAATAAAAAATAAATAAGGCAGCTATATGACATAGTAAATCGACTTTAACCAAGTTAAGTCAGGATATATAAACCAACCCAGATGCGTACGTTGTCAGATTGATCAATATATCTTAAAAAACAACAAAGTTTTCTATATTAAAACTTGATTTATGACCGATCGTTCCTATGACAGATATATGATATAGTAGACCGATTGAACCATATTTGGTCACGATGTATAAGACCAACTTAAATGCATATTCGGTTAGCTGAGATATCTCAAAAAACAAAAAGTTGTTTGTACTAAAACTTGATTTTCGACCGATCGTTTCTATGGCAGCTATATGATATAGTGGACCGATTTGAATCAATTTTGGTCAGGATGTGTAAAACCAACTATAATGCATATTCTGTCAGTTTGGTTGAGATATCTCGGAAAACAAAAAAGGTTTTCATACTAAATCTTGATTTTCTAATTAGTATGGTAAATATGGTACATAGTAAAATGTATATATTCAGTTAACAGTTAATATCTTCCAAACCTTTTCGCTTAAAGATATGTGTCATATATCAAAAGACGCGAAATTTTACGTTTTACAACATATTGAAATTTAAAATCGTTGGAGCCGTTTTCTAATAAATCGCCAAAATGTCAGCTAAAAATCTTTTTTCACCTGTAATAGCCCTCAAAAATACCTTTCTTACGACATACTCAAATTTGTCGGGTTTTAGCTATTTCCGCTAAACTAGCTATTTCCCCTAAAGTAGTAGATCAAACATTTTTGATTTCTGATAAGAAACAATTCCTCATCAAAAAATCTAAGCTTTTTTTAGCGCTTTGATCCAAACAAAACAGACAGACAAACAAACTGTTCATCCCATTTTGAGAAGGCCCTTAAAAGTTTCCAATGAATATATCTTTTATACCAAATCTCGATTGGAATGATCGATGTATCATTCGCGTATTTTAAATAAAAATTTTAAAAATTATAAAATTTAACCAAAAGGCTAAAACGGCCCCACTAGCTGCAATCATTAAAATTTTGCCCCTCCCACTTACACCCACTTATCTCATGAATGCAGGTGAGTTACCAAAAGTCTTAGTATGCACTTTTGTTAGGCAAAGTCATACCTTTCGATCGGTATATAACTCAATCCGATCGGACAGTCATAGTAAATTTTCTATTCTTCGTGTATATATTGCTAGTCGCCTTTAGACCCTTCGTGCTGCTTTCGTCACTAGCGTAGACTGCCGTCCGCAGTGGTATCTAAAACTAAAAACTTTTTTACAAAATAAAAGTCTAGTGACTGCCCCATTATTTCTGATATCCCATTTTGTGACGAACGATATTAAATTAAATACATAAATTATTTAAAAAAAAAGTTTGGCATTTGGCACTGTGCATTAATTATTTTTAGGTATACAGAATCGAGATCCCTTTGCGCAAGGTGCCGAATTCAAAACATTTTTTTTAAAATAATTTATGTATTAAATTTATAATCGTTCGTCACAAAATGGGATATCAGAAATTTTGGGGCAGGAAAACCCTTTCGTCACTAGCCTTCTACTTTTTTTGGAATATGTCATATATCAAAAGTCACGAAATTTTACGTATCGAAATAAATTGATTTAATAAAAATCGTTAGAGCCGTTTTTGAATAAATCGCCAAAATGTATGCGAAAAAACCTGTTTAGACCTCGTACTTAAAAAAAGTACAGGGGTCTATTAAGTTTGTTTCAAAAAAATGTGCGTAACAGGCAGAAGGAGGCGTGGCAGACCCCATAAAGTATATATATTCTTGATCAACATCAACAGCCGAGTTGATATAGCCATGTCCGTCTGTCCGTCCGTCCGTCTGTATGAAAATCGAGATCTCAGAGACTTTCAGAGCTAGAGACACCAAACTTGGTATCTAGGTTCATCTATCTAATTTTAATCCAGTCTTTGCTTTTTTCATACCAAGTACGGGGTCTCCGACAGTCGAGTATGGTCGACTGTATCGCGAGCGAATCGAGCCGGGGGTAGGCGAGCGAGCGAGCAGAGGCGGAGCCCCCTTGTTTTACCTGTAGCATTTTACCTGAGCATTTTGCTTAAAAATATTCAAGGTACTGCGTCTAAACGTGCGTCTTTTGATATATGACACATATCTTTCAGCGAAAAGGGTAGTGGTGATAAATGAAAGTGGATTGTAATTTTATAACTTTGTTTGCTGTCTGTTTTAAAACTGATACTTAATTCACAAAATGCGCTGAAGACGCTTAAAATTCTTTGTCTGTGTGTGCGTTAACATAACCAAATTGAGTAAGGTAAAGAAACTTAAAACTATCGATAATAATGTTAATGAAATGTGAAAATAAAATAATATCCAATAAATTGAATGGCTGTAATTCGTTCATTAACAGTTAGGAAGATATTACCTGTTGACTGAATATATACTTATTACTTAGAGTTGAAAGGTGGCAGCTGCAATAAAGTATTGTAGCAGGCAGCTTTAGTTGATAGGCCTTGCGTTGCAGAAATGACCAGTATTGCTAGACAGTTATAATTTCTTGAGAATTACCAAAAAAACACACAACTAATAGTTTTTGCTATAGTTTGGTTCCCACCAACGTTAGGGGGTAGCGAAAAAAAAATTTCATATTTTTCGACGGCGACCATCGGAATTTAGTGTGACCAACGCAACACCAAAAAGTAACCAAATGTCGATTGGTTCCACTGGTGCGTCAGCTGTGCCTGGTTTACATTTTTAAAAGTGCAAATCAGAGTAAAATAATTTAAAGGTACAAAATGGCAAAATTCTTTGAATTGAAGATGAGATCAGATGCAGTGATGAAAGTCCTCAATGTGGGATTGTTTGCTTATTGCGATATTGTCCCCAGCTGCACTCTCCCATGCTAACTTCATCAAAACTGCATCGAAATGCTTTTGTCGGTCAAATCGTAAATTATTGGATATTTCCCCACTTCCAGAATTAGATTAATTCTGTCCTGCGTTGTGAACAGATTCAGGCGTCCCATTTTCACTCTTAGTTCACTTTTTGCCATTTTTAAAATGTTCATGTTGTTCTTCTCATTCAACAACCTTGTCAAAAGAATAAACAAGGCATATATTTCTACACCGGTTAACGAAATACCAGCTGTTGAGCCAAAAGTGTTGAACAACGCCGCACCTTATCTGGCAACTCTGTTTGATGACTTTTCTGGGGATCGGACCAGCGGAAATTTGATGACAGAATTCAGCTACCTCTCCGCCGCTGTTTTTTAGACCCCGTACTTAAAAAAAGTATAGGGGTCTATTAAGTTTGTTTCAAAAAAAATGTGCGTAACAGGCAGAAGGAGGCGTGGCAGACCCCATAAAGTATATATCTTCTTGATCAGCATCAACAGCCGAGTTGATATAGCCATGTCCGTCTGTCCGTCCGTCTGTATGAAAATCGAGATCTCAGAGACTATCAGAGCTAGAGACACCAAACTTGGTATCTAGGTTCATCTATATTGCAAGCAGATCAAGTTTGTTTTCGAATTTTGCCACGCCCCCTTGAACGCCCTAAAATCCAAATTTAAAATTTCATTTCTAAATTACAAGAACAATTTGAAAGCGAGAAACTGCAGATTTTCCATAGATAAAGTTAAATAGTCCACGATCTGTGTAGAAAATTTCATTGCGATCGGACGGTAAATAGCGAAGATATTAAAATAATAAGTTAAGCTGTTGAATTGTGTGAGGGTTGGCAATAATCATAAATTAATACTTAGCAGCAAAATGCTGTTAACAAAGCTGAAATTTGGCAGACGAATGTTAGAGCGCTCCGTGGCGTTTTGTGCTAAGTCGCTGAATTCATCTTATTTTATGCTATCCGCAGGTCGAAGGTTCGAATCCTGCCTCGGGCAAATGGTTTTTTTTTTTTATTTATTAATGTTATATTGTCATGTCTTATTGATGTTATATTGACATATACATTAACATTTGATGTTATTATACAATTTTTAAATAATTTTTCAATAAGATTGATTAACAAGCAATTTTGCAATATATTAGATGATGGCTCTACGGGTTGAGTCCCCATACTATGTAATTTTATTTTGACATTGGGTTGCGGGTTCAAATCCCGGCTGTGTCAACTCCTTTTTTAAATTCAGCTGATTTTAGCTATTTGTCGTGTTTATAATCCAGCATGTTCATATTTATTAATGCTAATCTAGAAAATTCTTTTGTTTTGGCTCGTGCTTACATATGTATGTATGCGTGTGCTTAACCGATCTTGGAAATACACATATTGTTGTCTCGCTCTCTCTAACTCATATGTCTATTCGACTTTACATTGATTATTTGATGTTTTTAAATATAAAACCCTACGACGAATCAATGCTTAACTAAAATATAAATTAATTTTCACCAGTCTTTGTTGTTTAGACCCCGTACTTAAAAAAAGTACAGGGGTCTATTAAGTTTGTTTCAAAAAAATGTGCGTAATAGGCAGAAAGAGGCGGGGCAGACCCCATAAAGTATATATATTCTTGATCAGCATCAACAGCCTAGTTGATATAGCCATGTCCGTCTGTCCGTCCGTCCGTCTGTATGAAAATCGAGATCTCAGAGACTATAAGAGCTAGAGACACCAAACTAGGTATCTAGGTTCATCTATCTAATTTTAATCCAGTCGTTGCTTTTTTCATACCAAGTACGGGTTCTCCGACAGTAGAGGTGGAGAACTATCGATAGCACTATCGCCACTCTCGATGGTTTGGCACTATCGAGCCACTATCGATGGCAGCAGACACCTTCGATAGTGGCCCATCCACTATCGATAGTGCCGTCGATAGTGCGCTTCTTACAAACCTAAAAAAATTTTTCGCGCACTTTCTGTGTCGGCGCCAATTGCAAAATACCGAGGAAAAATTTAAAAGCAAGAAAAAATTAATTAAATTAATATGGATCGCTTTTTAAATCTGGGTATGTTTACTATATTATATACATAAGTCATTTGATCTATAATTTGTTAAATTTAAGGTAAACGTCGAGTGTCTTCATCAAGTGCCGACAAGCCGGACTGTGAGTGCTCCTCCAGCACAGACTCTGAAAAAGATTTGGAACCAAATCGACAGAGTAACAAAAAGAAGTCGAAAATTTCACATGTTTGGAAATATTTTAAAAGGTCCGACGACAAGAAATATGCCAAATGTATCGATTGTGGCAAAGAATACAAGACAAGCGGCAATACATCTAACTTGCACGACCATTTAAAAAGGTTCCATCCTGGCGTGGAAAGTAAAAGCACACAAGTTGTACGTGCTGAGAGGAACGACACTGCATCTACAAGCAGCAGTTGCAGATCGAGCATGAACTCTGTGGCGTATTACTTTAAAAGAGCCGTCGTGTATGATTCAAATTCTAAAAGAAAGACCGAGATAGATAAAGCTCTAACTGAAATGGTTGCCAAAGATGTGCAGCCCTACAATATTGTAGAAAACGAAGGGTTCGTGCAATACACTCATGTATTGGATGTAAGAGATGTGCTGATGTATAATTATTTTACCGAAACTTCTGCCAAGTTATCAGCAATACTTGTAAATGTTTCGAATATCGCAGTTACGTGTGATTTGTGGACATCAAGTGCCAATGCTAGTTTTTTGACTGTGACGGGTCATTTCGTATATAACTACGAATTAAAAACAGCATCCTTAGCAACAAAAAAACTTCTAAGCACAACTAATCACAACTGTTCACAAAACATTGCTGATACATTGCGGGACATTTTTATTGAATGGAACATTCTGGAAAAAACTGTATGTATTGTTACCGACAATGCCAGCTCCATGCTTAAAGCATGTGAACTATTGCATATTCGCAATCTGCCATGCTTTGCGCATACAATAAATCTCGTGGTGCAAGATGCTCTAAAAGTTGATGACCCAGTGCTTCAAGCTTTATTTACTAAATGTAAATCAATCGTTCGATTTTTCAAGCAAAGCTCTATATCAAATGAAAAGCTCAAATTAGCTCAAGAAGGCTCAGAATATACTTTGTTGCAAGAAACACCCACTAGGTGGAATAGTTTTTATTTCATGATTGAGCGTATTATAAAAATGAACGATGCCATTGCCAAAGTTTTACTATCAACAACGAATGCACCGCAGCCATTTACTGCTGAGGAAATACTTATGCTGAAAGATATTGAAAAAGTATTGGCTTTCTTTCAGCAAGCAAGCGAGAAAATTTCTGGCGGAAAATACGTAACGATATCGCTTATTATTCCCATGACATATGGACTTTTTCGGAAAATCGAAAGTGTTGTACCTTTGCTACAAACTCTTCAAGGACAAACTTTAAAAAAAATATTGATGGAATCAATGAAGAAACGTCTTTCCGTATATGAGCAGAGAACAGTCTGCAGGATGGCTACGCTTTTGGATCCACGGTTCAAAAAAAGTGGATTTCAACATAGTTCAAACGCTGAACAAGCAGCAACATTTTTTGAAAATGAGCTGGCCAATTTTCCAGTTAAAGAGACCGCAAGTAATCAACCCGTAGCACCGGATTTAAGTTTACAGGACACTTTGTTCGATTTTTTGGGTGAGCGTTCCATTAATAAAGTTGTAAACTCAAGAGTCGATGCAATTTTAACTAAGAGGCAGTATCTGGAAAGTCCAATTGTCGGACAAGATATCGACCCTCTATTATGGATGAAGGTATGCCTTAATTAAAAGTGACGAGTTTTAAATTGCATATAATTAAGTATATTACTTTTTTCCAGGTGAATCAAACTGATTTCACTGCCATTGGGAGCCTTTTCGCCAAATATTTTTGCATTCCGGCTACGTCCGTGGAGTCTGAAAGAACATTCAGCAAGGCGGGCCAAATAATATCGGAGGCGAACCCGGCTCAAAGAAAAAAATGTTAACATTCTTTTGTTTTTAAATCGCAACTCTTGGCTGAAATAAAGCATATTTTATTGTATTCGTTTCATTCTTTTATTTTTAAATCGTAACTTAGTTAAAATAAAGCATAATTTTATTATATTTGCTTAAAAAAAAATTTTTTGTTGGGCTATACTATCGAGCCACTATCGATGGCACTATCGACACTATCGATGGTTTGTGAAAAACAATCGCTCGCTATCGATGGCGCCGACTATCGATAGTTCTCCACCTCTATCCGACAGTCGAGTATGGTCGACTGTATCGCGAGCGGAGCGAGCCGGGAGTAGGTGAGCGAAGCGAGCAGGGGCGGAGCCCCCTTGTTTTATATGAATTTTACCGGAATTTATCTCTGGTGGGAACTAAGCTTTAGGGTCATCCTGCAGCTGATTTTATTAATAAGTTTAAAAGAAAGTTCCAATGTCAAAAGCATATGAAATTTCAAAAATTTCTAATATCTTCCAAAAGAAATTTCTTAAAGTAGTCAAAGTAAAAAAGAAGTAAAAGCATTAAAGTTATTTTTAGGTATAAAGAATCGTTACCTTTTTGCGCATTGTGCCGAATGCCAAACTTTTTGTTTTAATTATTTATGTATTAAATTAAATATTGTTCGTCACAAAATTGAATATCAGAAATTTTGGGGAATGGAGAGTGTTTCGTCACTAGACTTTTACTTCGTTAAGAAGTTTTTTGAAGTCTTAATTATACAATTTTAATCAACTTTCTTTATGAAAAGCATATTACTATAAGTTTGGTTAACCATAATTCCCTTTTATTTTTTTTTGTTTGAAAACTTACTGTAAATTGTACTGTTCCTATTTTAACTGAAGCTTCAATTTTTGAGTAGACTTGATGTAATTAGGTACGGACCCGTATTTTTATTGTAGGCAACACATATACAGTGGTGAGCAAAAGTGAGTGCATGTTCACAACACTGACTATCGTTATCCATAAAAACAAAACCATTGAAGCTTATCTTATTCCTCTTGTTCGTAGAGCAGTTTCTTGGGAATCAAAGAAGATTTTGTCAAATGCTTTCATATTCTCTCATATATTTTGCATAAAAATAAGGAAAATATTAGCTGAAATTGAAATTAGTGTTGTATGCCTGACCGAGAAGGGCTGTGTATAGCAACCGTCCAAATCGGATCAACCAATACATAGTATGAATTTTTTTTTTTTTAAATCCTTACCAAACCCACAGATTTTGTTTTTTACATGGTCTTGTATATATATATATATATATATATCCTGACTAACTTTGGTAAATATCAAATCACTATGTCATATGGCTGACATAGAAACGATCTATTTAAAATTAACCTTTGGTATGATAAACTTGCTTGTTTCTTGAGATATCTTAACGAATCTTTCGAGTAGTGAATATCGGATCACTGTATTGTATAGCTACCATAGGAACGATCGGTTGAAAATTGTATTAAGCACTTTTTTACTGCATGAATGAACCTATTTCCGAATCTGAATTACAATATAACGTTTTTAGAAGGGTTATAGAACAGGAAAACACTGCAATTGCTAGATATTATATCATTATATTGACAGCAGTCATAGCGAGAACGCACTTATTTGCACTGCGCTCTTCTTCTAACCACATTTTTTTGGCGAGGTTGCATCACATGTATTGATTGAAAACCCGTGGCGGCAGCTGGGTGCAGCTATTTAGAGAATTGATTACCAAAGCGTCTTGTGGTTGTGCTATAAAAGCGTGGTGTTGCTGGACCAAGCTATATTTCATCAAAGTTGAAAAATAGCCTTATTTTAGTGTTTTTTTTTTAAACATTACTGATATAAAAACTAAGCAACCGGTATTTTATTATAATTGAATATACTTTTCAGATTAATACAAAAACAAAATGATCGGTCGCATAACTTGTCTATAATTCAGATCTAAAATTCGTATCTATATATAATATATAAAATTCCTTGTCCTGATTGACTGACTGACTGACTCAATGACACATCAACGTGTAGGCCAAACGGCTAAAGGTAAAGAGCTGAAATTTTCACACAACATAGCTGAGACAATTCCATCGTGCAATAAGACGTCGTTTTGTGAAAGTCCACCTGCAAGTGTGTTTACCTGAGGTCAGAGGTCATGGAATTGCTTTGTATGAAAATCTTTTTTGGGTAATTGTCTAGTACGTGCACGACCTCGCCAATTTTTTCCCATAAAGCTCCTGTCCATTTTAACTAATTTTGGATAGCCTGCTTTGTTTTTTTTTCATTGAAACTGTAATAAAAATCCTATACATTTTAACTAATTTTGAAAGGCCTGCTTCGATATTTGATGTATTTTTCGCTGGACTTTAAAACGCATTTAAAAAGAAACCGCGGGAGAGCGGGAAAAAATTTCTATACGACTAGGGGGCTCCGCCCACTGCTCGCTTCGCTCGCCAACCCCAGCTCGCTTCGCTCGCGAAATTTAGTTAATAATGTTAATTAAGTTTAGTCAAAGTAACCTTTAGTATGAGTTTGGTTGAGATTTCTTAAGACAGAAAAACAATTTTCATACTAATCGATAATTTGCATTATATTGTTCCTATGGCAGCTATATGTTATAGTAATCCGACTTTTACCAAATTTGGTCAGAATGATGAATGACTGATATAAAATTTAGTTAATAATGTTAATTAAGTTTAGTCGAAGTAACTTTTAGTATGAGTTTGGTTGAGATTTCTTAAGAAAGAAAAACAATTTTCATACTAATCGATAATTTGCATTATATTGTTCCTATAGCAGCTATATATTATAGAAATCCGACTTTTACCAAATTTGGTCAGAATGATGAATGACAGTCCCAAACATATAATCTGTAAGTTTGGTTAAGATATCTTAATTTATATAATATAATATAATGCACATTAACCTTGAGTATGAAAAACTTTTTGTTTCTTAAGATATCCAAATCAAACTCACAGATTGTATGTTTGCGACTGTCTCTTACATTCTGACCAAATTTGGTCGAAATCGGTCAACTATATCATATAGCTGTCATAGGAAAGATCGGTCGAAATCAGGTTTTAGTATGAAAAACTTTTTTGTTTCTTAAGATATCTTAACCAAACTTACTTTGGGACGGTCTCTTACATTCTGACAAAATTTGGTCGAAGTCGGATTACTATATCATATGAAACTAACCTTTAGTATGAAAAACTCAGCAGCTGTATGATATAGTAATCCGACTTTGATCATATTTGGTCAGAATGTAAGAGACAGTCCCAAGCATCTATTCTGTAAGTTTGGTTAAGATATCTTAAGAAACAAAAAAGTTTTCCATACTAAAGGTTAATTTCATCCGATTATTGCTGTGGCAGCTATATGATATAGTAATCCGACTTTAACCAAATTTGGTCAGAATGTAAGAGACAGTCCCAAACATCTAATCTGTAAGTTTGGTTAAGATATCTTAAAAAACAAAAAGTTTTCCATACTAATGGTTAATTTCATCCGATTATTGCTATGGCAGCTATATGATATGGTAATCCGACTTTGACCAAATTTGGTCAGGATGTAAGAGACAGTCCCAAACATATAATATAATCTGTAAGTTTGGTTAAGATATCTTAACAAACAAAAAAATTTTTCATACAAAGCAATTCCATGACCTTTTGACCTCGGGTAAACACACTTCCAGGTGGAATTTTACAAAACGCCGTCTTATTGCACGATGAAATTGTCTCAGCTATGTTGTGTGAAAATTTCAGCTCTTTACCTTTAGTCAGTCAGTCGGTGAGGACAAAGAGTTTTATATATAACTAGGGGGCTTCGCCCCCTGCTCGCTTCGCTCGTCAACCCCCGGCTCGCTTCGCTCGCGGAAATGAAATTTAGTTAATAATGTTAATTAAGTTTAGTCAAAGTAACCTTTAGGATGAGTTTGGTTGAGATTTCTTAAGAAAGAAAAACAATTTTCATACTAATCGATAATTTGCATTATATTGTTCCTATGGCAGCTATATGTTATAGTAATCCGACTTTTACCAAATTTGGACAGAATGATGAATGACAGTCCCAAACATATAATCTGTAAGTTTGGTTGAGATATCTTAATTTATATAATATAAGTCACATTAACCTACAGTATGAAAAGTTTTTTTGTTTCTTAAGATATCTTAACCAAACTTACAGATTAGATGTTTGGGACTGTCTCTTACATTCTGAGCAAAGTTGGTCAAAGTCGGATTACTATATCATATAGCTGCCATAGAAATAATCGGATGAAATTAACCTTTAGTATGGAAAACTTTTTTGTTTCTTAAGATATCTTAACCAAACTTACAGATTAGATGTTTGGGACTGTCTCTTACATTCTGACCAAATTTGGTCAAAGTCGGATTACTATATCATATAGCTGCCTCAGCAATAATCGGATGAAATTAACCTTTAGTATGGAAAACTTTTTTGTTTCTTAAGATATCTTAACCAAACTTACAGAATAGATGCTTGGGACTGTCTCTTACACTCTGACCAAATATGGTCAAAGTCGGATTACTATATCATACAGCTGCTGAGTTTTTCATACTAAAGGTTCATATGATATAGTAATCCGACTTCGACCAAATTTTGTCAGAATGTAAGAGACCGTCCCAAAGTAAGTTTGGTTAAGATATCTTAAGAAACAAAAAAGTTTTTCATACTAACACCTGATTTTCGACCGATCTTTCCTATGACAGCTATATGATATAGTTGACCGATTTCGACCAAATTTGGTCAGAATGTAAGAGACAGTCGCAAACATACAATCTGGAGTTGGATTCGGATATCTTAAGAAACAAAAAGTTTTTCATACTATAGGTTAATGTGACTTATCTATATATATAAAACTCTTTGTCCTGACTGACATGACTCACTCACTCACTGACTGACACATCAACGTGTAGGCCAAACGGCTAAAGGTAAAGAGCTGAAATTTTCACACAACATAGCTGAGACAATTTCATCGTGCAATAAGACGGCGTTTTGTAAAATTCCACCTGGAAGTGTGTTTACCCGAGGTCAAAAGGTCATGGAATTGCTTTGTATGAAAAACTTTTTTGTTTGTTAAGATATCTTAACCAAACTTACAGATTATATGTTTGGGACTGTCTCTTACATTCTGACCAAATTTGGTCAAAGTCGGATTACTATATCATATAGCTGCCATAGCAATAATCGGATGAAATTAACCTTTAGTATGAAGAACTTTTTTGTTTCTTAAGATATCTTAACCAAACTTACAGAATAGATGCTTGGGACTATCTCTTACACTCTGACCAAATATGGTCAAAGTCGGATTACTATATCATACAGCTGCTGAGTTTTTCATACTAAAGGTTAGTTTCATATGATATAGTAATCCGACTTCGACCAAATTTTGTCTGAATGTAAGAGACCGTCCCAAAGTAAGTTTGGTTAAGATATCTTAAGAAACAAAAAAGTTTTTCATACTAAAACCTGATTTTCGACCGATCTTTCCTATGACAGCTATATGATATAGTTGACCGATTTCGACCAAATTTGGTCAGAATGTAAGAGACAGTCGCAAACATACAATCTGAGAGTTGGATTCAGATATCTTAAGAAACAAAAAAGTTTTTCATACTAAAGGTTAATGTGACTTTTATTATATAAATGGGTTAGATGTCCCTAATTTTCCTGGAGTTAAAATGGATAGCTGTTTGGGTAGAGTGTACACTATACACCCCAACAATAGTGAATGCTTTTACTTGAGGCTTTTACTCCATGAGGTACGAGGTCCAACTTCATTCGTGGACTTAAAAACAGTAAAGGGTGCTACTTATGACACATTTCAATTAGCATGCAAAGCTTTAGGTTTACTTGAAGATGATAAGCACTGGGACTTTACCATGGCAGAGGCTGCTCTCTGCCAACACCCAAATAAGCTGCGAGAAATTTTTGCAATACTATTAGTATTTTGTCAAATATCTGACGCGGTGTCTCTGTGGGTGAAGTACAAAGAAAGTCTCTCAGAAGATATTTTACACGAAATAAAATTAGCAGGACACCTTAATATAGATTCTGCAGTAATTGATAGAATTTATAATAAGTGTCTGATTCGAGTTGAAAATATAGTATTATCAATAGGAGGCGATTGCTTAACAAAGTATGGTTTGCCTGCCCCAAACAGATCTGAAGAATTATATTGAAAATATGGAATATCTCAGAGAAATAAGTTATGAACACAATGAAATTATTGTCAGTAATAACGAAAATTTGCTTACTGCTGAGCAAAACGAGGCATATAAAAAAATATTGAACAGTGTTGAAGCTGAAAATGGAGAAATATTTTTTTTGGATGTATTTTGTTGGCAAAAGTTCGACAAAATAAGAATATTGCCATAGCTGCTGCGTCTTCTGGTATTGCTGCAACATTGCTAACTGGAGGTCGGACAGCGCACTCTGCATTTAAGCTTCCATTTGATATAATGCGAGAAGAAGTTCCGCATTGCAAAATTTCTAAGCAATCCAATACGGCTATGGTCTTAAAAGATTGTAAGCTAATTGTTTGGGATGAGTGCACAATGGCTCATAAAGGTGGCTTTGAGGCACTGAACAGAACTTTACAAGACCTCCGGGATAATATTCATTTAATGGGAGGCATCACAGTTCTTTTAGCTGGGGACTTTCGACAAACGCTTCCAGTTGTGCCCCGTGGAACAAGAGCCGATGAGATAAAATCGTGCCTAAAATCCTCAGTTTTGTGGCCAACTATAAAAAAAATAGCGCTTTCGAAAAATATGCGCGTACACTTAAATGGTGATACACGTGCTAATTTTTTTGCGAAATCCCTACTTAGAATCGGAGATGGTAAATTTAAAACAGTTGATGACAAACTGACCATACCATCATGTTTGGCCACTGTTGTATTCTCTCTTCAAGACCTAATTTCAAAAATATATCCCGATATTTTGCATATTTCTGAGAAATCATTAGATTGGTTATCTGAGCGAGCCATATTAACTGCAAGAAACGATAGGGCCGTTTCAATAAATGATTTACTTTTAATATCGTTTGATGGTCAAGAAATGACATACAAGTCTATTGACTCAGTCATTAATATTGACGATGCTGTTCATTATCCAGTCGAGTTTCTCAACAAGCAAAATCCACCAGGATTTCCCTTGCATAGTCTTTCTCTAAAAGTCGGTGCACCAATAATGTTGATGCGAAACTTAAAGCCGCCAAAACTATGCAACGGAACAAGATTGCAAACAAAAGCTCTTCATAAATATATAATTGAAGCCATTGTTTTTACTGGTTGCGCCAAAGGCGAAACCAAGAATACCTCTTATAACGAATAACCAGCTTTTGAGTATAAGAGACTAAAATTTCCGGTAAAAGTCTGTTTCGCTATAACAATAAATAAGTCACAAGGGCAGACTTTAAAGCTGGCCGGACTAGACCTAAGAGATGATTGTTTCTCTCACGGTCAATTATATGTGGCCTGCTCAAGAGTTAGTTCTGCTAGCAACTTATTTGTTCTAACCCCTGATGGCAGAACAAAAAATGTTGTTTACAGCGAAGTATTACAATAGCCAAAGACCTACATCGGTTGTGGTTTATCTATTTTGAGTATACAATCCCTCAATAGTTGCAAACTATTGATTACCTTATTCGAAGAACTTCATTCATAAAATATCCGTAAATATTTTTGAAAAGCCATTAGATTGGATATCATAGCCAAAAGCAATAACACTGGACTCGGTCATTGATGTTAAGAATGCTGTCCATTATACTATCGAGTTTCTGAGCTATCAGAATTCACCAGGACATCCTTTGTATGGATGTTAGTGGATTATACCTATTGGGGATACCACGTTATAAAAAAAATGCGCCAAATCCTTTACCTCTGTGGTGGTGTGGAATGAGGAAATGTTCTTAAATATATATTTCTTTTTTTTTTACTAAATTTTATTACTAAAACTAATTTTCATTTACGCGAGCGAAGCGAGCAGGGGGCGGAGCCCCCTAGTATTATATAAATGAAGATATCTTAACCAAACTTACAGATTATATGTTTGGGACTGTCTGCATCATTTTGCCCAAATTTGGTCCAAATCGGATTACTATATCATATAGCTGTCATTGGAACAATCTAATGAAAATGATCGTTTAGTATGAAAATTGTTTTTCTTTCTTAAGAAATCTTAACCAAACTTTGACTAAAGTTTATTAACTAAATATCATTTCCGCGAGCGAAGCGAGCAGGGGCGGAGCCCCTTTACTTTTTTTTATAAAATATCCACATTCCTGCACACACTGGAAAATTTGTAAACTTTGAAAGGCTGCCACGCCGACAATTTTAACCTGATTTAAAAAACCGTTTGGATTCTTAAGCTTTAAAGATTTTTCTGCATGCACTACGCAGAAGCAAAACGGGGTCTGTTCCCTTCTTTGTATTGATGTATGCTCTTGAAATCAAAACGATCACCAACAATTTCATTAACTTTGTTTTTGCATTACCCAACGTCAATCTTCAAGTTTACCCATGCAAGAATCGTGATTTTTTTGACTTTATTCGCATTAATGATGTATTTTTAATTACATTATTATTGTTAAAAAGAAAAAATCATTTGTAAAAATTTTTTATTATTCACATTAATTATTCCCTTCTTGGTATTGGTGTTTTTATTTGTGAGTATTAGTGACCAGCCAAATGCTGGTTTTGGGCACCACTGCTTTATAGAATCGAAGATGCCTCGTTCTCCCTGTTACATACATTCCATTTCGGGTATACAAATTCACTCCACCCTACATTATATATTCTAGTGCTAGAACTTTTCAGTTCGAAAACTAGGGTTATTTCTCACCATGCTATGCTAAAGGAGAACAGTCATGTATAAAATAAATATACCACCGTTAATGTTATCATAACTAAAAGAATAAAAGTGCACCTGTATGTAGGTTTGGGGTCGTATGAAAAAATTGTTTGATCAATACTTCCTTGAGAAATTGTATGTATTTGTTTAGCATAACCAAACAGTTAATAAATTCAGCTTTCAACCTACGTTATGCTAGATTTTATCAAAAGTTTGGCCGTTTTATCGAAATTTGTTTATAAACATTTGGATTTTAAATTGCACATGTGAACATAAATCGAAACGACAATGGCCAGGAGAGGAGGAGCGCAACAGTTACAGACTGAAATTAAAACCGACGAAGAGCTGGAAAAATTTTTAACTCGTCCTGGATTGCTGAGTAAAAAAATATTTTTTTTATACAAAGTATTTATGTAAGCAAACATTTATGCTCTTTATAGTCTTGGAAGTATATTCAGAATGGTGTGGCCCATGTCTTGGAGTCCTTGGTACCCTGCGTAGAATTAAACTCGAAATAGGAGGCGAAAACTTACAACTGGCAATAGTATGTAGTATTTAAACACTATCTATATAAAAACTAACTATCTATATAATAACTTCAATCATAACTATAGTGCAGAGCCGATACTATTACGGCTTTAAAGCGGTTTTATAAGAGAAGTGAACCTACATGGCTATTTGCAACAGTAAGCATATCATCTTCACAAAGTACCAAATCCATTTTTCTGTCAATATTTTAAAGACATTTTATCAAGTTCGTTAAGCGAACGAGCTTAGACTCTACATGTACACTGAAAAAAAGACCAACTTCTAAAATCAAGAACATTCATCTTAAATATTTTGTTCTTGAAATAAGACCATTTTAAGACCAAATTAATAAAACTAAGATTATTAATCTAAAAATTCGCAGTTCTTAATATAAGAATTAAAAATCTTAAATTGATAAGAAAATATAAATATGTAATATTTAATATAAAGACAATAGTGGCACCGTGGCGCTCTGGTTAGAGTCGCCGCTTCAGTTTGGTAACAAGTCAAGAGATCGAAACCCGCTCTAGCCAAGGAAAAAATATATAATCGGAATATTTATAAAAAAAAAATCAAAGAAAAAAAAAAAGTTTAAAGTTTAAAACACCTGCCTTATTTTTTATTTTTGACTTGAGAATATAAGATTGTTTGGTCTTAAATTAAGAACTTATTCTTATTTAAAATGTTCTTAAAATCAAGATGTGTTTTCTAAATTTAAGAATTTTATGTTCTCGACGCATTTTTTTGACCAAAACTCTTAGTTCTGAGACCAAAATCTTGATTTTAGAACATTTTTGATATCAGTGTACCCATTAAAAGAACCTAAATAATGGTATGGCAATTGTTTATATTAAGTATTTACTATTATTCCTTAACAACTATTTTCATTTAGCCGTGTTGGTATTTATCTACCTGTCATTTTGTCTATGTATAATAACGCGTCGGTCTCATAATTCCTTTAATCTCATGATGCCGTCAGACAAGTGTTTTTTCACCATATATCTTTGAAAATAAAAATTGAGGGGGTATAATTCGACGCATTTATTGATTAGAATGAATGTGCATTCATGAATTTGACTCCCAACGGTCTCATCTGCTGCAATCCTTATAGTTTTCCCCAACGCACTTATGCCCCCATATCTCACGATCCAGGGGAGCTACCAAAAGTATTAGTTAATGCCATAACTTTCGATCGGTATTGGTAGTCGCCCTTCGCATTCTTCGTGATGCACCGTCACTAGAGTCAATTTTCGTTCGCAGTGGTGTATGTACGTATATGGGATTGAACTTGTATACTTCTATCCTGGGTATTTTCCAAGGTATTTTCAATTCTATCAGTCTCATGTATATATTTTTGGTATAGGGTGGAAAGGCTGTTAGTATTTTCTATGGCTCTGATGCCCCAAAATTAGTTGCTGTAATCATAAGAGAACTGGAAAAGACTTTACAAAACGCAACGCGTCCAACGTATCAAATAGGAGATCTACAGCCCATTGAGGCGGAAGCTTTAAAGGTCAAAACGGAAGCAATTGCAAGGGCTGAACGTATTGAACATGAAAAGCAACAGAAGAAGAGAATTGATTACCTAAACCGTTGTACGGATGTAATAATGGAAAATTTACCAGATATAGGTGTAACGGTTTTTGGGCCACAAGTATCACGAGACATGTTCAAGAAGCTTTCAGAGCCAGCCGAGCATCTTAAAATGCAATGTAAAGATCGAAAATATCTCGAAGTATTTGCGAAAGACTTTGAAATTATTAATTATGCTTGCAAGAATCCATTATCCGCTGATGTTATTGATCAATTAGATGGCAAAGAATTACTTGTGTGTTTCTGGAAAATAGATGAGGCCTCTGGGCCTATAACGCATGTGCTTGCTACATATGCGCATGAACTAACAAAGGAAAGAGTTGCTCCACCAGATGACGAAATAAATGTACCACATTCTATTCCACCCATCATAACGCCAATTAAGGTAAAATTCGAGGTTGAAATAGAAGGTACGTTTTCAAAACTTTTAAAATATAAGTGCGCTTCCAAATTTATTGTATTTTATAGATGGTGAAGTATGGGTGGAAGAAGTTAGCTCAGAAGAGGAAGCAAGAAAGGCAGCCGAGAGAAAAGCTGCTGAAAAATCGCAATCGGTTACTCGCCTGCCAGATGAATCTCGAGCAAAGGATCAGGAAGGAGCTGAGGATGATGACGAAGAGGAAGCAAGTGAAGAAGAAGAAGTAATGCAGGTTGCGCAGCCAGCATTTCCTAACATGGCTTTGGATATCGACTTGGGTCTTGATGATAACATTGTCAGTGAAGAGGAGATGGTGGAAGAAGAAGAGGAACTACCAAAACCTTTGACACGCATCAAGCGCGTCAAAATTCCGCCCATATGGGTGGCCAATAATCGTCGAACCCATGCTGCCTTGATCTATGTATTCTTCCGTAGCCAGACCGGTGGATTTTTGCCACCAGATCCACCACCAGAGCCACCTCACGTTATAATGGCATTTGAAGCATTTAAGCGAGATGATGTAATGGAAGTTGTGGAAGCGAGCAAAGAAGATGTACCTCAATATGGATTCTTCACTAACGACACTCCAGGAGAGGCTAAGCTAATAACGAATTCTATATATAAATACGATGAGTTAGAAGTACCTGCTTCGTAAGTTACCGCTGATTACAACCACTCAATATTACAAATTTTTTTACCCAGTGTCCATTAAATATGGGCGCAATTGGGAATATTGTTGTTTTTAGACCCCGTACTTAAAAAAAGTACAGGGGTCTATTAAGTTTGTTTCAAAAAAATGTGCGTAACAGGCAGAAGGAGGCGTGGCAGACCCCATAAAGTATATATATTCTTGATCAGCATCAACAGCCGAGTCGATATAGCCATGTCCGTCTGTATGAAAATCGAGATCTCAGAGACTATAAGAGCTAGAGACACCAAACTTAGTATCTAGGTTCATCTATATTGCAAGGAGATCAAGTTTGTTTTAGAATTTTGCCACGCCCCCTTGAACGCCCTAAAATCAAAATTTAAAATTTCAGTTCTAAATTACAAGAACAATTTGCAAGCGAGAAACTGCAGATAAATAGCGAATATATTAAAATAATAAGTTAAGCTGTTTAATTGTGTGAGGGTTGGCAGTAATCATAAATTAATACTTAGCAGAAAAATGCTGTTAACAAAGCTGAAATTAGGCAGACGAATGTTAGAGCGCTCCGTGGCGTACTGTGCTAAGTCGCTGAATTCATATAATTTTATGCTATCACGCAGGTCGAAGGTTCGAATCCTGCCTCGGACAAATGGTTTTTTTTTTTCATTTATTAATGTTATATTGTCATGTCTTATTGATCTTAAATTGACATATTCATTACCATTTGATGTTATTATACAATTTTTAATTCATTTTTCAATAAGATTGATTAACAAGCAATTTTGCTTGTTGTCGAACTAGATGATGGCTCAACGGGTTGAGTCCCCATACTTTGTAATCATATTTTGACATTGGGTTGCGGGTTCAAAACCCGGCTGTGTCAACTCCTTTTTTAAATTTAGCTGATTTTAGTCGTCTTCATAATCCAGCATGTTCATATTTATAAATGCTAATCTAGAAAATTCTTTTGTTTTGGCTCGTGCTTACATATGTATGTATGCGTGTGCTTAACCGATCTTGGAAATACACATATTGTTGTCTCGCTCTCTCTAACGCATATGTCGACTTTACATTGATTATTTGATGTTTTTAAATATAAAACCCTACGACGAATCAATGTTTAACTAAAATATAAATTAATTTTCACCAGTCTTTGCTTTTTTTCATACCAAGTACGGTGTCTCCGACAGTCGAGTATGGTCGACTGTATCGCGAGCGAAGCGAGCCGGGGTAGGCGAGCGAAGCGAGCAGGGGCGGAGCCCCCTTGTTTTTTTTAAATTTATATCTCCAAAAAATGTTATTTTCTTTATTTTTCAGAAGCGATAGATTCGTGCTTAAAGTTAACAAAGTTCAATCGTATACAATGCTATCGTTGGTGCAATTCGAACCCACATATTGTAGTAACGATGTTACATCTGGTCGCAAGGATGCACTCAAATTCTTTCCAGAAGATTATAAGACCGATGAAGAAATTCCATCGGATGCACAGAAAAAGCAAAAGAAGGTAAGCTTTTACACGAGCTAAAAGTCTAGTAACGAAAGCGTATTCAAGCCCCAAAATTGCTTATATCCAATTTTGTGACGAAATTTATTACATTTAATATATGAATTATTCTAAATTAAAAAAAAAAGAAGTTTAACATTCGACACTGCGCTTTAAAGTTATTTTTAGGTATTAAGAATCGTGAACTTTTTTGCGCAATGTGCCGAATGCCAAATTTTTTGTATTATTAATAATAATTTAATAAAAATTGTTAGAGGGGATGAGTTAAGACAAGTTTACTTTAGCTTAACTAAGATTTATGTAAAATTTCAAGTCTCTCGCTTTAATTTAGATTTCTTATAAATATTTCACACTTTTCCTCACATGGGGCGGTGAAGAAGGCGTGGCTCGATTGGTCCAAATTTTTCTCAGAGTTTGCTATAAAGTGTACCAAGTTTCAGGTAACTACATTATTCTAATTTCTGCCAACATTTTTGGATTCTGGTCCACTGTGCGTTGTATTAAATTGCCGAATAATTTTTCTAATCACATCTATGTGATATAGTAAACCGATTTAAATCAAATCCTTTGAGGATGTATAAGAAGTTTTTCTCAATTCCACACCACCACAGAGGCAAAGGATTTGCATCCGATTGTTCCTATGGCAGCTATATGATATAGTAATCCGACTTTGACCAACTTTGGTCAGAATGTTAGAGAAAGAAATACAAAAGCTATGAGTTTGGTTTGGATATCTTAAGAAACAAAAAAGTTTTTCATACTAAAGGTTAATTTTCATCCGATTGTTCCTATGGCAGCTATGTATATGATATAGTAATTTGACTCTGACCGAATTTGGTCAGAATGTAAGAGACAATCCCAAACATATAATCTGTAAGTTTGGTAAAGATATCTTAAGAAACAAAGTTTTTCGTACTAAGCAATTCTCTTTGCCTTGACCCCAAATTTGACCCACGTACAGGCGGAATTTTGGAAAACTCCTTCTTATAGCACGATCAAATCATCTCATATATCTGTGAGAATTTTAAATTTTCACCTTTAGCCGTGTGGTCAGTGAGCTAGTCAGGACAAAGAATTTTATATATATAAAATATGTGCGAGCGGGAATGATAATTAATTACAAATGTAAATGAAGTTTAGTCATAGTAAACTTTAGTATGAGTTTGGTTGAGATTTCTTAAGAAACAAAAAAGTTTTTCATACAAAGCAATTCCACGACCTCTGACCTCAGGTAAACACACTTCCAGGTGGAATTTTACAAAACGCCGTCCTATTGCACGATGAAATTGCCTCAGCTATGGTGTGTGAAAATTTCAGCTTTTTACCTTTAGCCGTTTGGCCTACACGTTGATGTGTCAGTGAGTCAGTCAGGACATAGATTTTTATATATATAGATTAACTAGGGGGCTCCGCCCCTGCTCGCTTCGCTCGCGGTCAAGAAATTTAGTTAATAATGTTAATTAAGTTTAGTCAAAGTAACCTTTAGTATGAGTTTGGTTGAGATTTCTTAAGAAAGAATAACAATTTTCATACTAATCGATAATTTGCATTATATTGTTCCTATGGCAGCTATATGATATAATAATTCGACTTTTACCAAATTTGGTCAGAATGATGAATGACAGTCCCAATCATATAATCTGTAAGTTTGGTAAAGATATCTTAATTTATATAATATAATATAATGCACATTAACCTTTAGTATGAAAAACTTTTTTGTTTCTTAAGATATCTAATTCAAACTCACAGATTGCATGTTTGCGACTGTCTCTTACAAACTGAAGCAATTTGGTCGAAATCGGTCAGCTATATCATATAGCTGTCATAGGAAAGATCGGTCGAAAATCAGGTGTTAGTATGACAAACTTTTTTGTTTCTTATGATATCTTAACCAAACTTACTTTGGGACGGTCTCTTACATTCTGACAAAATTTGGTCGAAGTCGGATTACTATATCATATGAAACTTACCTTTAGTATGAAAAACTCAGCAGCTGTATGATATAATAATCCGACCTTGACCATATTTGGTCAGAATGTAAGAGACAGTCCCAAACATCTAATCTGTAAGTTTGGTTAAGATATCTTAAGAAACAAAAAAGTTTTCCATACTAAAGGTTAATTTCATCCGATTATTGCTATGGCAGCTATATGATATAGTAATCCGACTTTGACCAACTTTGCTCAGAATGTAAGAGACAGTCCCAAACATCTAATCTGTAAGTTTGGTTAAGATATCTTAAGAATCAAATAAGTTTTCCGTACTAAAGGTTAATTTCATCCGAATATTGCTATGGCAGCTATATGATATAGTAATCCGACTTTGACCAAATTTGGTCAGAATGTAAGAGACAGTCCCAAACATCTAATCTGTAAGTTTGGCTAAGATATCTTAAGAAACAAAAAACTTTTCCATACTAAAGGTTAATTTCATCCGATTATTGCTATGGCAGCTATATGATATAGTAATCCGACTTTGACCAAATTTGGTCAGAATGTAAGAGACAGTCCCAAACATATAGTCTGTAAGTTTGGTTAAGATATCTTAACAAACAAAAAGTTTTTCATACAAAACAATTCCATGACCTTTTGACCTCGGGTAAACACACTTCCAGGTGGAATTTTACAAAACGCCGTCTTATTGCACGATGAAATTGTCTCAGCTATGTTGTGTGAAAATTTCAGCTCTTTACCTTTAGCCGTTTGGCCTACACGTTGATGTGTCAGTCAGTGAGTCAGTCAGTGAGGACAAAGAGTTTTATATATATGCATATTATTAATTTGGAGATTTCAATGCTCGGCCAAATTGATATTAGGTCCTCTCATGCAGCCCAATACATTGCAGAATGTGATGTGATGTCATATGACATTTTACAATGCACACATATATTTTAAAACAATTGTAGAAAATATTTATGTACATAAATCAAACATCAATAACAAATGTAATGTATGTAAAATGCAGAAGGAGGCGTGGCAGACCTCATAAAATATACATATTCTTGATCAGTATCAACAGCCGCGTCGATTTAGCCATGTCCGTCCGTCTGTTTGAACACGTCAATCTCAGAGACTATAAGAGCTAGAGACTTCAAACTTGGTATGTAGATTCCAGGATACCGTACGCAGATCATGTTTATTTTTAATCAGACCGCTATATCATATAGCAGCCATAGAAACGATCGGTCGAAAAGAAAGTTTTATTATGAACAACTTTTTTGTTTTCTGAGATATCTCAATCTTACAGAATAAGTATCTGCTTTGGTCCTCTACATCCTGAACAAATTTGGTTCAACTCGGTAAACTATATCATATAGCAACCATTGCAACGATCGATCGAAAATTAAGAATTAGTATGAAAATTTTTTTTGTTTATTAAGATATCTCAACCAATTTAAAAGAATTTTAATTTAAGTTGATCTTGTACATCCTGACCAAATTTGATTCAAATCGGTTTACTATATCAAAAAGCTGTCATTAGAACAATCAGTCAAAAATTTAATGTTATGGCTAGGGCTACAAATCTTAGGCGAGCCGCAGAACATCCAAGTGACTGGGCACAGGGTCGAGTGCGCTCAACTGTAGCCGCACCTCACTGCGATCGTGGTGAGCAGGGGGTGGGTCACCTTTGTTAGACCCCGTACTTAAAAAAAGTACAGGGGTCTATTAAGTTTGTTTCAAAAAAAATGTGCGTAATAGGCAGAAGGAGGGGTGGCAGAACCCATAAAGTGTATATATTCTTGATCAGCATCAACAGCCGAGTTGATATAGCCATGTCCGTCTGTCCGTCCGTCCGTCTGTATGAAAATCGAGATCTCAGAGACTATCAGAGCTAGAGACACCAAACTTGGTATCTAGGTTCATCTATCTAATTTTAATCCAGTCTTTGCTTTTTTCTCCGACAGTCGAGTATGGTCGACTGTATCGCGAGCGAAGCGAGCAGGAGGTAGGCGAGCGAAGCGATCAGGGGGCGGAGCCCCCTTGTTTTTTTAAATCTGTTTTTAGAGCTGCGCCTAGATTTCTGACAGCTAATAGATGTATCTGTAATTCTGTAATACACAAAATTTAAGGTCGTCGCTTTGAACATTATTATCTCCGAGACTATAAGAGTTGGAGCAATTAAGTTTGGTGACAACATTTTTAGGATGAGCTAATTACCTCGTAGTTAGTTGACCTTAGTCTGTAAGGATATTTACTTTCAGAGTGCCTTGTCTCCTTGTTTGGGAGTATAATTTACGGATATAAATTCATTTTAAAATCACTGGCGACGGCAGTCCGCGCAAGTCACGAGCAATATTATACAGGAAGAATGCAAAATTTGCTACGACTATGACTTTTGATAACTCACTTGGTTCATGACATGAGGGGGTTTAATTGAGAGGTGCACAAATTTAATTGAATGCAGCGTTGGAGCATTTCGGTTACATTTTTAAAATTTTTAATATTCTTATCAAATGCCAAAATTGTTTCATTTTAGAATAATTCATGTATTATTTCAATATCATTCGCAACAAAATTGGATATCAGAAATTTTTTGAATTTCATTTGCTTCTGACATTGTTTATTCATATATTAAATAATTCATATTACTCAATAGAAGAAGATTCAAGACGTAAGCGATGCAGATGAACCACGTAAACTGTCCACTGAGACCGGTAAATCCACTGAGCTTGCTGCTGGTGACGAAATCACGGAAGACGCACCCAAAGGCACAGAAGGGGAAGCACAAGCATTGGAAGCCCAAACAGGTGATACGCAACCGTCTGAAACTCCAAATGTTGCTGATCCTGCTGCTGTGCCTGTAGAGGGAACTCCAGCATCTGGCGATGCCACTGACGCACAACAGCCACTTAAAGAAGAAATAACAGCTGAACCAATAGAAGCACCTGCTGTTGATGGTTCTGCTCCCGCAGCGCCAACCGACCCAGCTCCAGTGGAATAGTTTGTTTGACACATTTATTTACACGCTTCTGTGACCAATACTGTGAAGAAATACATACCGATGGCCGTCTACAAAAATAGGTTGTTTTTATTTTTGCCTTAGGGTGTGCAACTTTAAAATTAAATAAAATAATTTGGTTTGGATGCTGCTGATGCTCACATTTCGCCATAGTTGCGAGCCGTAGGTCCAGATTGGTTTTATAGTGGAACTGTACAGTAGTACCTAGTTCAAGCAAAGGGGAAATCGAGCGTTTAAAAGCCAATAAAGGTTAAAGGTTTCAGAGTTATCGGCGTTTTCTTAGCTTCAATGTGCTCATATCAATTGAGCCGCTTGTCTAGGTGGACGCCAAGGTACATTACTTCATCAGCTTGGGGGAGTTGTGTATACGAGGTTAGCGGAGGGCAGGCTTGCCTGTTGAGAGTAAACGTTACGTGTTTGTTCGTTTATATTAATACGCCAGTCTGATAGCCATTTCCCCACTACCACCAGATGATCAGCTAGTTTTGATTTTGTTTGAGTACGGCATCTGGAGGGACTTAGGATCGCGGTGTCGTCGGCAAACGTAGATGTTGTTTGCCGCTCGTTTGTAGGGATGTTTGCTGTGTAAATGACATATAAGGTTGGCCTCAGTATGCTGCCTTGAGAAACTCCAGCTTTAATTATGTGGTCGTCAGACGTTGCATCTCACTGCGAAGACTATTGTAGAGGTACGACTCGAGTAGCTTGTGGGTGTAAACAGGGAGTGTCGTTTTGATTTTGTACATGAAGCCACACTCTGTCGAAGGCCTGAGAGACGTCAAGAAATATCGCACTGCAGTATTCCCGACATTTGGAAATTCTAAAAGTAGGAGTTTGCGCAAAAAAAGAGAGTGATTAACGGAGTCGAACGCTTTAATAAAATCAGCGTAAGTGACTTCAGTTTGAATTTTATTTCAAATCCCTGTATAACAAGAGAAGAGAATTTCAATAAGTTAGTGGTAGTAGATTTATATTTCACAAACCCATGCTAACAGGGTAAAATTATTGACCTACGAAGATATTGCAGTTGAGAAGTTATCAGTTTTTCAAAAGTCTTAGGAATAGCAGAAAACTTAGAAATACTTCTCTAGTTACTAACATTAGATTTGTTTCCTTTTTTGTGGAGAGGAATGATAAATTATTTTTTCCAAATATTAGGGAACAAATTTTACAAGAGTTTCAACAGACCTTCAGCGCACTACCTAAGCACACAGCCTGGTACTCTATCTGGACCCGGTGAAAACACGGGTTTAACGGCCTTAAGATCATTTAATAGCGAGCAACTGCAACTTACGAGTATTGGACTACAGCTGATGTTGATTGGGATACTGCAAGTCATTAATAAAAAGTTTAAAAAAGATTAAACAATGACAAAATAATTTTGTTTTTAAGATTATATGGTCAGATGAAACAAAAATTAATCGATTCGAATCAGACGGACGCTCCTGGTATTGGCCTAGATATCCCACAATCCAGTCGCAAAGTAATGTGCGCCAAACTGTCAAGCACGGTGGCGGCTCTATTATGGTTTGGGGCTGTATTTATAAAAATGGGGTTGGTCCCTTGGTTTTAATCGATGGAATTATGTGAAAGGAACAATATCTAAGCATTCTGCGAGAGAATCTTCCGGAAGTCTTCTTGAAAATAGGTCTTGCTGCTAAAAAATGAATTTTTCAGCAAGACAATGACCCAAAACACACGTCCCATTTGGTCAAAAATTGGTTATCAGACCAAAAATCCAGTCCATGAAGTGACCACCGCAATCTCCCGACATGAATCCTATTCAAAATTTATGGAGCCAGATCGGTAATTGTCTAGTACGTGCACGACCTCTCCCAAATTCGCGAAAAAAAAAATCCTCGATGGACCGCGAATTATCATGAATTATCGTGTAATTAGTTCGTCCCACTTTTTTTCATTGAAACTAATAAAACTACTATACATTTTACCTAATTTTGAAAGGCCTGCTTTGATTTTTTTTTGTATTTTTCGCTAAACTTTAAAATGCATTTAAAAAGGAACCGCGGCAGAGCGGGACAAAATTCTTATACGATTATTCATGTTAATTCGTCTATCTAGGGTTTTTTTCATAATTTTTGGCAAGGTCGAGCACGTACTAGACAATTACCGAGATCTCAATTGATCATATTGAACGCTATATGTCGTTTGAAATAACGAGAAAGATCCAAGAAAGAGCCAGTTGTCTTGAACTTCTTAAACAAAGAAAGAGCCAGTTTCCATTTTCCTTAATATTTTTGAGATTTGTTAATTCCCACGTAAACCAGATAGGTTTGTTCGACGTACATATGTTCATGGATCACAAACGCAAACACTAATATCAAGTAAATGGCTTAAAGTAGAATACAAAATCTTGATTGAACTATCCATGTCCGAGCCACTGTTGTAATAGCATAAACGGGCGACACTGGGTTGCATATATATTTAGCCAACGAGATGCAACGAGTGAGAGTGGAATCCAAGACAGGCAGCGGTACGGGACCCTACTGGTGGTAGCTCGTGCCGGGAGGTGGGAGTGGGTTTGCTACCGTCCTGAAATTCCTGCTATCTATCAAATTTAATTATAGAGTCCCTAAAGTGGAGTCTAACTCCGAAACGACATTAAAAAAATAAACGAGATCTGAGATCGGTTGATCTCCGACACCTGTCCAAACACTATCTTCTAGGAAGCACGACAGCTTCGTTCGTGGGGGATCCAGTTGGTTTTGCGTTGCGAGGTTTGAGTTGTTCGTAACCTCGAGAATGCGCTCTTTACCCACCCAACCAATTGGACTTTCTGCGCAGAAGTAACTTTTGGAAAGTCCCCAAGTACAATTGCTGCTCACATTAAATTAAGATATTTCGGCCATTAGGAAAATAAAAAGTTACTGACTCATGTCAAAAAAAAAACTTAATAAAAGAAAACATAACAACGATGAAGAATTCATTTCATTATGGGGTACAATTTTATTTAATTTTTAATTAAGGCTACAGTTGTAATCAACATAATTTGAAAACAGTTTTAATTTAATTTATGATCACGTTTATCAAAGTTTTCATATTGAAATTTTTCATACTTTATTTATTTCAGCTTACACAAAATTTTCCTACTCTATTTATTTCAGCTTATGTATTTTTATTTATTTCATCTTATGTATTTTTATTTATTTCAGCTTATGTATTTTTATTTATTTCAGCTTATGTATTTTTATTTATTTCAGCTTATGTATTTTTATTTATTTCAGCTTATGTATTTTTATTTATTTCAGATTATTTATTATTATTTATTTCAGATTATTTATTATTATTTATTTCAGATTATTTATTATTATTTATTTCAGATTATTTATTATTATTTATTTCAGATTATTTATTATTATTTATTTCAGATTATTTATTATTATTTATTTCAGATTATTTCTGATTATTTATTTCAGATTATTTATTATTATTTATTTCAGATTATTTATTATTATTTATTTCAGATTATCTATTATTATTTATTTCAGTTTAAATATTTCTATTGATTTCAACTTCTTACTTGAGGATATATATATCGGTATTTTTTGTTTACATTTAAAACTAATACTGAAACTGTGTGCATTTAATTTATAATCATATTAATAAAATAATTTTTCGTTACAAATTTAACTATTTTTGCATCACTGTGCAGGTGCAATTAATCAAAAAGCAAAAATTTTTCTAAGTCACAGCTACAAAAGAAGTGAGCGCATATATCTTGCAGCCACTATGCAAAGCACGCAAAGCAAAAACTGTCAGCGCAACAGCTGATCGCTTTGCTCAAGCGCACGGTTGTATGTATGTATGAGTGTTGTTGTTGTTGGAGGGTAGTTTTGATATGTTAATATATATATGTTGTTGTAGTAAAAAAATATATACTTATGTCAATTTGATTTGATTACTTTACAAAAATTTTCTTTTAAATTAAAAATTGAAATTTTACATTTTTTAACGCATGATATATAACAATTTTTTTTTTGTTTTATTTTTCGTTTTTAGTTTGCCATATAATAAGGTTTAATGAAAATAATAAAAATATAAACAAAAAAATAACTCACATGTAAATGAATGTATGTATGTGTGTATGTGTCCAACGTTGGAAAGCTTTCCCACGGGGAACGATGTAGGTGTGTGTATGATGATGTGTGTGTGTGTAGGTGATGATGTGTGTTAGTGTTAGTATTAGTATTATTTTCACTTTTTAATTTACTATTATATAGGCATGTTTTTTTTCTTTTCTTTCTTTGTTGTTATTATATTTTTTTTTCTCTTCTTTGATTTCTTTTTTTTTTATTCTTCTTTTTATTTTAAATTGAAATTTTAATTCAAAAATTAATTTTTTTCTCACAACTGGCGCCGATCTGGCAAGCTGCGGCTAAGCTTTTAAGAGGGAAGAGCTTTATCTCCCAACACAACAACAAACACTGCACACAATTAAAGTTGCCACTATGCACTTTACAATTGAGCTGACCAAAATTTCCCTCAATGCACTACACTGTCACTTTTATATTAGAATTTTAACTTTTTATATTTTTTTGCACTTTGTATTTTGGTTGATGACGAGGGGGGAGGCGGGACTTGTGCTCTCAGCGAATTCCCACGGCGAACCAAAGGGGAAGGAAAAGCTTTCGCTCTCCGGCGAGTCCAGGAGCGGATTTGCTGCTGCAAGGGCCTGACTGCCAATCCAAACGAAATCCAATGGGAGTCTTGCCAATTGGGCACAGATACTCCGGGTATTCCAAACAAAATTGTGCATCCACACCAGAGCTCACATAGGCCCGCTGGCCAACAATGTAAGAGCTGATTGCTGGTGTGGATGACTTATGTGTGTATTTTAACCAATACACAATCTAATGGGCAGAAATAAAAGCGACTTTAGTATATAATTATTACTTGCAATTGACATTGCAGAACATACCTTTTTAAACAAAAGCAAAACTGCTGCCGATGAAAACGCAGGGGACCAGAGAAGCCAAGCGAAAAGTCCAATATATATAATTTCTTCAATTGGAAATTTTGTTCCAATTAGAAAAAATACTGCCTTTGCACGGTGGAGATTTTTCCACCACAGTGTGCGTTTTTCCAATTAGAGTTTATAATTTAACCTCACACGGGGAGGAGCTTAAAAAATCCACCGTGGGGTATATGTCGTCTCGTTTTTTTCCAATCAGCAAAGAGAATGATGGCAGCCGCATGGTGAGCTTTTATAGTGCTCAATTCCAATAAGCGCAGCTTTGCATATCGATAATGGAATGCAGCTTGCAGCTGTGTATGGGGGAGCAATCGCTACTAAAAGCTTTCCAATGCAGCTGGCAGTCACACAAAAGCTACTTGATATAACTATCGCTACACATATATTTTTATCGCAAGCGATCGATAGATCGAAACTGACTGCGATAAAAACAACAAAATTTGAATTTCAAAAATCTAAACAACGGCAACCGTTACACCACCCGATAATTCTGCCAGCGCTCGCGGAGCAGATTAACGGGAAATCAGGCACGAATGTCCTTAGCGTGAAAAGTTCCAACTTCTCTACCTGTCAGGTCTTCAAGCAAATAAAAACAATTTCCAAGTTTCTTTTTCACGCGACATTTGATAAATTGCGGAGCAAGTTTCGCATTGAAATTCTGAGCAAATTTACTCAAAGTAAAGTTTCTGCGGAACACCTCCTGATCTTCACAAAATGAAACTGGCTTTGAACGAAGATTATATTGGGCCACATTTCTATCATATGCTTGGCGAATATTCTGCTGAATATCTCGACGCAACATAGCCAAGTTATCTGAACGATCCAAAGGAACCATGGGCTCTTCAAGCATAGCTAACTTCTTTAATAGCTTGTAATCCTTGCCATGGGTAATCATGTCTAAGCCAAATAATACTCGATAAGGGGAACAACCTAACGACTGATGAAGAGCAGATCTCAATGCACATGATATTCCAGATAAATGGATATCCCACTCTCTGTGATCCTGGCTAATATAAGAACGTACAGCTGCTAGTAATGAGCGATTTACACGCTCTGCAGCATTACTCTGGGGCGAGTAAAGGGCTGTATAAACATGAGAAATTCCCAGTTTGGTCAAAAGGGCATTAAATTCACTGGCTTTGAATTGCGAACCATTATCGCTTACGACAGTTTCTGGTACACCATAGCAATTAAAAATTTGTTCCACCATAAATTGACAAATGTTGGCCGTAGTAAATTTCTTAAGCGGACACAACCAATGAAACTTGCTAAAGTGGTCAAGCACAATCAAAAGGCCAATGTGTCCTTGCTTACTACGTGGGTAAGGTCCAAGTAAATCAATATATAAGCGCTGAAAAGGACGAACAGTGGGACAATGCTCTCCCATGGGTGGACGAAGAGTGTAGTTTGGGGCTTTCGTAGCTTTGCAAATGTCGCAGTTGCGAACATAATCGCGCACGTCTGATGCTAAACCAGGCCAAAACAAATGACGACGAATCTTCTCCAATGTCTTTTGTATGCCTCCATGCGACGAAACTACGCTGTCATGAGCTTGTTTGAGTACACTGGGACGTAAGCGTACAGGTACCCATAACTTCCAAGAAAGTCCTTTCCTGTTCGGTGTCACCTAACGCATGCTCTGTCCGTTTATATAGACGTTGGTCTATTATTTGAATATCCGGGAAAGAAGATTTATTTTGATCAAATTCAGCCACTAATTTTAAATATTCAGCATCCTCAAATGCATCATCTTCTAGCTCAACCATTGGTCCAATTTCTAATTCCGCAACTTCTTCTTCCGATAGGCGAGATAACGCATCTGGAACACAATGATCCTTGCCTTTCCTATGGGAGAACGAAAACTTATATTGTTGCAAGCGGAAAATCCATCGGGCTAGTCGACCTGATACATTTTGTTGCCGCCTGAGCCACAGGAGGCTCGAATGGTCTGTCACCACTTCAAATTCCTGCATTTCCAAATAACATCTAAATTTCTCGATCGCTAGAATTACTGCCAAACACTCTCTCTCGGTGACACTGTAATTTCGTTGCGCACTGCTTAGTTTTTTCGACATAAACGCTATCGGTTTTTCGTCACCTTCCTCCGAGAGTTGAACAAGCACAGCACCTATACCAAAATTACTAGCGTCACAATGCAAAAAGAATTTTTTGGAGAAATCTGGATTTTGCAGAACAGGAGTGGACGTTAAAATAACTTTTAGCTTTTCCATAGCTTCCTGGGCTTCGTCTGTCCATACAAACTTTTTCTTTGAGGACAAAGTTTCGGTAATTGGGCAAGTCAGTTCGGCAAAACCTCGAATAAAACGCCGGTACCAACCGCAAACACCTAAAAATCCGCGAACTTGTTTCAAGTTTCGGGGCGGGGGCCAATTTCGAATACAGGATATTTTATCCGGATCTGTACAAATACCTTGATTATTAATAACATATCCAAGATAATTTATGCTCGTGACACAAAAGTGACTTTTCTCGATATTTAGAGTCAGATTCGCTCGCTTGAATTGTTCGGCAATACGTATAAGTACCGCAAGATGCGATGAGAAGTCTTCTGACACCACGCACAAATCATCCAAATATCCAAAAACACAATGACGTAGATCAGGTGGAATAAGACTATCCATGAGTCTACACATAGTGGAAGGGGCATTACACAGCCCGAACGGCATAACCTTAAATTGGTATAAGGGTAAACCAGGGACAGTGAACGCGGTAAGGGGCTTCGCTTCCTCACTTAGCTCAATTTGCCAATAAGCATCTTTCAAATCCAGTTTGGTTATTATATTAGCACGGGGAAGTCGAGAAAATATTCCGTCGATGCTGGGTAGTGGATAAGCATCCTTTTTAGTGACGTCATTAAGCCTTCGTGCATCCAGGCAAAGACGAACTTTCTTGGGTTTCACCACCATTCTCATTGGAGAACTCCAAGGACTTGTCGAGGGCTCGATTACTCCTAAGTCTAACATGCGCTTAATTTCAGCATACAACAGCTGTTCAACAGCAGGACTGACAGGATAAAACCTCTGCTTGACGGGTTTCGCATCTCCAATATCAATGTGATGCTGAATCAGCTGAGTCCGACCTAATCCATCAACACAACTTGGAAACAATTTCTTGACCACGTCTAGTTGAGATTGTTGCAAGCTAGTTAAAGGGTATAAATTCGAATCAGTGGACTCAGGTGCCGGCTCTATTTCCACTGCAGAAATAATATTCGGGGCCAATGAAAATAATTTCCAAAAGTCTATGCCCAGGATCAGATTCTGTTTAATCGATGGGATGACAAAAAGCTTCATAGGCTTCTTCTGGTCTTTATATGTCATCACCACGTTTAAAACACCAATCACTTCATGCCCTTTTCCATCTGCTGTTCTCACATGAGACTTGATCGGCTTAAATTCTGGCAAAGTGATCATGTCTTGACCAGCAAAACTATTACCAACACATGAGACATTGGCACCAGTGTCTAGTAGTCCATGCTCCATCCGGTTTAAGAAAGAAACCGTAGCATAACTACGCATATCCTGTGCATTACTAAAAATAGCGGAAACTAATAAACTACGAGTTTTCTTAATATTCTTATAATAATTTCTTATCCGTAAAGAACTCAACTTAGGCTTAACGTGAACTTCATTGAAAATACGATCTCTAACTACTAAATAATTATCTAGTTTGTCTCTATAAATATCATCTAAATTACTAACAACAGCACTGGGCACAACCTCTTTTTGTGCTCGCACTAAAATTTTTACTGGCTGCGATTTAAGAGGAGCAGCACTTGACAATGTTTGAGGATCTACTTCCGGGGCAACCGACTTTGGTTGGTTGCACCCTCCTGGCGGTTTTCCGACACGCGTCGTATACATGTCTGACATTGTGGCTTATAGACATTGAGAGCTCCGCAGCCATAGCAGAAGACTCTGCGATCAGCCAGACAATCTTCCCAGAAGTGTCCAAGCTCATCACAATTCCAACATTTGACCTTTGGCCCTGCCTGACGCAATGCAGCAACTTCACCCGTTAGATCAAGTTCAGAACTCATATCGACGTCTGACAATGCTTCCTCCAGGGCGTATACTTGTTGTCGATTAGCTGTAAACTTGGGTTTCGACAAATCTGTGGGATTTGTACGCAACTCTTTTATAAGATTTTCATTCATCTGCACAAGCCTGCGCAGATGACCTACTGACTCGATGACTTCAAACAATAACTTATGACGATGAACTGGGAGCAAGTTGTTCTTTAAAATTTCCAGCAGTTCTTCTTCGTCAATTTTGATAGCGACCCGATCCATCAATGATAACACATCGTCGTAGAACGCTGTGAAAGATTCTCCAGGCTTCTGTTTACGAGATCGGACTTTTTCCTTAAGCATGAAATCGGAGCGATATTCTTTAAATTGCTGCCGAAGAGCAGCACAAAAATCTTTCCACACAATTGAAGAAACTTGTTTGTGATGGCGCCAATACCAATCGCGCGCTTTTCCAACAAACAAAACATGCATGTGCTTACAAAGAGCACGAAAATCGCTATCTAGCGTTTCATCTGTTAACGCTCGCACCCGATAAATGAACTCTTCTACGCCCAATCCGTCCTCAGCTCCATTGAATGTAACATTCCATTTCTGCATGATATCTGCAATGCGTTTAGGGTGGCCAGAAGTATAGGTGGGAGAAGAACCCGCACGTGGTACTACTTCTGCCGGCATGGTGCTACTGGGTGGGCTTACTTGCAACGAGGCTAACATTCTAGACACCGATTGCTCAATCATAGATTGAATAAGAGCATAATCTGGTGTAGGGTTTTGACGATGATTATTACCACCTCGCGATGGTCGACCTCGCCTCTGGTTAATCACTGGCTGGTTCACAGCAGCATCTGCAGGATTCGATGTATTGCTGCCATTCAAACCCTCTGTTGGTGGATCTGCAGCCTCCACATTTGCTGCTGCCTCTATGGCTTTCGCTAGGTTTCTAGTAACCGGACGATGTACAACCGCGGCCGTCTTGGGACGTGCTCCTGTACGATTCGTTGCCGGGGAACAGTTACCAACGACTAATTTACATGATCCAATCGTGCATGCAGTATTACAACGTGGACATTGAGCATTGGTTTCAAACCAACTTTCCAAACAACCTTGATGAAAAACATGGTTACAACCTGTCATGAGACATGGTTGCGTATTAGTCATATCAAAAGTACAGACAATGCAAGCGTTATTTCTTGCCTCAGTCTGAGACTGTTCTACGGGACTGTGAATAAGCGACGTCATGAATAAATGTATCCTAATATATGGCCAAAATAACTAAAATAAGTGAACAATTTCCACAAAACCTAAAGATTTTCTTACGAACGAAGGAGAGGGATTTTTCTGGGCTATTGAATCTAATCATTGAACCGATGAACTACAGTAGCTAGTGATTCTTCGCTGAATCGCTTAGCCTTAGTATAGATACGCACTGTCCGCGTCCTCTATATTCATAAAGCTAAAAGAAATCAGTATCAAAGTCCTACCCTGAAGCTATCTGATCAATCAGCATGGCAAAAATTACATTTTATTTCCGAAACGATGATACGAAAAAGATTTACGAAGTGACAATTCGGCAAGGCATTCGGCAGAGCCAAATGCACAAGAGTCAACGAACGTATACGCAATATTTTCGAACCCTCCAAACGGACACAAAACTCTACCTTTGCGATACGACGAGCAACGATGAGCAATAGTTGTTAAGCGACCTATCGTCAAGGACTATTAATACAAAATCAACCTCAGTGACATTTCAGCAGGGTATTCGGCATAGCCAAATACTCCAGATTCATGAAAGTATGAGAACGTATTGATAAAAATTAATCCCATCAGGGTATCCTTCTAAGAATACACACTGATACACTTAAGCCAAGGATCAGCAATAAGCTAGCTGAACCATGCTCAAACAACCGACATGTGAGGCAACTAACTATCAGCATTATTAACAAATTGTTGTTTTCTGGTTTTAATAAGCCACGAAATTCGTTAGCGGCCCCACGTTCTGGGCGCCAAAACTTGTAATAGCATAAACGGGCGACACTGGGTTGCATATATATTTAGCCAACGAGATGCAACGAGTGAGAGTGGAATCCAAGACAGGCAGCGGTACGGGACCCTACTGGTGGTAGCTCGTGCCGGGAGGTGGGAGTGGGTTTGCTACCGTCCTGAAATTCCTGCTATCTATCAAATTTAATTATAGAGTCCCTAAAGTGGAGTCTAACTCCGAAACGACATTAAAAAAATAAACGAGATCTGAGATCGGTTGATCTCCGACACCTGTCCAAACACTATCTTCTAGGAAGCACGACAGCTTCGTTCGTGGGGGATCCAGTTGGTTTTGCGTTGCGAGGTTTGAGTTGTTCGTAACCTCGAGAATGCGCTCTTTACCCACCCAACCAATTGGACTTTCTGCGCAGAAGTAACTTTTGGAAAGTCCCCAAATACAATTGCTGCTCACATTAAATTAAGATATTTCGGCCATTAGGAAAATAAAAAGTTACTGACTCATGTCAAAAAAAAACTTAATAAAAGAAAACATAACAACGATGAAGAATTCATTTCATTATGGGGTACAATTTTATTTAATTTTTAATTAAAGGCTACAGTTGTAATCAACATAATTTGAAAACAGTTTTAATTTAATTTATGATCACGTTTATCAAAGTTTTCATATTGAAATTTTTCATACTTTATTTATTTCAGCTTACACAAAATTTTCCTACTCTATTTATTTCAGCTTATGTATTTTTATTTATTTCATCTTATGTATTTTTATTTATTTCAGCTTATGTATTTTTATTTATTTCAGCTTATGTATTTTTATTTATTTCAGCTTATGTATTTTTATTTATTTCAGCTTATGTATTTTTATTTATTTCAGCTTATGTATTTTTATTTATTTCAGCTTATGTATTTTTATTTATTTCAGATTATTTATTATTATTTATTTCAGATTATTTATTATTATTTATTTCAGATTATTTATTATTATTTATTTCAGATTATTCTATTATTATTTATTTCAGATTATTTATTATTATTTATTTCAGATTATTTATTATTATTTATTTCAGATTATTTCTGATTATTTATTTCAGATTATTTATTATTATTTATTTCAGATTATTTCTTATTATTTATTTCAGATTATTATCTATTATTTATTTCAGTTTAAATATTTCTATTGATTTCAACTTCTTACTTGAGGATATATATATCGGTATTTTTTGTTTACATTTAAAACTAATACTGAAACTGTGTGCATTTAATTTATAATCATATTAATAAAATAATTTTTCGTTACAAATTTAACTATTTTTGCATCACTGTGCAGGTGCAATTAATCAAAAAGCAAAAATTTTTCTAAGTCACAGCTACAAAAGAAGTGAGCGCATATATCTTGCAGCCACTATGCAAAGAAACAAAAACTGTCAGCGCAACAGCTGATCGCTTTGCTCAAGCGCACGGTTGTATGTATGTATGAGTGTTGTTGTTGTTGGAGGGTAGTTTTGATATGTTAATATATATATGTTGTTGTAGTAAAAAAATATATACTTATGTCAATTTGATTTGATTACTTTACAAAAATTTTCTTTTAAATTAAAAATTGAAATTTTACATTTTTTAACGCATGATATATAACATTTTTTTTTTGTTTTATTTTTCGTTTTTAGTTTGCCATATAATAAGGTTTAATGAAAATAATAAAAATATAAACAAAAAAATAACTCACATGTAAATGAATGTATGTATGTGTGTATGTGTCCAACGTTGGAAAGCTTTCCCACGGGGAACGATGTAGGTGTGTGTATGATGATGTGTGTGTGTGTAGGTGATGATGTGTGTTAGTGTTAGTATTAGTATTATTTTCACTTTTTAATTTACTATTATATAGGCATGTTTTTTTTCTTTTCTTTCTTTGTTGTTATTATATTTTTTTTTCTCTTCTTTGATTTCTTTTTTTTTTATTCTTCTTTTTATTTTAAATTGAAATTTTAATTCAAAAATTAATTTTTTTTCTCACAACTGGCGCCGATCTGGCAAGCTGCGGCTAAGCTTTTAAGAGGGAAGAGCTTTATCTCCCAACAACAACAAACACTGCACACCATTAAAGTTGCCACTATGCACTTTACAATTGAGTTGACCAAAATTTCCCTCAATGCACTACACTGTCACTTTTATATTAGAATTTTAACTTTTTATATTTTTTTGCACTTTGTATTTTGGTTGATGACGAGGGGGGAGGCGGGACTTGTGCTCTCAGCGAATTCCCACGGCGAACCAAAGGGGAAGGAAAAGCTTTCGCTCTCCGGCGAGTCCAGGAGCGGATTTGCTGCTGCAAGGGCCTGACTGACAATCCAAACGAAATCCAATGGGAGTCTTGCCAATTGGGCACAGATACTCCGGGTATTCCAAACAAAATTGTGCATCCACACCAGAGCTCACATAGGCCCGCTGGCCAACAATGTAAGAGCTGATTGCTGGTGTGGATGACTTATGTGTGTATTTTAACCAATACACAATCTAATGGGCAGAAATAAAAGCGACTTTAGTATATAATTATTACTTGCAATTGACATTGCAGAACATACCTTTTTAAACAAAAGCAAAACTGCTGCCGATGAAAACGCAGGGGACCAGAGAAGCCAAGCGAAAAGTCCAATATATATAATTTCTTCAATTGGAAATTTTGTTCCAATTAGAAAAAATACTGCCTTTGCACGGTGGAGATTTTTCCACCACAGTGTGCGTTTTCCCAATTAGAGTTTATAATTTAACCTCACACGGGGAGGAGCTTAAAAAATCCACCGTGGGGTATATGTCGTCTCGTTTTTTTCCAATCAGCAAAGAGAATGATGGCAGCCGCATGGTGAGCTTTTATAGTGCTCAATTCCAATAAGCGCAGCTTTGCATATCGATAATGGAATGCAGCTTGCAGCTGTGTATGGGGGAGCAATCGCTACTAAAAGCTTTCCAATGCAGCTGGCAGTCACACCAAAGCTACTTGATATAACTATCGCTACACGTATATTTTTATCGCAAGCGATCGATAGATCGAAACTGACTGCGATAAAAACAACAAAATTTGAATTTCAAAAATCTAAACAACGGCAACCGTTACACTGTACAGCCTGACCAGTCAGTTTGAGATAAGAGCTGAGAAAGTTTAGAAAAATTGGCTTTCCGAAATTGACGAGCCTTCTGATATGGGAGCCTTAGATGAATGATATGGGTCTTCTGGAACAGATGGATACAAAAAAGGGATCCAAGACAAAAATTTGACCCAGCATCCTATGTAGAGAATTTGGAATTAATCTGAAAGAATGACATCCCAAATATATTATCGAGAAAATCATGTTGGGTCGTGGAAGTCTGTACGTTTGAGTCGAGGTAAGCAGTCCAATTTGCTCCAGCAATATTAAAATTAACAACAACAAGATAATCACGATCAGAAAGCAAAGTTAAAACAGAATGAATAGCATTAGATTGCATAGAATATACATAATTGTCCGAGGAAGGTGGCTCATACATTTTCTTGACGCGAGACTTAGAATTTTTATCAGCAGAAGTAAGTTGAAAACGGCTATTGAGTACATATATCCACACAGTCAGACCACTGAGGTAAGTAATTGTAGTTTAGTTGCTCCTTATACATGGACTTGGTTACGGTACCGAAGAATATGAAACACTTATTGTCGTACACTCGATTGAAGCTTGCCAATGCCTTGGGATAATTCGCATCAGAAACAGAAAAGTGAAACAGTACCTAAGACTGTGTTCGGCAAACACGACAATAAATGATTGAATTTCTGGATATTTATTATTGGACGATCAGAGTCAACCAGACTTTCAAACAAACCAATAAAATGTTTGGCTTCGGCATGCTCACCACTGAACCTTGGTGATTTCATTTTCAGCAACAAAGAACGTTGAGGAGTTGTCAGCAACTTATCGAAATCTTATGATTCATTTATCTGAGCAATATACAACGATTTGGCCATAACACAGGATTCCTTTAATGTTTCGCGAGTATTATTATCACGTTCAATGTCATCTATCTCCGATTGCAGATTCATTGCCTTGGTAATGTATGAGTTCAATATTTCCAAGCGTCATTGGATTTGATTATTATTTTTTTTAATATAGCCCTTTTCATGCGATATATGTCGTCTTTAACTTTTTCAAATTTAGTAAACAATCACCAGCATCGAGCACTGTGTCGTTTAGATCTTTTTTGGGTGGCATGTTCATAACCGAAGTATTTGACGCATAGAAAAGTTGATACATTTTAACACCCCGTAAGTTTGTTTCAAAAAAAATGTGCGTAACAGGCAGAAGGAGGCGTGGCAGACCCCATAAAGTATATATATTCTTGATCAGCATCAACAGCCGAGTTGATATAGCCATGTCCGTCTGTCCGTCCGTCCGTCTATATGAAAATCGAGATCTCCGAGACTATAAGAGCTAGAGACACCAAACTTGGTATCTAGGTTCATCTATCTAATTTTAATCCAGTCTTTGCTTTTTTCATACCAAGTACGGGGTCTCCGACAGTCGAGTATGGTCGACTGTATTGCGAGCGAAGCGAGCCGGGGGTAGGCGATCGAAGCGAGTAGGGGGCGGAGCCCCCTTGTTTTATTTTGTTTATTATCACAGCAGCACGAAGCGTGCGAAAGGCGGCTACATACACGAAGAATCGAAAATTTTCTACGACTGTCCGATCGGATTGACTAAACTTTTAGTAACTTACCTGGTTCATGAGATAAGTGGGTGTAAGTGGGAGGGGCAAACTTTTAATGATTGCAGCTACTGGGGTCGTTGGAGCTTTTGTTTAAAATTTATAATTTTTAAAAATGTATACCAAAAATTTCGCTTCGAATGGTACCTCGATCATTCCAATCCGACATTTAGTTCAATAGATATTAGCTCGGCTGAAAATTTAGTATCGTTTCTATCGGAGGACGCCACTTGAATTAAATCTGTATAATTTTTAATGAGTACCAACCTTCAAAAGATATAAGTTTTAATTTCATAGCTATCGGACTAACAGTTTTTAAGATTTTTGGGTGAAGCAACTTTTGATATTTTGGAAAAATTGGCTAATAAGTTGATGAAACATTGTTTTTTCATGAAAAAAATTATGTTGATGCCAAAAAGTGGCTGATAAGTTTTATCCGGACTCTGCACCAGAAAAAGCACCCAATTGTAAGTAGTTTTCTAAATTCCGTACAGGCCATATGACGCCGAAGACGATAAACGCAGTGGTCGCCCAAAAGAGGCAGTTATGGACGAAAATATACAAAAAAAAATCCACAAAATGATCTTGGAAGACCGTAAAGTGAAGTTAATGGTAAAGCTGACACTCTGAAGATATCAATGGAACGCGTTGGACTTATCACTCGTGAATATTTGGGTATGAGAAAGCTCTGTGCATAGTAGGTGCCGCGCGAGCTCAAAGTCGACCAAATGTAACAACGAGGGGATGATTCTGAGCAGTATTTGAAGCTGTTCAACCGTCTCAAATCCGAATTTTCGCGTCGATATCTGACTTTGGATGAAACGTGGCTCGATTATTTCATTCCGGAATCCAATCGACAGTCAGAAGTGGACTGCACGCGATGAACCGACTCAAAAGCGTGGAAAGTCGCAATAGTCAGCTGTCAAAGTTATGGTTTCTGTACTTTGGGATGTGCATTGAATAACTTTCATCGACTACCTTAAAAAAGAAAAAACCATAAATATCGACTATTATGTAGCCATGCAAAATAGGAAAGTGCTGTTTCTCCAGGACATTGCACCGTGTCACAAATCGATGAAAACGATGGCAAAATTGCATGAACTGGGCTTCGAATTGCTGAAAAGGCTAAGCATCAATGCACCCAAACACAAATCTTATCATTTAAGTTTATTGCTTTAAGCTTAGTTTCCTCCAAAGCTAGGGGGTAGCGAAATAGAAATGTCATATATTTCGACGCCGACCATCGGAATTTAGTGTGACCGCAACACAACACCAAAAAGTAACCAAATGTCGATTGGTCCCACTGGTGCGTCAGCTGTGCGTTGTTTACATTTTTAAAAGTGCAAATCAGAGTAAAATAATTTAAAGGTACAAAATGGCAAAATTCTTTGAATTGAAGATGAGATCAGATGCAGTGATGAAAGTCCTCAATGTGGGATTGTTTGCTTATTGCGATATTGTCCCCAGCTGCACTCTCCCATGCTAACTTCATCAAAACTGCATCGAGGTGCTTTTTATCAGTCAAATCATAAATGATTGGATACTTTTCCACTTCTTGAGTTAGATCAATTATGTCCTATGTAGTGAACAGGTCCAGGCGCCCTTTTTTCACTTTTCGGCATTTTTCAAATATTCCCGTGTTCTCATTCAACAACCCCTTGTCAAAAGAATGAACAAGGCATATATTTCTACACCGGGTAACGAAATACCAGCTGTTGTGCCAAAACAGCCGTAACTTATCTGGCAACTCTGTTTGATGAATTTCGTGGATATCGCAGCAGCGGAATTTAGACGACCGTATTCGGCTACCCCCAGCCGACGTTTTTTTTATATGGAGTTTACCCCGGGGTACCAGAATTTATCTCTGGCGGAAACTAAGCTTAATTTCGAAAACATTTAAGCCTTCTACGAACCGATAGATAAGTCGTGCCCACCATGAAAGCCGAGTTATGCACATTTCAAACTTCATAGGACGCAATTCGCAAAGAATTGTGCAAATTGGCGCAAGAATCAAACAATTATTCAAAGTAAAAAAATGTATTTCTGTAAATGGATTTTACGCCTTATTTAGCCCAATTGTTGTACACTAACACATAATATGTTTGTAATTTACATAATTATTTACATTTTTATATATAGATTTTTTAATTCTAATGTCAGGTTTACATTGCTTCCCATTTTACTGTCACAGCGTTACAGCATTCCGAAATTTCAATTGCCGATTCTAAAGCCCAGATGCAACACTTTACCTTTGCGACAAGCTCTGTGACGCAGTGTACAGACCCCTCAAGTCATATCATAGTCCTCGCCATAGTCCAACATATCATTAGACGCATCGTCTTTTATTCCGAAAATATGATCCATATCCTGTTCAGCATCCGTATTAACAGAATCATCGCTGTCTAGTTCTTGATCATCCGGGCACTCGGTGCAGCGACTCTCGTTGATTCCATAATTAAGACAAAGAGCACCCACACATTCGCAACAGCCGTTGTGAAACCAGCGATAGCTATTGGCTCCCATGCTTTCACACTGTTGCTTGCATTTGTGAGATCGAATGCAAGAGTTTACATATATGACAGTGCAGTTAACACTATCATTTGGAATGTAGTTAGGCTGGTTTAAAGACTCAGAGTTAACTTCCAGTCTTTGCTTGATGCCGGCTCGCATGGAAATACGAATGGTGGACCATTGGTCGTCATCCTCGGCGGTGAGCGTGTCAAACAATTCGGGTAAACTTTCAACATCGCCGATCTCGGACCGGGGTGTCGTAGAGTTTTGAACATCCTTTTGCTTTGGGCACATGTCCAGACATCCACAGCACTCCGCATATAGCTCGCCCAGGCAGTTAAGGCAGTCCTTACAACAGTGGCAATCGTTAAGCTTACACTGACAGCTCTGTGTAAGCTGACACTTTGATACAACCGATCCACAGATCATCTCATTGCAGCCATCATCATTAGCGGATACCAACCCAAAACTGATTAGAAAGAATGCAAAATGCCACATTTTGAACGAAGTCTCAAATAATAATAATGCAATGAGCATCCTTACGACTAGCATTTATATGTAGAAAGGGAGAGACAGGTAAACAAAACCCTCAGGCAAAATGTCTTAGGTAGTCGACTGTTTTGGCCTTGGGTCACGATTAGGGTCTTTCATAAAAGCAATTTAAAATAAGTTAAGAATAAGTTCAGGTAGACACTTTTCACTGCGGACGGCAGTCTGCGCTAGTGACGAAAACAGCATAAAGGGTACAAAAGGCGACCAGCAATAAATACAGAAAAAAATTTGCTTCGACCGATTTATATTCCCAAAGAAACCTATGACTTTAACTAACAAAGACATACTATGACTTTTGAAAACTCACCTGGTTCGTAAGATAAGGGGTAAGTGGGTGGGACAAAATTTAAATGATTGCAGCCGATGGGGCCGATGAAGCCTTTTAGTTAATTTTTTTGTTTAAAAGATAAGTAAGATAAGATTTAAATATAGAAATTTTTGCTCCCGCTAATTTAGCGGGAAGTAGCTAAGCCCCGATTATCTTGATACACCCATAGTTACGAAACCACAGAAGTTACAGATGTGCTCTGTATAGCGTTAGAAAGGTATGAGGATTTTAAGGAATGTCTTAAATTTTTTTGCAAAGTGCTAAGGTAAAATGCTACAGATGAGTAAAGGTTTCTTTGCTTACATTTTGGAGATATAATAGAAAATGGCTCTAACGATTTTAATACGAAAAAATACGTTTTTCGGTATGTCACATATCTTTCGGCCTGCAGGCTTGGAAGATATTATCTTTAAACTCAATTCATACATTAAACTTAAAATTAGAAAAGCAAGCTTTCATACGAAACTTTTTTTTTTTAATTTAAGATATCTCAACCAATCTGACAATATGCATTTAAGTCGATCTTGAACATCATGACCAAATAAAGTACAAATCGGTCAACAATATCATAAAGCTACCGTAGAAACGATTGGTCGAGAATGAAGTTTAAGTATTAAATTTGACATAACTTACCCAAATATGCATCTGGATCGGTCTTATATATCCTGACCGAAAATAAAGTTTTGGTACGAAAACTTTGTTGTTTTTTTGATATACACATCTTAACCAATCTGACCAAAAACATCTGGGTTGGTCTTGTACATTTATTAGGACGTTGATGTACTAAACGAAACAGTACATTTAAGTGACCCAACGATAATAAGCGAGGGATTGTTAACACGCGGAACCAGGCAACTTGCAAAACACACCTCCCGCCCAACCGACCGAGGGTCAGTTTAATGTAAAAATAAAACTCACAAAGGCGAACACATACAGAGATCGGGAATAAAAGATACATAGAATTGGCTGAAAATAAATTAAGTTATTGTGTAGTTTTGGGTATAGAAGTAGAATTGTTAATAAAATGGGAAAAGTTATTATAAGTTGAGAAAAAGAAGTTCGAAAAGAATTGTGGGTGGCATGGTTAGTATTACATGTTTACATAGAAAGAGGAAGAAATTTCTAGTAGTTCTGATCGTAGCAACAATACTAATGTCTTATTAATTCAGAAGAATCAATTTCGCCGTTCATTAATTTGTCTAAGAAGCATTAAGGTTTTCGGTTATCGGTTACGCAAAATCTTGGAATACCGGTTTTGTAACGTTTATCGTTTTTTTTAGGGGTTGTAGTGGTCTGTTTAAGAGAACTGATAACCACGGAGCTCGCGACTCTTAAACGGCGCTCATAGCTTTGATAATCTCTTATCTTAGATAAGATTCGCGAGTTAAGGCCGACACACGGTAGATATCAAAGTACGAAGTGACTTAAAAGCTCGGATTAAAGCGGTGAATTCTGCAACTTTAACTCAAGTACATGTGGGAACATCACCTGATTCTGCCGTTACCTAGGCTTTTTATATGTCTGCACGGAGGTGTAAGCAAAGTAGACGATGAGACGCATAATGCTATCTCATTCCTTTTTTTTTTTTGGCATTAAAGACATTACGTGCTAAGCAAATAGCTCTGACTTTGAAGTCACATTCATTGCTAGAGAACAGCGTAATGAAAGTAGAAGTGTCGGTGTCGAACTTTCTTAACAACAAAAAATACTTTGAACAAAAATTGAAACCAAATATAGATATTAAATATTATATAAGGAAAAGTTATATTTATCTAAGAACAAACAAACAAAATCGTGGATTTTGGAAACATCGTTGGTATAAAAACATATATTAAAAGCAGTGTCTGGTACGAATATAATTCAAATGTTTTATTTTTTAAAGTAATCAAGAATATTTTGTACGCAGTCTTCTTAATATATCCTGGTGAACAGCTGTTTACGGCTCTGGCCCGGCAGAGCCAAATTCCTGGCCGCTCCAGACATAAGTTAGAGTGGATATCGCGGGAGTCGAACGTGATTGTTCCCCAACCGAGGAGGATCTCGGGCTGTTTCCCCTTGGCCCGACATCCCGCTGACCACTGCCACGCCTAATAATATATACGGTTTAAAGCCGCCTCAGGCTAATTTTTGATATACTGGCGCAAATAGGAAGAAAAGTGGTTTAAATACCTTTAAAATGCCCGGCTAGCTTTCGTAATCTAATTTATCAAATATGCCTCTAAGCTAAGCCGACAATTTCAATTTCAATTACAAGATTCAAAGCCATAGGTTCCACCATATGTGTGAAAGTGTCTATTGAGACTATTGGCTAATCCGCTGTGGCTCTTCTGGCCCAAACTAAAGATGTTTGATCATAACCCTTGCGTTGATCTGTAGTAAATTTAAAATCACTACAAAGCTTGACAGTAAAGTAAAGTAATAGAACTTAATATTTCCCCTATTTTCTTTTATAATAATTTAAAGAAAATTGTGAAAGTGGCTATGGTAAAATCAGATGGGTAACTGTATTAAAAAGATAAAATTTTATCGATATGTGCATGTATACTTATAAACTATTTTTCTAGACACATTTACCCCACGTCATCATTGAGCTCAAAGATAACGGAGTGAGTACACACAAAATGATAAAAATTGGATAAAAGATCGTAAGTCAATACCTTTTCTTGTATATGATGAAATGTTTATATATTATTATTGCACATATCCCGTTTACTAAACGCAAAACAAAAGTACAATTTCTGAATCGGTTCACTTCACCTAAAAACTGATTTTTGAACAGCCTATAATATAAGTAGTAAAAACAGCAAACAAAAGAAAATGAATAATGTACGATTAATGAATTAATATTTTATTATATGCCTATATTGTTAAAAGAAAAAGAAAAAAAATGAATATGTCACTTAATAGAAATTTCTTTGAATTATTAAATAGTTATAGTATATCCTAAATTATGCGTTAAATTCTTTAGGTCGTTCGTCCTGAGTAAGGAGTGAGGGGAGTCATGAAAACGTGCAGCGTGTAGACTACAAAAAGGGTCAATACTGACAAATAGGTAGGGAGGGTAGTAGATATTAGAAGTCGACGTCATCTGATTTCGTTATGTCCGAGAAAAATGTATTCTATCTGTCCGTCGGGATAATTAAATGTCTTTTTTTATCATTACCAGTTCCTTCAGAACCTTAGATATTCTACTTATCCAAAGTGTACCTACAAATTTATGCGAATGTGTGCTCATGGAAAAATAACAGGAGAGTAGAGAAGAGCCCCGACAATCCGGCGAGCTAGTTAGAGCACAGCTAGAGGTACACAAATCGAAATCCTGCCATGTAAATGTTGTCTTTTTTTTTATCTATCTTTATGCTACGGACATCAGTATAATTTTGTACAGCACCCCGCACATTACATAATTGGCGCCCAAATCGTGGGACCCGGAATCGAGCAAATATAATGGGTATCCCACAAAAAAGCTCTTTACCATTTCATCCAAAACAATAGCTTTTCAACTATTATGCGTCAAACACCCCATTAGTCACAACAGCTGTTAATGCTAAATATGGAACGGCGAAGTATCTGTAAATCAAGATTCATTCGACCTATTTATAATTCGACAGTCTGGAGTGATAACTAAGGGGAGTAACAGCATGGTAGACGATCAAATTCAATTTCCTTTTGTAGCAAGTAAGGATGCTTAGTTTGTGAGTAAGCAGTACGATCTCAATCGTGAGTGTATCTGACCAAGTTATAAGCTTTACTATCAGCAACAAGGACAATTTATAGTGTACTGTTAATAAATGCGAATAATCGGAAAACTATTTTACTAGATAAATCTATTTAGAGAATAACCATTATTTGATTTAACGAAGCAGAATAAGCTAACAATAGAACAACTATAAACTTCGATAGATACATTTCAGGAGATATTTTTATAAGGCACGCGCACAAAATCAGACTCCAACACTCTTGAAAAGGACGAACCTTAATAATATTGTTTCACATTTTATTTTTGAAAATTAATCAATTGATTATCCATTTTAATAATTAGATTGAACAGTTAAAGAGTTAGTTTCAATATGACGTTAACGCACAGTCCAGTAGGAGAGGAAGCTTCTGGCTATACACCAGAACGATGTGGTATCTGTCAGGATATTATAAGTGGAGAGCGACTAATAGCTACGATTCCTTGTCAACACCGCTTTCATAGCAGTTGCTTAAGGGACCATGTAAAAAGTACTCATACATGCCCACTTTGCAAGAAAGAGTTTAATCCCGATGCAATCTCCTATGACGATAATACTCTTGCAGCAGAAATGCAAGAAGGTGCTGTCACAAATCATTCAGCGAATGCACTATGGGGAATTTTTAAATTTTTCGAATATAAATTAATAACTCAAGAACGGAATGAGATGTTTTGGTCTAGTTTTTTGCCTTAGGCTTCTAAGATCAATAGGAAGCTCTGCCAGCAAAATGGGCGTGGCACCGCCCTTTTTTAATTTTATAGGGTATACAAATTCGGTGTTTTCCAAGCGATCCATACCAAACTTACAAGTTTAGTGTATAATCATTTTATTAATACTTTGTGAAAAAATGATTCAAATCGGACAACTATATCATATAGCTCCCATAGAAACAATCGGTTAAATTGCAAGTTCTTGTGTGAAAAACTTTTTTGTTTTCTAAGATATCCATACCAAACTACCCACTTGTGGGTTATATGACTCTTATGACATTTTGGCCAAAAAAATCTAAAATCAAGATCGGATCACTTTAACATATAGCAGCCTTGGGGACATCTGATCAAGGTACGGACTATTGTGTAAGAAATCTGCTTGCGCCATTCATCAAACAGCGCCGCGTTTTAAAGCTCAAAGTCACCTACAAAAATTTAATTTGCGCAAATTGTGCGGATTTGTGCACATTAAGACAAAGTACCCTTAAATCAGAATTAATTGTTCTACGACATACATATGGACGTACATTAATGTAACTTAATTTATGTTTTGTATGTCTCCACAAAGTTGACATTTCTTTCCAAGAAATTACCTTTAAAACCATTTGCTAATTTTACAAAATTTTAGTAGAACACGCACAGATACAAAATGTTAGTACAACCAACACATAGTACAAACCTGTATAATTAATATCCATTCAAAATTTTGTTCAAAAAATGTTTCTCGTTTGTACAATATCAATTTGAATATCAGCTGCAAAACAGTGCAATCTTTTAGTACGTGCTGTTTGACAGTAACAGCTGACTTAACAGCCGTAAGGCTTAACAGGGGTCTGTTATATAACATTTTTTGGTATAGAGCTTTAAAGTTTGAAGATTTTTAAAGATGTTAGCATAACGAAAATACCAATTTAAATACTTTGAAAAAATGACTTAATTTGAGAAAAATCGAAATATTCCCCATAGTGGAATGTAGAAGCGAATGTAAAACAAGTCGGAAACCCTAAAAATAGTGCAGCAAGTAGAGGAGCGAGTAGTAAGGGACGGGGTACAGGCATGCAAACCAGATCTCAATCGCATTATAATAGAGACGACTCAAATGGTCGTGCTTCTTTAGATAGTACTGGTAATTACTCAGTAAGAGGAGAAGTTAATGTATCAAACTACATACAATCAGTCATGCAGGATCGGCAGAAAAGCATGATGACAGAACTTACCACGTTTATTAAAAACTCTATAGAGACCACGATACAAGCTCAACTAGGAGCACTCCAATTAAATAACGACAATAGGGATTCCAATCACATTCAAGAACCTAGTGCCGCTCCTAGTTTTGCGGAAAATGCAACTAGGAATTTTCATACAAGCTTTAATGATCCAGAAATGGGAAGTCAAACCCGTAGTCCGGGAAGCCGCAGTGTAGCACCTGCTAAGGCTGCTAGCATTTTGTCAAGCTGGCATTTAAAGTTCGATGGGTCAAAAGATTCCATGAATTGTAACGAATTTCTGTATAGATTACGTTCATTAACATCTCAGACCTTAAACAATGACTATGCGTTGCTTTGCGATAATTTACATTTGCTATTTGTGTCTAAAGCTAGTGACTGGTTTTGGAATTTCCACAGAAAGAACCACCAGTTTTCCTGGCAAACATTTTGTGCGGCATTTCAGAAAAGATTTGATGATTCTAAGGACGATTTTGATTTATGGGAGTTAATCAGGAATCGTCGGCAGAAGGAAAACGAGTCATTTGATGATTATCAGTTGGCTGTTGAAGACATAATTTCGCGTCTTTCACACGAAATAAGTGAAGAAAAATTAATAGATATCTTAAAGCGAAATGCAAAGAGTGGCCTCAGATTTGAATTGTTACATCTTAAAATAGCCAATAGAGATGAGCTAAGGGAGGAAGTGCGAAAACACGAGAATTTTAATGCTACTAATTCTTTGACACGACCAAGATTTGGCAAGGCCAACGTATCTGAGTTGGCGAGTGAACAAGGCGAAACAGAAGACGAAAGTATCTCAGCGATACATCGTAAAGGTCTTACATGTTGGACAAGGTCATCGTTTCGACGATTGTCTAGGCGAAAGACGAGTATTCTGCTATGGGTGTGGCGCTAAGAATATATATAAGCCTCGGTGTAATAAATGCAATCCGTCGGAAAACCGGAAACGGGATGCGCAGACCAACACTCTATCAGCGCATCCAACTTCGAGCACTACATAAATGTTAGAGAGATTGGTGACATGGACCACAGTTCAGAGAATTCAGTCCATATAAATTCAAGTTTGACTACTGAAGTCAAACCATCTATTTTGCATATCGGAACACAAACAGATTCCGGTAGTGAAGATATAAATTCTTTTAAAACTAGTAGTAGTAGATTACCTATAGGTATTATTCCAAAACGTTCTACGCTAAGACTTCGAGCATTTTGGAATAAAGTTAAAGCTGATCGAAAGAGACTAATCTCAGCAGTCTTTATGCACTCAGATAATAGATTATACACAGACATAACCATTGAAGGTCATAGTTATAAAGCATTGTTAGATTCAGGAGCAACAATTAGTTGTCTAGGTAGTGAAGCAGCCAAAGATCTGCAACCACATGAAAAATCTCAGAAAAGCTCTGGATACATACGAACGGCCAATAATGAGCCATGTTCAGTTGTGGCCAAACTTGTCGTTCCTATTCAATTTCGTGGTATTACTAGAAGTAGAGTTTTTTATTATACCTAACTTGAAAGAAAACGTTTACCTCGGTATCGGATTCTGGAAAGATTTCGGACTACTAACTAACCTATTGAATCCAGACTTAACTGTTAGTGAATTAGATACGGGAAAGGATCCTATAAATAAGTTAGATCTAAAAATGCATAGTCTTAAAGTTGAAGAAAAATTTAGATTAGATTCTGTAATTCAATCATTAGGCAGGACTAGTATCATTGAGCATTCTATTATAATGGAGACAACTATTCCTGTTAAACAACGTCATTGGCCAATTTCTCCGGCCAAAGAAAAGATGATGTTCGATGAAGTGGAGAAGATGATTGAGTTAGGGGTTATAGAACCATCGAATAGTCCTTGGAGCAGCAATTGTGTGCTCGTGAGAAAAGGAACCAAAAACAGACTTTGTTTGGACTCGAGGGAAATAAATAAGCACACAAGAAAAGACGCTTATCCTCTGCCACATATAGATGGTATACTTAGCCGGTTACCTCCGGCGAAATACATAACAGGGCTTGATATGAAGCATGCGTATTGGCAGATACCGCTAGAGGAATCCTCTCGCCCCTATACAGCTTTCACGATACCAAATCGGCCACTTTATCAATATAAAGTAATGCCTTTCGGATTAACGAATGCAGCGCAAACACTCTGTAGGTTAATGGATAATGTTATACCTGCCCATTTACGCACGCGAGTATTTGTTTACCTTGACGATTTACTTGTTCTCTCTGAAGATTTTGAATCCCATATGCTGTTGCTACAGGAAGTGGCAGTGCACTTACGCAAAGCTAATCTCACGATTAACATTGCGAAGTCACATTTTTGTATGCAAGAGATAAAGTATCTCGGATTTATTATTGGACATGGCCAACTTAAAACAGATCCGGGCAAAGTAAAAGCTATCACCGAATTTCCTATTCCAAAGACAGCCAAGCAACTGAGAAGATTTCTCGGTATGGCGGGCTGTTACCGTCGTGTTGTGGATCAGTATGCTACAATATCTCTTCCTCTTACCGAGTTACTGAAGAAAGCGAAATCATTTAATTGGAATTCGGTAGCAAATGAGGCATTTATAGCATTAAAGCATTGCCTCACTAGGGCTCCAGTTCTAGCAACACCAGACTTCAAAAAGCCATTTTTGCTTCTCTGTGATGCTAGTACCTTTGGATTGGGCTGTGTACTAGCGCAGAAAAATGAAAATGAAGAAGAGTTACCAATAGCCTTTATGTCAGAAAAACTCTCAAAAGCACAACGAAATTACTCGGTAACGGAATTGGAGTGTTTAGCGGTTATAAAAGGTATAAAGAAATATGGGGCATATATAGAAGGCCAAGACTTTAAAGTAATAACCGATCACGCTTCATTACAATGGCTAATAAGGCAAAAAAATCTTTCGGGACGATTAGCCCGGTGGGCAATCAAATTACAAGGGTTCACCTTTAAAATAACACATCGAAAGGGTTCACAGAATGTAGTGGCGAACGCACTATCCCGATTAGATGAGCCGGTTGTTTTAGAGATAGATGCTCACGTTCCTATTATCGATCTTGAATCACAAGAATTCAAATCAAGCGGATATATGGATTTATTAGATCGAGTTAACAGTAATCAGAATAAGTTACAAGACTTGAAAGTAGTGGATAATTTCGTATACAAAAGAACCGAACTTGACAGTGAAGATAGCGAACAAAATTCCCAGACTTGGAAATTGTGGATCCCTTCCGGACTTATACAAGATGTTATTGCAAGGGCACATGATCCGCCGAACGCTTCTCATTGTGGCATTGGCAAAACGATAGAAAAGGTTAAAAGACATCTATTTTGGCCAAAAATGAATGTACAAATACGTAAATATATATCTGAGTGCGATATTTGTCGTCAAACTAAAAGTCCTAATACAGTTTTAAAGCCACCAATGGGACGACCCATGATGTCTGAACGACCATTCCAAAAACTTTATATGGATCTTCTAGGCCCATACCCCAGATCGAAACTTGGTAACATTGGATTACTTATTATAGTCGATCACTATACCAAATTCCATTTTTTGTGTCCCCTCAGGAAGTTCACTTCAAGCAAAATTTGTGACTACCTAGAAAATTAGAGACCATTCTAACAGACAATGGATCACAATTTATTTCAGGAGCCTTCAAAGCTTTTCTTACGAGGTATGGAGTTTCCCATATTTGCACAGCAATATATTGACCTCAGGCGAATGCGAGTGAGAGGTTGAATAGATCAGTATTGGCTGCAATTCGTGCGTACGTCGGTAGTGATCACTCCAATTGGGATAATAAACTACCCGAAATAAGCTCTGCATTGAGATCCAGTCTTCATCAAAGTACAGGGCATTCCCCATACTTTTTGGCTTTCGGGCAAAATATGGTTCTTAATGGCCAGGATTATCGATTATTGCGTCAGTTACGATTACTGACGGAAGACACTAGAATAGAATATCCCAGTGCACTCCAAACCATTCGACAAGCAGCACAACAAAAGATACAAGAATCACATGAGAAAAACGCTAATAGATATAATTTGCGCAGCCGTAGAATACAACTTAAAGTAGGAGACAAAATTTTCGCGCGTAACTTTTGCCAAAGCAGTGCTCCCAAAAAGTTCAGTGCAAAATTGGCACCTGTTTTCATACCAGCTCAGGTAGTTAAGAAAATTTGTGCTACATATTATCAGTTAGCTAATGAAGAAAACAAGAACTTAGGTGTTTTCCACCTCAAAGATATACAGGTTAAATCGGAGTAAACCGACCTTTCTTTCTGTTTAAGCCCCGCAAGATGAATTTTCACGTCTCTTAAACTGTGGTGTAGTGGTCTGTTTAAGAGAACTGATAACCACGGAGCTCGCGACTCTTAAACGGCGCTCATAGCTTTGATAATCTCTTATCTTAGATAAGATTCGCGAGTTAAGGCCGACACACGGTAGATATCAAAGTACGAAGTGACTTAAAAGCTCGGATTAAAG